>JAJEKV010000994.1:0-50954 GCA_021234155.1 Isoetes taiwanensis | reverse complement strand
TATATTGTATGTTAGTTCTAAAACCGTGGCGGTGCTGGGTTTTTCTACTCCAAAAGCCTTATACTGTGGGTTTTTCTATGACCCCGAACGCCAGAGCGCTATCCTCAGGTCTATATAGAGGTGCACCCCACAATAAAGAACTCGCGATAGTGAGAAATCACATTCTCCGGCTGGCCTTGTAATTTCATTGTAGCCCTCTTCACGGTGCCAACAACACCCTCAAAGCGTTACTGCGCACATGTCCTTCCCTTGTTTCCAATAAAGCCGGGCAAACAACTCCATTCTGTAATCCAACCAACGTACCTTCTTCATCGCCATCCGCCACGTAATTGCTGAATTCCAAATCTCAAAACAAGTCGCTTCGCTGACGTGCTCGAGAATAGGTTTGGCGATGCTGAATGTGTCTTCCCATACCCGAATTTCGTGTAAAAGAAGCTTTCTCGAAAGTGAGCCGATCGTAGGACATACTTGGGCCTGCAAGTTGTGGTGAAAGCAGTGTACCGTGTATCTTTCTTCTCCTCCTTAAATCTTTATTATTGTTTCCCAAAACAATGCTTTCAGGAGCTCTCATACATTCCTCTTCTTAGCGTCGTGTCCGCATTTAAGTGTTTTGAGCCATGTCCCTTTAAAATCCCACAAAGCTGGCCTACCACTAAATTTTCTCTTGTCGATGCTCCACTATGTCTGGGCAAATCTGTTCACATCCCTTTCTCGCTCATGGACTCCTCCTCAAACCTCCTCTCAAGCGACCCTTTCCTTCATGACAATGCCACACCACTGGGAAAACATTAATCCTCGCTTCTCAACTCTCCTGGCCCTCGCACCTGTACATCTAGCTATTTTTTAACTGTCCCATGTCCTGACCCACCAGTCCCAGTGCCCCAAAGTCCCTCCTGTCCTTTGAGACACCGGGCTTTGCCTATGGGACCTCACATATGTAAAATTTTTCCTTGAATAGCAGCACAAAGTGAACATTGATAATTAACAAAGGGTTCACCACTAAGGCTAATCCTCTTGCACTTCAGATGCCTAAATGTGCCACTAACATGGATTACATTCCTGCCCAACCACACTAATGTATGCTGCAATGTAGGTTCACAATACCATTTTGTTCCCATTTTCAGCTCATGCGAAAGGGTCTTAAATCCTTGGTTTTATCTCCATACTTCCCACCATACTTATATTTGTTTTTTGCTAAAACCCCAACATAGTAAAGCCAAACATGTTTCGTTGGGGAAAGACAACGGCTCTAAATAATCTACAACTTGCAATACAATAAAAGTTGCAAGTATTATTAAGGCAAGTTTTAGAGACCACGGAACTATTACTTGATGATGCTTATCGTCAGAGATGGAGGGGTCGCTGCAAAACAAGGCAAAGTAATGTTCGAGAAAACAAGGTAGAGGGAGGTAAAGGAGCAAAGTAAAATCAAGAAAACAAGGTAGAATATGAACACTTGTAGCAAATAAACGTAGCGCACTTTGCAAAAAACTTAAGCAACTCCCTTTGGATTCGGGTCCTGGTTCAGCAGATTTTGGGCTTCACCTCTTGTTCTCTTTGCTCATCCTGGACCTTCTCATTCATGACGGCATGCACGCGTCTTTGAGAGAATATGGTCTTTCATATGGCCAACGACTTCAGATTGGGAAACAGCCAAGGAGCCTTTCTACCACATGACACAAAATGACAATTTAATGTCTTCAACACTTACAAATCCACCAATGGTGGCCTCGTAAAGCTTAAACACAACATCGAATACTCTAGTTTCCTCTTGAAACTTTGCAATGGCAGCAGAAAACGTGCTATCAACTAGAGCTTGTTTACTCTTTGGACACATGCAACTCTTCCTCTTCATTACAAGGTCGATCCTCCTTTTCCTCAATCACTTGACCCCAGACCCCTTTTCCTCAAGCTGAGGTTACGGCTTCATAATTCTCAAGATGGCCCTTGGAATTTAGATGGTTATGCTCAAAGTTACACATGGTATCATCTCCACCTTTCCCATATTTCTTTTCATTCAATACACCAAATAGAAAATAAAAGCTTTTTACCATGGACATCATAAGAGCACAATTCAAACCTCCGTTCTTCGATTTCTTTTGCTTCAACTTCCGCTCAACTTCTTCCCAAGATATGTTGCCATCGGCAACATCAAATTTAGTTACTAACTTGATAGCGGCTTGCCCTTTGCTGAATTCAGATCTAGCACATCATCTAAAAAGGAAGCATTTTCAACTACATGGAGTTCATCATCATTTTACTCTTCATTGGTCCGATCCTCGGCTATGACAGTTTAAAGATTATCATCACAAATTGGTGATTTAGAGATGCAATGCTTTCAAACCGCAGCCCTTTGCCTTTTTATGTGCATGCTCCCCAACCACCTTGATAGTAATCTCGGGCAATAGAACCTTAAACCTTAGCTCCTGCCTTGGTGTGAAGGCCACTTCCCTATCTCCAAGAAATACAAATTCTTTGTCATCCTTCTAGCAACCGTCCCTTCTTATTTCGCCCCATTACATCCGATAGGTGCACTCGTGGGAGACGATGACAAGGCCAAGGTCGGGCCACAACTCCACACCCATCATTCAACTTGATGACTACTGTTTTCCATTTTTGTCAACCCGGCAAATAAGAAGCATCAAATATTAGAGCGTAAATATGCACCCTGGCTTGTAGAAAGGGATCAAATGGAGGCACGGAATCTCAGCAACAAAATTAAAATGTATCGAATCCTCAGCAATGTCTTCGTGTTTCAGAAAAGTACTTCTAATCCGTTGATAAGAAACTATAAAAAGCAGGGTTTTGTGAGGCAAAACTGCATGAGGAAAAAAAATTCAAAAACATAACTCCGGAAATGCAAAGCACCCCAAACGATCTCCCCTCCGGTTTGATCAAAGCATCTAAGCCCCCCAACGTATTTCTAACTCCCTCCTCCTGCGGTAAAGCCCTAAAACCGTGGATATACTGGCCGGTCCCACCAAAACGTAAAGGCTCCTTAGGTATCACGTGCTTCAAAATGGCCAAAAAACCCCTTCATCGCCCACACACATGTTTTGTACTAAAAACGGTGTGAACCCCGGTGACAAACATCCAAAGCATTAATGATTACGCCATTCGGGAAGTATATCCGCATTCATGCCCTTCAATGTGTTTTCCTAGATGGAAGGTTTTCTTTATGAGTCATGAGAACTCCGCTTCTTTCCCTATGTACCACTTGAGTGACAACTTCACGAAACATGAGGTCTACAATAATTATAAGGATATGTGTGTTGAGGCTGGAGAAGCCATGTATGTCGCTCTTACTTCAATCGTACTCGAAAAAGAGTTTTCTCGCGTGTCCATTCCTAGAAAAGCACCCTGATGCTGGTTGTGCTACATGCTCAATTAAAGCTCTCGAGACAAAATGCAAGGACACTTCACACTAAAAGTAAGCTTCCCAACGCAGTTCTTGCCTTAGTTCTACTTAATAGTAGTTTCTTTCCGAACATATTTTCATTTCGAGATGCATTGAAAGAGAAACCTAATAAACACTGAGGACAACAATCTTTGGAAAGGAGAAAATTGATAAAACATAGGAAGAAAGCATTGGAACAACCACTCAACTACATATCGGTTGTTATTGATGGAATGGACGTAAGAAGAAGACCCTACCACATTTTGTCAATGTGCCTAAGGATGCTCCTAAGAAGATTTCATACACCGCATGTTGTTGGTGCTATGGTATTTAATGGGAAACTATCTTGCAAGGCATTTTTGAACTATCCAAACATTCATGCTGATCCAAATCTCACTATCACAATATTGAATAAGCTTCTTTCCTAGACAACACGACAAGAGAAAATAAGAATCAGGCATTATTTGCTTACTGTGCCATGCTAGTTGAGAAACAAATCTTCAAGAAGGTGAAGATTGGTTTCCTGCTAGTTGGTCATATACACGATCAAATTGATCAGATGTTCAGTAGCTTTTTTAAATGTCTTGCTCGAAAAAAAGCTCTCAGCCTGCCAACAATGATTGAGGTTATCCAAGATTCCTATAATCCTCGTCCAGACATCGAGCTACTGGAAGAAACATATGATTTCAAGGAATGGATTTTTTGGAGAGATCAATTGGGTCAGCCAGCAATTGAGCCCTTGAGAAACATTACATTTCAAATCGATCAAATTCTCACTTGTAGATGGCAAGGCCATCTTACAAGGAAAGAAAATATGCCACATCCTTGCAAGTGTTTTACCCGGGGTATTCAATTCATTCGCACCATCCCAGATACTACTTCTATGCTCTCTGCAGAGCAAATGCCTCTAAAAAGCTTGAAAGAAATCATAAAGAGTAAAAAGGAGGGAAGAGCATTTGACTCAAACAAATCATTGGATTATATTGAGACAAGTATTCAGTCATGCTCTAACCACTTTGGGGAGGCGGATGTTTTATGGTGGCCTCAGTTTTTTTTCTACCGACAGCGTGACATGTTACAAGCTTCATTACAAGGTCGAAGACCCGGTTACATTCAACCGCCATCTAGGCAAACTCTCCCCGCAAGTTGAGAAATCAAGAGGAACATGTGGAGATAATGGCTAGCTCGATGAAGATGACAGAGTCATGTACACCGGGCCCGACGCATCGGCACAAACAAGTTGCTCCGAGTATCCGTTCGGGCCTGTGAGATTTGAAAAGGAATGCTCATATTGTCCCGGTGATAATGAATGACCGGAAGCCATTCTCGCTAGCTAAAGTAATGAGGTAACAAGAGAGGATGGAATTCCCACTCAATTAAAAAAGTGCACCGGATGAGAACAAATGCTGCCAATGCTTTCAATTAAATTATACTTTGGAGATGGTAAAAACAAGAGTGGGAAAGAGAGCAAAGTCTAAAGCAAACACTGCTGTCATAAAGGTTCTTGCATATGACTTTGTTACGACCGCTGCTAATAAGTTCGCATGGTCACTCAAACTTTAATAAGGCCCGCATGTGGATTAGACAAACAACCTAGAAAGGTGGCCAAAAAGATGATGATGAAGACTCACTTGTAGGCGGTGAGGAAGAAGATCGCTCGAAAGTACATCCAGGTTTGAGAGTGAAGTTTGAGGATGAAGACTCAAGTGATCAAGGATTAAATGAGTCCGAGGATGATATGCATCCCGATATTGCTTTTTAAAAATGTAAGTTTGTCTGATGACTCGAACATGTAAAAGAACTGAAAGTCACAATGATGAGGGTTTGTCAAAATATCCTATATTTTTGACAATTTTGTTCATAATTTTGTAAAATTTTCACAACCTTGAATATATCACTTCTTTGTCACTCTACTACCCTTGCTATTTTTTTTTATTTCCCCTTTTTTGCTACAATTTAGATAAGTAACTATTTTTTGTTCTAAATTAGGAGGATGAAAATAGCTATTAAGTATTTTTGCATAGAAGTTATGTTCAATCAACCCCTCAAAAAGGGTACCTAAATTAGCTAAATTGTCACACCTGTCACGAACAAACCTTAAAAATGGACTTTTTTAAGGGAATTTTAGGGAATCTTTCAAAGATTCCATTTAAAGTGCGTTTGGAGCAAATAAGTGCGTTTCAATTTAAACTTTGTTAAGACCTTTAAATGCATACAGTGGAGCAAGTCAAATGCATATAGTGCGGGACCTTCTATAAAGACCTATCTACAAGTAAGACTACTACAGAAAGGGTTTTGCTATCATAACAATGTTATTTTCTTGAGGAATCCCAAGTCCATATATATACTAACTGTATTGATGCATCCATAACATATTAACTGGGTCAAATCATGCCAATCAAACTCAGCTAGAAATGAAGGTGTCATAAGCTGCCCCCACAAGTAATGTGTCAAACTCTGAAGATAAGCTTCTTTTAAAGAGTCTTTGATTCCTCCATTTCTTAAAATGTAACTGGAAGAAAAAACCAATATTCTAGGACCTAGTTAGAAATCAGGAGGCCTTCATCAGACCTATGGAATGCTTGAGAAGTCCAAGATGAGAGTAGTAATCATAAAGCACAAAATGAAAGCTGCATATAGATTTCGAATAATACTATTGAGATTCCTCTAAATACAAGTGAACAAACAATAAAAGCATCTATTTCTAAGTCTGATATCATTGCACAAGAAATGGAAGTAACAGAGAAAGTGGGAACTAACTAGCAATTTTCATGATTGGAAATCAACAAATGGACGTACAAATCGTAAGAGATCCTGCTAGAAGCCAAGAAATATTAACACATGTGATCAAAGGTGAATCTAAGAATGCAATGCCATGTAAGGAACCCAAGCATTGAATGGTCTTCAGGGTAATTTCTTAGTATAGAATTCTGCCTTTTCCTTGCTCAATTATTGTGCCTATATTGTCCCTCAAATGAAGATTGGGACATGATATTGTACAATGCTAAGTGAAGAATCTGTCCGTTGAATCTAAAGCTTACCCGTTGAAAGGACTACAATTATGACAACTCTGCAATAGCTAGCTTCAAGATGAAAGCTTTTGCAATACTTTCCTTCAAGAAGCTCCAAGTGAAAAAGTTAAGCTTGTGAATCATAATTATTCTCTTGAACCTGCTTTTGTTTTTCAAGGGGGTGTTTGAGCTCAAAAGAAGAAGCGCAAATGATGGCTTCAAGGGCTTTCATACGTTGTTAGACTTGTTCTTAGATTGGCTGGTCTTTAAATCAATCTTGCTGCTTCTTAAACAATGAGATGCTGGCTGCGTTGGATCAACAGATGATGTGACTTATAATTGTGGATCTTATGTGATTCCATATTTAAAGACTATAGCATCTAAGCCGAATAGGGTGGCAAAGGGTGACCGCATAGTCCCTGATTGCCTTTGAAGCTAGATGCCCCTATGTAGTTGAAGGCATTGTTTGATATATTTAACTTTTTCCAAATTGTATCTCTAATACCAGTGCTTTTGGGGTATAGCCTAATAATTTATTGTTCGACATGTTAATAAAACTTAAGAATTTCATATCTGCAAGACTGAAAGGAATGCCACTACTCAGCAAATTGTTTTGCAGCATAAGTAGTCCAAGCCTAGTATTATTCACAAACTCCACAGACTAATATCCCACAATTGCAATGCAGCAAGCTATATTGGAACTCGACCGTTTAATTCGCAGTGACTAAGTGTGAGATTGCCTGACCTTGGAACTGTGGCAAGGGCATGTATCTTCTGAAAGTGCTCATTATTTTCTAAATGCAGCTGTGACAAAATATTGAAGTTGCTCATCTGATCTAGTAACCCTGTAATTTTGTTCTTGTTCATCGTAACATCCACCGGAGAAAAGGAATTTTTTTGTTGTATCATAGCATCCACCAGACAAGAACTCCATCCTTAATATTCCCTTGCAGTCTGTTGGTGGAAAGGACCAGATTTTGAAGCCTTGCAAGGCTTCCAAACCTTGCAATTTATATAGTTTTATGAGTTTTTCTTCTAAGACTACTCTTGCCAACTGCTGTAAACTACTAAAATCAGTTTGTAACCCTATTAAGCTATTGGGCCTAAATGTCCAATGCTAGAAGGGAATATGTTTGGGATATCTAAAGTAAGTCTACTGTTAGAAAGGTAAAGCGAGTCAAGAGATAGAAGTGTTGCAACTCTTGCAATGCTGGCAAAATTGAGTTTGTTATAGCCAAGTGAAAGAGTGGATAAGCTAGTAAAAAGGCTCCTGTTGGCTGGTAGAGCAGTAACTTGGTTCCTATTCAAGCATAAATCTTTAAGATCGCTCAATTTTTTAGAGGACGGAAAGGTGCCACTTAAAGCATTATCGCAAGATATGTAAGATTGTGCAAAGATCCCAGTGATTTAGGAATATTACCACTCAAATGATTTCTTGAAATAAGTAATCCTTGAAGTTGGAGAGCTTACCTAGAGATGCAGGTATAGATCCAGAGAGCTTTGTATATGAGATCCTAAGTGTTTGCAGACTGTAGAGGTCACTTATTGTTTTTGGTAAACGTCCAGATATGTTTGTTGAAGATATGTCCAATTATTGGATATATCTGTTTGGAATGATTCCAGATATGGACGTAGATGATCGATCCAAGCTTTTTTAGCACAATCAACTAAGTAATGAATTGAGCCTTGTATATTTGTCCCTTATAATATAACCTGCTATAAATTGCACAAGCTTCCCACCCTCTCAATTGATCCATCGAGTTCGGAATTGTAACCTAGATGAAGCTTCTCTAAGGCGTGCAAAATTTTTTTTTTTTTGGAAGAGCATTATCAATAGGAAGATGCTTCTACAATGGGAAGTCAACGGAGGTTGAAGGAACCCCAAACCAAATCCTTGACACATGTACTTTCCCCCTTAGATTATTTATTGCCAAGACTAAAGAACGAAGATTTAAGCACGAATTCATTAGTTAGAGAAATTTGGAATTCTCGTTGACCTCCAAATAGGTTGCAATCATGGAATAAATTACTACTCCTATATTCTAGTGTAGCCAAAATAGGTTTAGCTAAACTACCTTCAAATTGGGGCTAGAAGTTTCTAACACTTGGCTAAACTAAATGGTTTTTCTCCATCACAATTTCTTCCTTTTGGCTAAACTTTCACAAAATGGAAAGACAAATATTAGCCATCATGCTATAGTAATTAAAAAAAATCCAAACATTTTGGTAAAGGCATTGAATTTATTGTAAATACATAAATCAAGACACGACCATACATGAACATGTTCAAAAACCTAAAAAAAAGGGGAATACATTGTTCCTTTTCCTCTAATGCTTCAACTTTGTACTTGGAACAAGAAAGGAAGTGGAAAAAGAAAAAAAAGAAAAATATAAACCCTATTTGAAATTTCTTAAAGTTAGTACATACATTGGTGTTGAATTGCAGGCTAATCTATCCATTTTTCCAAGCCCACTCTATCTTAGATTTAGCTAATCCATGTCCTGATGGATATGTCTGGAGGTAAAGGTTTGGCTATTCAACCTAAAAACTCACTTGGGTGGCAAAAAATTTGGGCTAAAATTTTCTTTTTTTTGGGCATTTTTTCCATTTACTTTAGCCGTTTTTCTTGGCAAAAATGCTACAAAATAGCCATTTGGCTAACCTTAGCCGTTATTTTATTCCATGGTTGCAATGGCCATATAAAACGCAAAAAGTTCTACATGGGGACCATATTGGTGACCCAAAAACATGTTAAAAAGGTTGCACAAATCGCTACCGCGATGTATTTGCATCTACACGACCAAAATATTTGTTTTTTTAAGGCATATTCATAATAAATGGCATGTGTTATGACATATATATTGCACACCGTGAGCTCCCAAAGATCGCAATTGTGATCTATTAAAACAAAACATGGGTGCAAAATAAGCACCCAAAGACCAAATAAAATTTGTATTTTATAAATTTTAAAGCTTTATACAATATTGAAAATACCAAAAAGAATACAATTATTGAAAAGAAAAATATTTCATCTGCTCAACAGAATCGCTGTGGCGATTTGCTTGAGCAAGTATTGAGGTTTGTGCTCATGGTTTGTGCTCATGGATTTGGCTATGGCGATTTAGTGGATCAAGAATCAAACCATAAAGGCAGCCTTCTGGAATCCGTACGGACATGATTTTCTGCATCAAGAACAGACTGCGAAGTTTTTTCCTATGGATTGATATAATGACAGACTTGAATAAGAAAGGAATCGATTAAAAACTAAATAACAGATCTGAATAAGAAAGGAATGAATTACAAACCTTTCAACAAGCTTGATCTTACTCAAATCGAAGAGATAATCAAGATTGTCTGCGGCGGAGCCTCCGGTGATCAGATTAACAATAGAAGCTGATCTAATATTTTCCTTAAAGTTCTCATCCATATTGTCATTCCCTTGCAACTCCATCTGTATGAACTGAATTTGATCTTCAATGTAATCATGACCATGAAACTTATTTTGACCAGCAGCTCCGAATTTCATAGTCGTCTTTCCTATTTGGTAATGCTCCCAAGCATCTTGTTCAACAATAGGCTTTGTCTTTTCCTCTGTGTCTAAATTGAAATTAAAAGCATCATTCCTCTTAGCCAAACCAAGCCCTATAAATGAATGTTTTCCTCGCCCATCATTTACCCTGAAAAGCAGCCATAGATTCGTGGATTCTGAAGCGCAGCAGCTTCGTTAGGATTCGATTTCGGTTGAAAATCTAGTTGAAGGGGATTTTGACTCAAAACCTTGCTCAAAACACTGCAGAAATCCATGACTTTTGCTCAAAACAGGGACCCCAGAAATCCTAATACACTTGCAGATCACTCAAAATAAACCTGTAGGGAATCACTTCCGGTAGAAATTCTAATAAACCTGCAAGGGAATCAGTCACACTGTAAGATGCAAGCCTGCGGTGGAAACAACGGCGGAAGAATCACTGTAAATCACCGGAAGAGATGCTAGTTCCATGGGCGCTAGAGACATCTGCCGAAGGCGCATCGAGCAGGGCATCCGGAGGTCCTGGCTTCCCCGCATGCTGCTGCCCATTCAAATCGAGGGGTTTTTAAAATATTAATGGTTCTAAACCACGCTTTTATTTGAGCTGTACCTTTATCCTGCCCACATTGGACGGGACAAAAATTTGAATTAAAGGTGACCATTTTTGCTGGTGATGGGCCTAAAGTGCTGTCCTTTAAATTCTCAAAATCCCGCTTTTTTCTCCATATAATGAATTCGTGCATATTTAAGAGATTACGGAGGAATGAAGAAATACCGCCTCTGAGTTGGTTTATACTCATGCGTAAATCTTCCAAGCTGACCAAGTGTGCAAGGACTTTCAGGAATAGTACCATTAAGGGCGTTAAGGCGAAGGGACAGAACACGAAATATATATAGGAACTCTAAAAATCGAGAAAGAGGACCAAACAGCCTGATGGATTCCATATCCAAAAGCTTAAGGTGATGTTAAGGGGATTTGTTTTATTTTGATTGTTATCACTTATGTTGAAATAAAAAGCCCTTTTTTTTTTTTAATGAAACATGTATTCAATTAAGTTATGCAATATTATATTTGTGGTTTCTTCAATGAAGTTATGCAATATTATGTGTATAATCACAAATAGGAAGGCTTGTGCATCTCAATAAAAATCTTATTAGAAAAAAAAATAAAAAAAAAAATTAGATAGTATTTAGCAGGCAAAGTCATTCATGGTAAATGTTATACAGAAGCGATGTTACATAGAATCTATAGGCAGAGGAAGTAGGCTAAAGGCAGTCAGTACTACACATTCGACATGCACTCATGCAGCCAACACATCATTTGGTAAATCATATGTAGCATTTGAATTTCCATGTGTGCAAGTCTTTTAAGCAAAGCATGCTAGCATATACTTGTTTGTGTTTAAATAAGCGAGGGAATTTTACAATGGCTCTATGATAATCCATGCTATTGTATTTCGCAAATGAATCATCCTTCCAAGTCAATGCCAGCCAATGTTCTTTACAGTCTGCGAATTGCATGCTTTTAGAAATCACAATCATATAGAAATTCCTCAGAAAGGCATGTATCATAATTGGACCAAATACAAATAAAGATTCTACAAGGAAGATTTTGCAAGGAAAATTTAGATGGAGGATAAGTCTCTCACAAAGGCTATACAACAACATTAATTGCATTTCCATTCTATGTTTCTGTAGTCACGCTTGTCTTGTTGATGTAAGGATGTCATTACCTAGGCATCCACTTACTAACTACAACGTTATAGCCAACTCAATAAACTATGCAGGGCTTTTATTCCTACGATCTCATTTTGAACTATTGATAAGGATGCTGCGGAAATGAAATTAAAGATGCACTGTCATAACTCCATGCTAGGTCTAAATGAGACAAGCTAAGGAACACCAATAATTTCTTGTCCAGATATGATATGACACAAGCCTTAAGAAACACATGACCATAGATAATCTGTTGATTAGACTCAGAGAATACCCTAGATTTATGGCATGGGGCCAGTATATAGTAGCTCAACATTTGTCAGGCACTCATGTCAGCCAACACATTATTTGGTAAATCATATGTAGCATTTCAATTTCCATGTGGGCAAGTCATTTAACCAAACCATGTAGCATATATTGTCCTTCTAAATCTTTGCTCAAATCTGGGCCCTTCTTTTGGTACAAAGTAGGCATATTCTTTTTTCTGCTATTCCACACCTAGGTTTGGCCCTTCGTGCAACCCAAAAACCTAGAATGTCATCTTTAAAATAAACTTTTAGTGGCCCATTCAATGAGGATCTTTCATATAAAAGCCTTTAACATATTCACATCAGTACTACCAAGATGCGGAACAAGTCCTTTAAAGGGATATAGTGCAGTACCTTTAAATGCATATAGTGCATATAGCGGAGTAGGATGCCCACCAAGTCAAATGCATATAGCGCATGACCTTTTGCAAGAGTCCAGCAAGTTCTCTAAATGCATACGTTGCAAGATCTTTGAATGCATATAGTGGAGCAAGTCAAATGCATATAATGCAGAACCTTCTATAAAGACCTATCTACAAGTAAGACTACTACAAAAAGGATTTTGCAAGGAAAACAACTCCAGTGATGTTCCATGTCTCTGTCTATAAAGAAAAATCTCATTATGTGGACCTTAAAAGGTATCATTATCATAACAATGTTATTTTCTTGAGGATTCCCAACTCCATATATATACTAATGTACTCATGCATCCATAACATATTAACTGGATCAAATCATGCCAAACAAAATCAGCTAGAAAAGAAGGTGCCATAAGCTGCTCTCACAAGCAATGCGTCAAACTCTGAAGATAAGCTTCCTTTAAAGAGTGTTTGATTCCTCCATTTTTTAAAAGCAGCGGGAAGAAAAAACCAATATTCCAGGACCTAGTTAGAAATCAGGAGGCCTTCAAGAAAGACTATTTAGACCTGTTTGAGAAGTCCAAGAATGAGAATAGTCATTATAAAGAGCAAAATAAAAGCTGCATATAGATTTCGAATAATACTATTGAGATTCCTTCAAATACAAGTGAACAAACAACAAAGGCATCTATTTCTAGGTATGATATAATTGCACAAAAAATGGAAATAGCAGAGAAAGTGGGAACTAACCAGCAATTTTCATGGTTGGAAATCAACAAATGGACGTACAGACTGTAAGAGATCCTGCTTGAAGCCAAGAAAAATTACCACATGTGATCAAAGATGAACCTAAGAATGCAGTGCCATGTAAGGAACCCAAGCATTGAATGGCCTTTAGGATAATTTTTTAATATAGAATTCTGCCTTTTCTTTGCTCAATTATTGTGCCTCTATTGTTTCCAAAATGCTAAGTGAAGCATCTGTCCATTGAAACTAAAGCTCACATATTGGAAGGACTACAATTATGACAACTCATATAATATGCTAAACGTTTGATGCACCCTTTGTTGCGATGGAGAGCCCTCTCAGCGATCTTTGAGTAGGTATGTGATTTGCCATTGATTGTGGCTTATATCTTTGTCAAAATCACAGATTTCCGGACTGCACATCCGGCCCCCAGAAACCCTAAAGCGCTCACGGTCCTGGTCGCACGTTTCTGATCATATCTGGAGATCCAGAGCTCCGTTTCAACTGAAATTTGTTGCCTCTCAGAGATCTTTCAGTAGGTGTGTGATTTGCATGTGGTTAAGTCATATTTCCAAAGCAAAATTGTAGATTTCCGGGCTGCCAATAAAACGCTCAAAAACCCCCGGCGCCATGGTGCGGCCACACGCTTCATCATATCCGGAGCTTGGGGAGCTTTGGTTTCGTAATCGTGGACTTCACAATAGACTTGGTCTCAGTTAAGACTTGCAATAGTGAGACTCTAAATGACCCAGGACGTGACTCTCAGGCAGCAGACAATGGAAGAAAAGCTGCATGCACTAAAGAAGCGAGCACGGAACGGTGAGGGCTCCTCTCCCTCAGAGCATGTCACACAGTCCGAGAATATACGAGCCTTGGAGGCAAAGTTGACAGCAGCATGATAGGTTGGCAAGTATGGAGGCACAAAGAGACACCCAACCAACAAAGAGCCATCCTCAAGAAACAACAGGTGAGGAGAGAGAACGGATCTCCACATTAGAAGAGCCGGCGCCCACCGAATGACCGCTGGCTGGCCGACTTCGAAGCGCCGGCCAAGCACGGGTATTGTCACCGCTTAAGAAGTGAATTTATGGCAACATCTCAAACATCGAATGAGGTTACCCAAATAGATTGATAGGATCCATCGCCAGTGACCGATGAGATATCACAACCGCAGAGAGAGCTCGCAAAAGCAAAGGGAACAGATACACGGTTGGCTACTACAAGTGCCCGCCTTAAAGGACCATGAAGCTAGAATGCATCGATGAGGATAGCCGAAGTTTCACCGAGATGTATGATCTCCACTCTGAGATGAAACGAATGTGCACGCCCGGAGGCAAAAAGATCAACAAGGCGCCCAATGCCGGAGGCGAGGTGGCCCGTTTGGAATCGCGTGTCCTTCGGGAGGAGCGTGATCGCCAACCCCGGCCGCTGAACCTCATTGTCCCGGGCTTGCCCGGAGCATGGGGAAGATCCGGCCGGCTTTAATGCCCCGGGTGTTCCGACGTACTACAACCGGCAGATTTGGGGTGAGAAACCCGACCCGTAGCTCCGGGGCCAAACATGAGACCCCTAACGGGTCAAATTCACAAAGCGGTGTTGGACCGTGCATCGAAGAATCTATTGTCGCGTGCTACAGCCGTTGAAGGGATATCAATATACTTGGACACGATCTTACCCAAAGGCAACAAAAAGGAGAGACGAGGAGTTCACAAAAATCGCATGTCGACATGCGGGGGGGATCGGCAGGCTTGGTTAATGGCAAGATGAAGGTGTTTGTACCTCCAAGGCCAACAATGAGAGGGCAGAGGGCGATGATGGGGCCGTGGACATCTGGACCTTTCACCTCCGAGACGGCAAACCCGGATGCAAATGGGACCGGACCCCAAAGCTCGTGCACCACACGAACGGCCCATGCAACCTCCTCGAGAGCTGGTGCAGGACAACCGCCACAAAGATAGGGGGCAAGGTTCCGACTTGTATCATGGAACTGTAGGGGATTCCCCTGGAAGAAGGGCAGCGGCCTTGTTGGGTCGCTACAGGTATGGACATCATCTTCTTGCAAGAGACATGGGAATATCGTGGGCATTAGCTGCCGGACATCCCGGGATACCGGTGCTTCTCGCTCGCTAATGCGGGCCATGGCAAGCGAGGATATATGGAGGGGTGGCATGCTACTTCAAAGATGCTATAGCAGCCACGGTCTCGCTCCACAAGGCTGACAGACTTAACCGCTACCTGTGGGTGAGATTACTGGAGCCTCAGCATCGTTCATTGTTTATTGCATGTTGTTATATATCCCATGCAGCCTCTAAGTTCTACCATGTCCAGGAGGCAGACACGGATGTATAAATGCCTTATAGAGATCTGTATGATGACATAGAGCAATATCACCAGCAAGGGCATGTGCTCTTGTTAGGAGATTTCAATGCCCTAACCGCGGCTACAAATGTTTACCTTCGAGGGAGAGGCCGATTCGACCCACTCGCTTGAAATAATTTTTCCAACATGCCGGCAGTCTCAAGATCTGACCAACGCCTTTGGAAGGGAGTTGGTTCAACTCTGTCAGGTCTTTGACATGGTAATGTGCAATGGTATGATCAGATGGCCGCAATCAGGGGGTTTTACTTGCAAGAGCGATAGACATGATGGTGGAGCTAGCGTGGTAGACTATCTCCTTGCTCCAAAGGTAGGACTTGACATGATCAGTGAGCTCTCAATTGGCACCACCCAACGAGATGAGGAGGCTTTGTCGGACCACTATCCACTTTATGTCACTTTGGATTGGGAGCACTTTCGATGGCGCAATCACGAGTAGAAACCATCGGGGTTAAGATACACCCCGGACCTTCCAAAGCAAGCGTAATATGAGTCCGTATTTGGAATGTGAACTACAAGGGATTGATGCCCTTTGCACGTTACATGATAGGTGGGAGTGGCTTGTAAAATGCATTACTCCACGGCTAGGCTAGTGCATGCTTTGCGGCGCCGGGATCGCCGCGAATGGACAAAGGTGCGCCCTCGTAATCCCCGGTTTGGCCGAAAGTGCAAGGCTCTAAAGACCCAATCGCCTACTTCCTCGGATCCACAAATGCGTAGCGAGCCATTCGGGACTATAGAGCATTCTTGAAATCCAAAAAGCATCGTTACATTATTGCACCATCGCCAGCCGCATGTTTGATTTGTTGATGACCGGGCGAAAGCCTTCGGGGTGGGTGTTGTACAAAGAGGCATCAACCACCCGGCAATATTACCATAGACCAGGTGGATGCATCGCTTGGAGGAGTTGTATGATCCCCCGGGAGCAAAATTTGGGGTTCCGTGATCAGTAGGAGAAATGCCGCACCTCTCCGAGGAAGACATCCAACAGGGCCTTAGACACTGGCTAATGGCAAAGCCGCTGACTTGCGGGGACTTCAAGCCGAAGTTATTGAAATGGGGTGGGCCAGCTTTGCTGGGGCCTCGACAACGATCATTAACCGGCCATAAGGGAGGGCCTCCCTGGGAGGATGGTTAGCAAGGTCACCCCAATTCATAAGACGGTAATAGAGATGATTCGGCGAACTCACCGCATGATCATGGTGAGCCCATTACTACGCAAAGCTTTTAGCGGGTGTGGTGGAGAAGAAGTTAGTTAACTCAGTGGGCGGAGGAAGCTGGAGTGCATGCAGTTGGTCAAGCGGGGTTTCCCCCCACTCCCAATCGACCATATATTCACTCTCAGAATCCTTATGGAAGCTACTCGCAATGCGCGGCGTGACCTGTACTGTTGTTTCGTAGATTTCAAGACGGCATATGATACGGTCCCTCAGGACCTGTTGTGGCAGCATTTGCAGGCGCTGCATGCCCCACATGACTTACAAAATGTCATCTATAGACTCTATGATGGGATATATCTTTGCATTGCCCATCGGATCGCCGAGTTGCTAGCACCATAGGGGTTAAACAGGGATGTCCGTTATCTCCAACACTATTTTGTCTCTACATTGACAAGTTGGAGACCTGGATGCAAGAACATGGGGGCGGTGGCCCGCAACTACAAGAGGTATACAGTATAAGGCAATTGCTCTATGCAGACGATGTAGACTTGCTATCCCATACGTACCCGGGGAGTATGCAAATGCATTTGGACGCTCTTAGTGGGTTCTCGGACACAACGGGAATGACGGTGAACATGCGTGAAAACTAAGCTCCTGCGGTCCTCTCCTCGCAAACATGATATCCCGGATCTCTATTACAGAGGACGGCGAAGGTGGATGTTGTAAGGACCTTCAAGTATCACGGGAATCGACTTTTGGCGCTAGCATGTTATGGGATGACCGTGGTGGAAACACGGGTCAGCGGGGATGTAAAGCCACAGTATGCTATCTGAGAATAGCTGCTACAGAATAGACCTATGTGACTGGGCACGTAGAGCACACCTGTTCAGAGCACTCGTTGAACCAGTATTGTTGTATGGGGTAGAGGTCTGGGGTCCAGCCATTAGGAAGAACACCTGGGATAAGCTAGAGAGGGTGCAAAAGGCCTCCTTAACATACGACCCTAGGTATCAAGGACCACGGTGCCTTATCAGATTTTGCTATATGAGATCCGGTTCTCGCCCTGCAAATATTCCGCTATGCACAGACATCTTGCATATTTCCACAAGGTCACCAGCATGGATGCACAACGTCTTCCCCCGAGGGCTTTGTTATTGGCACAAGAGCCACAACGACTAAAGAGGGTATGGCAGGAGCACTATCAGGGGTGGTTCGCAACGTGGTCTATAGACTACCAACAGATTGTGGCTATGCCTGATGCCCAGGGACAGGCTGCACACCTGATGTGGGATGCAGCCACTCGTGCAAAGCCTAAAACAGAGCACTACCACACGCAAGTTAATCCAACACTGGAACATGGCCCACACCAGTACTTGAAAGCGCATATATCTATGAAGAAACGGAGAGCTATTGCCTCCGTGAGGACGGGGTCCCATCATCTCAGAATTGAAACAGGTCGTTGGACTACAGATGGAGGGCAGAGAATCCCCCGGCATGAGAGAATATGCCAGTGTTGCCACATGCGGACTGTAGAGGATGAGCACCATGCTCTGAAAGAGTGTCCGGCATATACGCATATCCGAGCAACACATGCTGATCTTAGATGCTCTGCACCGCCAAGATCAATTCTTCGGCATCGCCAATGGTTGCACGCCTCGCATCCTACATTTTGCAAGTCTCTACACCGAGAATCCCTTTACGGACAAGGGATCCGAGAGCCTACTACCGGGTTTTTCCTCCCATGTGGGGGTTTTTTCATCCCAGTAGTAGGGACACATTGTATAGTAGCATTTGTCTGTTTGGTGTGGTTTTATCTGCTTTCTGTACTGCATGTACCGTCTCATAGGTCAAGTTTGGCCTCCGCGGACGTTAAAATATACTTCCTTCCTTCCTTCCTTCCTTCAAGTTGAAAGCTTTTGCAATACTTTCCTCCAAGAAGCTCCAAGTAAGGAAGTTAAGCTTGTGAATTAATAACTATTCTCCTTAACATGCTTTTATTTTTAAAGGGGGTGTTTGAGCTCAAGAGAAGAGGTGCAGATGGTGGATTCAAGGGCTTTCATATGTTGTCAGACTTGTTCTTAGAATGATTGGTCGTTAAATCCATCTTGGTGCTTCTTAATACAATGAGATGCTAGCTGCTTTGGATCAACAGACACTAGTTGCACTACAAGAGAAAGCCTGTTTTGCGTCAGAAAAATCGTCAGAAACCCTTCACAGAATAGGCAATTGCCCAGACTCATATGACTGACGCATATTCTGACGTATATTTTCTGACGAAAAATCGTCAGATTTTGCGTCAAAATTTTCGTCAGATTGTCTGACGCAAAATCGTCAGAATTTTCGTCAGAACTTTCGTCATATTTTTCGTCAAAAATTTCGTCATATTTTTCGTCAGACTTAACGTCAGAATTTTCGTCACATTTTTCGTCAGAAATATTCGTCATAGTATGCGTCAAAATTACGTTAGATTTTTCGTCAAAGTTTACGTCAAGTTTTTCGTTAGGTTTGTTTTTGTTTAGCACGTCCATCATAGCGTATGCTTCATTGGTGTTTTAACACATTTTCATCAACATTCTCTTGTCATCATTTCGTCATTATAAAAAGCTATTTGGATTTTGTCTGGACTATAATGATGCTTGAATTTAATAAGATACAGATTTATAACGAGATAAGAGTGTATATAGAAGAAAAATTTTTGTATTTAAATCTAACCATAGTTACATGTCAAGAATTGACAATCTTTACAATGCCAATAAAGGTCACGAGACAATGGGCTCCAGCAAACTATATCAGCATCAAAAAGAAGAAATCCGAAGGCTTTAAAGAACATTTCAACTGCAGTCTTCAAATAACAGCTTTTTTAAATCCCTCCTTTGGTGTCCTAAACAGCCAAGCCATCATCTCACCATTAGAATAATAACTAGACAAGAATAAAAACTTGGACATAGAAAATGGTGAGTTACCTTTTCATTTTGAGTCTGAGACGATGTTTTGAAAAGAAGAAAATGCATTCTTTTCCATGGTGAAACAAGCATCAAATGCATGAAAGTAAAGTTTCTAGATGCACTTTTGCTATGGAAGCATAGGCATATATCTCAAAAACAATAGGACACAAGTTATGTTTGTGCATCACTTATTTGTAGTAAGCACCAATCAATGTAAAATATGCAAACGAGTGAATCAAACCTTAGAAAACTTGTCCGTCATGTGCTCTAGTTGCAGATCAGCATTTCAAGATTCAGTAGATAATTCCCAGCATTCGCCATTGCCATTGGCAGTTTGAGATCACGGTCTATAGAAAAACAAAGTTTCTTCTGGGATATAGACCTACAAGCCAAGTTAACTTCAGCATATATCAGTTATGGCACCAAGGGCACAATGAATTAGGTAGAATGAATTTAAATAGATGCCATAGCAAAAATTACAGCCATAATTTCTTATGCTTGAACTTCCAAAATTGAACAAGGTTAAATGGCAAAAGCTAATACATATTTCTGCCTATTTGAGAAATTTATGCAACACATAAATTATAGAACTTGTATAATCATTTATTTTCATGTATCTTAGAACATATGGTCTTTGCTAACCTGCTCAAAGCTTATCTTGCTAACCTGGTCTTTGTTAACCTGCTCAAGCTCCGACCTGGTCTTAGAACATATTTATTACAAAATGGTCTTTGCTAACCTGCTCAAGCTCCATGCTTCAAGGCAACTCAAGCTCCATGTTTCATGGCAACTGCTCACTGCATTTACAAATGCCATTTAAGAAACCCGTAGCCTCTTGTATCTTTATCTAGAAAAATTTCTATGCAAACAAAAGCTAACCTGTGCACATGTTTTACTGTATCTTTTCTGAATCAAAGTCATTTGCCATCAGATATCTTGGCTCTTGAAAATCCGAATAACAAATAAAAACATTGTGACATGAATAGATGCATCGTTCAAGTACATCCAAGCATGCAAAAATGAAATTATCAGACAGCAAACCTTTGTTTATATTCGAATGAGCTGGATTTGTGCTTTGCCAAGGAAGTTTGAATCATATTTTCAACAATATTTCGGTGAGATCACCTGCATTTGTATCAGATGTCTCCAACCCAAGCAATAGGTTATAGCAGATCCGAAAAACATGAATCATGCCCATTCTCTACCATCTCGGTCTAGGGCGTAATCACTTGTGCCGGTTTCATAGAGATGTTGTTAGAGGCAAGATCGGCCGTTAATATCATAGCATAAATCATTCCAGTTGCCACATGGCTTTTGCCGCCCATGCCACGTGCAATGCCCAAGACTTCCATTAGATAGCCCTAAAATGATTTTGAGTAATCTCCGTATATTTGCCATTGAATCGGTCGGCTACAATGTCGGTGGAAGCCTAACATGCTTGGAGCGAACCCTCGGTAGATCGGTAGATCCAAGCATTTGTACGCGACCACAATCACGACTTGGCTCGACCCTAAATCGATTTTAAAGAAGCCCTAAATCGATTTCCGTAGATAGCCTATTCCAATGTTTTACCATAATCTAATTTGGGCCACAAATTGTCTCAAAATATAATGGCACTAGAATTGAATTGTTTTAAATAAGAGAGATTGATCTGCTCTAATATCACTCTAATCGCTTAATTCACATATCATCGCAGATATATTTCGACGCTTCTACCATCAAAGATATTTTTCGATTGCTTCTAGCTTATCCGAAAATGTTTCTTCTTCATCAAAGCTTCCGCCATTGCCTTGAAACCTAGTTTCGGATCTTATATAAAGAGTGAATGGAGAAATATTATCCATAACAGCATACCCATAAAGGGTCTCTATCGCCATGCTATCGGCCTATTACAAACATTCCGACTTTCATTTTTATGCATCGAAGATGGTGTCACCTCATTGTCATGTTGGCATGGAGCTGACATTGTCATGTTGGCCATTTACGATGCCGACGCTGCCTATGCATCCACAGATAATCCGGATAATATTCCGCAGTGGCCGATCCCCTAATCTAGAAAATACCAAAGAACCTTAACCTTAACTTTTAATATTTTCCAATTTGCCCACATTACGCATATTGTGCATCCAAATTGCACCTTGGGCATATTAGTATGAAAAATTTTCAGGTATTTTGCAGGAAAGTCCTTTAGGAAATACCATAGAAAATGTGACACTATACTGCAAGCAAACATTGGTGACACTTTCAAATTAAAGATGCGGTTTCAATTGCCAAGGCCACGATAATGTATAAAACCACTTAGAATTCTAATGGTTCCATAATTTTATTTTCAACATATTCAAAGGCAATGGTCGCCCTCTCACCATTCTCAATTTTAATGCACAAAGCCTTAGTAAGACCATTACTTGTTATTCATGTTGTCTTTTTTTTTTTTTTTTTCCTCCATCGAGCATATTCTAGATAAATTGTACACTAGTGTGTGAAAACTTTCAAGATCTAAGTTCTCATAATCAATTTTTGTGCCATTTTCAAAGGCCTTATGTAGACCAACATATTCCAAGGCAATATGGTCATAAAAAGATCATTATCTTAGAACACTTCTTTGCCAAAATAGTTTACAACATGTTCAAACCCATGAAGAAGAACATTAAGGAAAAATGTGGAAGGGAACTTTCCAATATTTTCACACTTATGCTTAGAAAAGCTTGAGATGCATATTTGATGCTTTTAGGCCATGTTCGTGGGGCAGAGGGCATAATCTTTTTAGCCCCAACTTATCTTTTGCATAAAACATAGAGCAAAAAGTGTATATGCACTTGCAAGCCATTATATATCAACCTTGATTTCCAGGACAATCCATAACCAAAGGAACTTTTTGCCTTCTTCTAAAGGCATTCATGTCCACACTTGTATTAAGCAAGTGGAAACTTACATGACACCTTGTACAATGGCAAAAATCTACACTTGTGCGAAGGCACAAATTTGTTACCTTATTGAGCTGAGTAGCTTCCTGCCAATCTAGGCCAATACTAGGTCCTGCCTATTACAATTGAGCTGGGGAGCTTCTTACTATTCCAACCTTTGATTGTCATTATGGTCATATGGCATGACTTCTCGTCTCCTTTCCAAAGACGATATTGTACAATTTACTTCGTCTAACTATTCGATATATTTGACATAGATCGTAAAATGCTTCATATCTACATATATATCAGCATTCCTTGTTCCTTTAGTATGTATGAAGTCATGCAACTTCTAGAAATAAGTGTGTAAATTTGTAATGTTTACTTATGCCATGTCAGATATTCTGATGAATATTCTGATGAATATACTGACGAAAAAAATCGTCAGAATATTCGTCATACATTCGTCAGAATTTTCGTCAAATAACATTCGTCACACTATTAGTCAAACTTTTAAGGCCGATTAATCGCCGGGCATTATTATTCCGATTTTATACCGCCTTTTATACCAGATTTTTGTCAAATTATTCCTCGAAGTTTTCGTCACCTTTTCGGCCGATTTTTCGCAAAGAAATTTATCGTCGGATTTTTTCACGATTTTTTCGTTCGAGAAATTTTCGCCGGGCCAGCATCAAGAGCTTCGTCTGAAATTCATCGAAGCTCACCGAAAAACACGTAAAGATTTTTCCTCGACGCATTTTCCGACGCTTGAAACGTGCATTCTCTTGTAGTGTTGGGACTTGCTATAGATTGTTGTGACTTTGTGGATCTTATGTGATCCCATATTTGGAGACTATAGCATATAAGCTGAACATGGTGGTAAAGGGTGGTTGAACAGGATGGTAAAGGGTGACTACATAGTCCTTTATTGCCTTTGAAGATAGATGCACTTATGTATTTGAAGGCAGGTCCTTTTGGGATCTTCCCACTAAGATTATTGTTTGATATAGAGAACTCTTCCCAAATTGTATCTCTAAATGCCAGTGCTTTTGGGGTATGCCAAAAAGTCAGAAGGTAGTTACAATGTATTGTCTCGTCTGGGCACCTCTGCCAAACCAAAGGCTAATTGGTGAACAACCTCTCCAAAGCATCGCAACGGATAGGGTCTTGCTTACTCCCACCTAACAGTAGTTATTGACATCATTCATTTTAGACCATACATCAACAGACACCATTTAAAGTCTTGTGTAATAAGTTAAGTAGTATACCCAACAGTGGCCCGAAGGAGAGAGATGTGATGTCCTTTCCTTGGTGTTCGTGCCTCCGGCATATAGAGGGAGCCTTCCCTCACCTCATGGGAACCCGAGTGGTCAAAAACCCATATGGGCAGAAACAGAAAGCAAAGTTCAACAACAATCAAGTCGTTTCTCTGATTAACTAGATGAAAAAGGGTTTTGAAGACCAAGCCAAGAAAGAGGGATTGGGATACAGATGGGATTGGAGACGCCATTGTTGACAAGCAAAATAGTAGTTTCGGTTGAAACATGAACTGGAATAAAATTGTACCTAATCTATTTCCCATGGCTTTTCCTCAGGATTGCCCTGCTGGCATCCACGTCACTGATCCATGATTGGATTCAGATCATATCTTCAACAATCCCCATTGATCTGAGATACGATCAAGCGTCTTAGGAGTCTTCTTATTTGCTTCCCCTTGATCTGCAATTCCTTCTTCTGAATTGCATCTTGCTTTAGGACGTCTTCCAAAGCACAAACCTCTTGTGGGCTTCTTCCAGCTTCATTCTTGAAACCAGGCTACTCAAGGAAAACAAATGAAGAAATAGTGAAATGCTCAGCAATTTATTGACCTCTAAAATCTTCTTTGCTCGCTGCTTCAGATTTGTGGGCATCTGTGTGCTTCTTTCATAAGCAAATTACCCACCATATTATGCAGATACAATGGAGATTCTGCCATCTGCAATCCCAGCATGCATGCAGGCATCTGGATCTCTATAAATGGACTAGAATGAAAGGAATGAGAAAAACAATACCTACATTTCTAATATGGAGATTCTTCATCTTCATTTTCTGCACCTTGCTTTCCTCCATAATAGGGATGCTCTACAGCAACCACGAATCCTTCATATCTTTTAAGCCCTCTGGCTCTGATACCATGATAAATTACAGAAATGAAGGAGATGAATTGGTCTAGCTGGCTAGAAAAACCCCAGCCATGGTTTATATATATAATAGATGAAGAGGTACAAAAATCGAAATGTCATATCTATTTGCCATGGCTTTTCCTCAGGACTACCCTGCTGGCATCCACGGGATTCAGCTCGTGTAGGGAAAACAATATTACGAACACAGGTGGCTAAAACTTTGTTGGTGCTAGTTTCTCTGGTTGCATCTTTATTACATACGAAACTCCTGGAATTGTCAGTGATGTACTCAAGAACATATTCTTCCTTCACCATAGCCCACCTTCACCGGGTTTTGCAGCCACCATTTGCCATAACATTAGACAAAAAATGTTATGGATTCTTCTTAAAACAATTAGAAAAAATAAAACAATCAGGAAGAACTATCTTCTGATCTGGCAGAAGAAAATGGCAGCACATGAAGTCGATGTTTGTTGATGATGATATTGAATTGTGTCACTGATATGACATGCCAGACTACTATTTTGAAACTAGAAATTTAGTCTCCTAGAAACTTTAGCAAACAGATAAACTTGTTGTTCTATAAAGTGGTTTTTGGTTCTGATAAATTGGTTGTTTTGATAAACTATGTAATAGAAAATTAAAAGTTGTGATAAACTGAAAATTTTGGCATTTGCTTCTCTTTACCTAGCCCACATTGTCGTTCTATCTTTGTTCCTCTTTACCTGGCCCATGTTGCCGTTTTATCTTCAGCAAAATTTGTATTGCTACTAATTTAAGTGTACATCCTACACAATATTTTGTTAGCTCGGATTATATTCCGTAAATGATACTTTTAGATTACAATGAATCATTTTTAATGATATAATATTTTAAAGTACCAAAATTGTAATCCCGAATATGCTTTTCTATTCGAGGATAACGTATGTATTCGGAATACATTTTGCTTTTTCTTGAAAGTCAAAGTGTATTCAGAATACACTTTTTTGGTTTTGTTTCGAAATCCAAAGTGTATTCCTTAATACACTTTTCCCTATGTTTTTGAGACTCAACAATGATCTTGCAATTTTCCGGGTTTTCCGGTTTTCGCACCATGCAATTTTTTATTTCTATTGATTTGAATGACCTTTATGCATTTTTTTTTTTTTATGAGGGGATACGAGGAACAAAGTTCTAAATAATGAAAAGATAAGCAAAAGGAAAAAACAACCAACAACCTTTCAATTTTGAGAACCTTTATTGAGGATACCGGATCGTGGTTAAAGAAAAAAGTGGGTTCTTGGATCGTGGTTCAAAAAAAAGTGGGATATTGGATCGTGGTTCAAAAAACAACAAATGTATTCCTGAATCTTTTGTATTCCGGAATAGGTTTTTTTTTTTCCGAGGGATAGAGACGTGTTTTTCTCGGTTAATTTGTTCCCGCCGATCTTTCTAAAGAAACCCTCGAGCTCCCGCTTCCGCGTGGCCATGGCTTTGGTATGGGTTTTACCTACATGGTGAGCTAGGGCCCCGCTACAACAATTAAACAAGGACACAAATATTTTTACATCAAAGTTTACGCTTAGCATGCGACCCGGACTCCCGCATCCATGTCGCCTCCCTTAGATGCGGATTTTTTGCCATACCCAAATTTTCGCAAAGACTCTCTGGCGGGGTGATCTCATGCCTGTGGAGGTCCGTCAAAATGGGTGATCTTGAAACAGTCTTTGCTTCAAGGTCTTCGAATGTCTTTGTCAAAAACAGGTCTCAAGGGAAGTCTCAAGCAAAGTCTCAAAAAAGTGATCTTTGAACATCATTGTCTTTTGATTCTTTGTCGGTTGATTGCACTTTTCACAAATAGGTAGCAAGACCGTAATAGAAGCATATAAAAATGCAGCAGGATGGACTTGGCTGCAATGGTGTCACGGGAAATGAATTTTATGCTTGCTATATCGATCAGCAATAACTTATTAAACATCGGGAGGAAAGTCAGCTCATGATGAAGCCATCATGCCTTTTCACAACACTCCAAATCATGGACATGGGTTGGGCACCGTTAGAATCTACTTTGCCAAAATGCAATGTGCAAATGTATAATACATATAGCCAACTCTCCGGGTTGTTTACGATGGCGCATTTATGCATATTCATCAACTCTGTAGGTGGTTTGCTGCGGTGCTAAAGTCTAGCACCAAAATGAGAGTAGAATCTCTTGTTTGCTTCCATGTAGTACCTCTTACATGTTCTATATTTTCTATCTAAACTATGAAGTTCTTACTTTATTTCACCTTCTTCTCAATTTCTACAATTGCTAGAGTATCTACTTCGGTCTATCTATTTTATCTTCATATCCTCTTACACCTCTTGCAAATCTCTTTGCAAGATCCAATCTAGGCAAGATCAACAATTTTTTTTTAAGATGTAGCTACTTGAATTATCATGTCAAACCTGAAATGTAACTTGTGCATTGTATTTCACATCCTTCTTAGTACACACATAGCTTATAAAACCTTCTAAGCTTGTAAATATAAAATTTTATTTCTTGTTGCAGGAATGTTTTTAAGCTTGTGAACATAATGTGACATGGATTTGTCTTTCATTTTTGCTGAAGCGAGACTGATTCTTCTAAAATGCAACAAATGATGCTGGTTTTGTTGGTTTTGATGTTCTTTGCACCTTTTTCTCTTTGTTATTTGGGCGGGGCATGGGAGGCCCACAGCTTTTATCGATTCACGATATCAAAGACTTGAGTTTTGGGTGCTCGATCTCCAATCGCAGCATCATAGCTCTAGGGATCATTATTATTTTCATGTGGCATCATTGTAGGCATTATTGTCTTCGTTGTTTTTGTGTCCTTGGTTGAGAATAGGCATCATTGTTTTCATGTTGTTCTTTTGGGTCATTACCATGGACTACCATGGTGAAACTGAGAAATAATTTGTTGTGGTCAATCCCTCGCTATGGAGCCACAATCAAACAATCGGGCGATGAATATGTTTTCGGAGAAGGCTTATGTACATGTCCTTAAAATAAAAGTTTTAATGGGGAGAGATCGCGAACCCACTAAGTCGGTAATGGAAAGCCACTTTGGCGAACTTAGAGATTAAAAGTACCATTCCGGTGGAAAATGAGTGCGCCAAACCTAAAAAGTTAAAGGAATGCAAAATCAATGAAATATCAGCATGTTTTGATCTGCTTTTTCTCCTTCCTTTCATTTTACAGTTTACATCTTAATACTAGGTACAAATATGCCAACAATAACTTTATTCGAGGTACAAACATGCCACATGTTTTTATTGAATGTTAAATACATACCCATCTTTCCCTTCACAATGCATATCACCATAGGCATACAGTTCTATATCCATGTATCTTTCCTTTCACAATGCATATCATCATAGGCACATCAGTTCTATATCCATGATCCTTTCTGTAAAAGGAGCAGGAAATAAACTAGTACTTTTGATGGGCTTAATGACTTTCGTCCAACATCTCTGCTCCTTTTTTTACAAGACAAAGGAAATAACATCAAGAATGACTGAGACTTTTGAATATCTCAGGTTCACATTAAGTTTCCATCCATTCTTCAATACATTCTTCAGTTCACATTAAGTCTCCACCCATTTTGAGAATGCAGGATGACATTTTGACAGGTGTGGGATGCAGGTAATTCGAAAATATGGCTTTTGATTTGTATTCTGGAATAGGGTAAGAAATGTCCATGGATTTGCACAAGTAGGCTAGCTCTAAACCTTAATACATAGGCAACACGTTGTTTTTGGAAAACACACGTTTGATTTTTTAGAAAAGCAAAGATGTATTCCGTATACACATTTGTTTTCTCCTTGAAAGTAAAGTAGTATTCGCATGACTTTTGCTTTCTCTAAAAAGCCAAAGTTATTCTAAGAATACACGTTGTTTTTAGAAAAAGCAAAAGTGTATTCGATCATACCTTTTGTTTTTTTCCATTTTTGTTTTGTGTCCTAGTGTTCATTTATTTACTTGATTATTTTTTGTTTTTTTATTCCGCCAATAGAACGTGGAACATGTTTGATGGAACAACTAAATGTGGAAACTTGGGACGTGATACCCGTTGCATCGTCGGACAAGCGTATTGTTCAATAAGCCAATTAGAGGGTGCCAAATTGATGTACTAAAAAATTTAAAGAAATAATTATTATTTTTCTTCTCTATTTTGAAGTTCTTGATATCTCACTTTTAGAGATTTGTATTCATGTCCATATTTTTGCCATTTTTTCAAGATGTTTCTTTGCACAAAACAAACTTGCCACTTAATGAGGAGCCAAAATGAGGGAAAAAAAAAAAACTGAACCTTTTAAAATTCTCAAGTTTATCCAAAAAAGGCCAATTTTAAGAGCATGCTGTTTTTTTAAAGGGAATCTTTGAAACGGGAGTGCTGCAACACTCCCGTTTAATTTGCAATCGTGTTATGTACATATGCAACATGCTTAGCAAAAAAAAAGCCTTCCAAAAATAAAGATAATTCCATTGAGTCGAAGCACCTCGAAATTTAGCCTATGAGAGATGAAGAAAGGAAGTAGCAGAGGCAACACTTTGTGGCCATGGAGAGAATCTTGGCATCTACTACCAGAGTCAAAGAATGTACTTAAGGGGTGAAAGTAAAGTTACCCTTGTTATGCGTCATGGCACAATCATGCCCATTGGTTATTTTATGGGACAAAATCACCAACTGTTGGGATTGCGCCACATCAGTCTGACAAGGGTAATTTTACTTTCACCCATACTTAAATAAAAACCTGAGGATGTGCACCCGTGTGATGGAAAGAAGAGTATTTTGCAGGATCTCTTGTGGCAAGCCATAGTGGAAACAACAAGATTTGCCTTGCTAAAGAGCCCTTTTATACAGGAGTTGCCGCAGGAGCACACGCTATATCAAATTCGTTAGAAACACAGTGAGTTAGGGCCGATTTCTTTGCCAAATTCTAGCCCGCTATAATTTGCCCACAAAACACCTTATACTTAGATGCCATTTTTTGGTTTCTCTATCTTATCTTATCTATCTATCTATTTATCTTATCTTATCTTATCTTATTATTCCAAAAACGTAGATAATTCCAGTTTTTAGTAGGGTTGCCTAACCCGAGCTGCCCACTTTCCTGCGATTTTAGCTATGCCACGTGTCTTGCCACGTCAGCTCAAAACATGTTGAGCCGTCCGATTCTGTAATTTCCAATCCTAGGGCCAGGAAAATTAGAAAACCCAAGTAATTCGACCCTGAAGCTCAAGCCGCTGTTGCTGTGAGACTATTGCTTCGTCTCGTTCTTCCTTCGTGGCCATGGCCTTCTATACCCGGCTTGTTTCCGACTTCACCTTCGTTCTATTCTCCGCATTCTCTGTTTCCTTCTATTTTTTGAGCTTCTGGAAATTCTCCTCACTCCGGCATCCACTTGGGCGATTGATCTAGCCATATTTATATTTAATTGACCATTCTCGGCAAAGACAACTACTCTTTTGATAGAGTGTTCCATCCAAATACGAGGCGACATCAGTAAAGCTTCTCATATAATAAATATTAGTGAAGATATCTATGCAGTTGCTATCCACAATCCTTGCTTACAACGTATATCATATTATGTTTGCTCATGGTTGCAGAATTTTATACTTACTTGTATAATGGCATTTGAAGAGAGTTAATTTAATATAGAACTGCGGAGATATATTCTCGTGATGCATATGCAGCTTTTCTTAATGTCAAATTTACTTATATGATTGTGAATCATCTGACCTAGCAAATAAACGAGAGTCTTTCTTTTTCTCATTTTATGATACTTGGTTGTACCATGAATTGAATTGAAATCATGAATCTAGTCTGGAATGGAAACGCAATATGAATGCAGGCCCCAGTGACATTTGATACAAATGGAAAGCAACATTTTTAGATTAATATATGTTATACACACCCTAGGGTGGATGCATGGACATAATGCAATATATGACTAATTCTTGCTGCATGGATTAGGCTACATATGGCGTTGGTGATTATGGCTGCAGTTTGATGCTGGTTACTGTAAGTTTCTCTTCTGTTATATTATGTACTCTTTCCAAATGCATATGTGCACTTATATTTACACTTAAATGGATGCAGTTGGCAATCGTATACATGGCACAAATGAAACCACTTATACTGCCTATCCTGAAAGGAGAAGGTGAATGATTCATGTTTCTCTTTGCAAATGTGATCAATATACTATGTAAGCAAATATTCATTCTTCGAATGAATCATTGCATACGAAAAAAATTGAGTCGTGGACTTGGCCGATTTATCCTATATGAGTTTTGTAATAGATTTCTCTTGTCAAATTGTATAGATCCCGACTACCGTAATACTACCGCCTTATGTAAGGATGAAACCGACATCGCTTTCTCATGCGGCGAAGGATGTAAAGGCAGCTTTTACATGGTGGTTTATAGAATCCACCAAATATCATTCAAATATAAAGTCTTTGGGCTGCATGTTACTAAAATCTAGAAAAATACCGTGGGTAGTTTTGCCAAGACTATAATCTAATACAAAAATCAGATTGCTTGGCCCAGCCTATAGATAATGGTTTATCCAACAAAGTTAGGGGTAGTTTGGCATGGGTTATCTATGGTTCCCGGTTCCTTCACGGACTTCAATGATTCGACAAAAGTGGTGCTCATCTCTCACGTTGTGAAGCATTCCCTCGATTGCTCTCTTGTTTCCATATCTTGGTAATTTACTCTTGGTAATTTATTGACAGTGATATAGGATTGGAGAAGCCTAGTTTGACATGTCTTGAAAAATTGGTCCAAAATGCATGTTTGCATGGACATGCAAAGAGGTTCTTGATAGAACTTTTATCTCCAATATGTCTATGGCAGCTCCTTTTTCTTCCGGGTTGCAAGTTTTAAGATAATATTTGCGGTAATATTCTGTGGTTGAGATGACACCCATAACACTTCGAGGCATGGGCATCAAAAGACGCTTGTTGTAGGGTGGATCATTTTTGTTATGGTGTAACCTATGTGGAGCTCTCTTCGCTTTAGGAAAGATGCTTTTAGCTTAAGCTTTTGATTTGAATCTAACCAAATTTGTTTGAGTCTTTTGTGAAGTTGGGAGTGTAAGGAGGATTTGAATATGTATGTAGATTGAATCTTTGTGAATTGAATGGCATCTCTTATGTGGAGCTCTCTTCTGCTTAGAGATGCTTTAGCGAAGCTTTTTGATTTGAATCTAACCAAATTTATTTGAGTCTTTTGTGAAGTTGGGAGTGTAAGGAGGATTTGAATATGTATGTAGATTGCAGATGCTGACACGAATGACAGAAATTGGCAGGCATCTCTTTTGAGAGATGGTCACCATCCCTTTTGAGAGATGGGCTTTCAGAGCTTGTTTGGGGCTAATGAAGCTCTCAAAACTGTTAGTTCTCAAAACTAATAAACTAAATAACTAACTAGAGAAAATTCCAAATATATCTCCGCCCATTTATGTATGTTAAATATACCCAATTGAAGTTGTCCTAATGCAGTTGAGCGATCTAATTTTTAAGCAATCAAATTTAGAAAGATCACCCACTCCTACTTTCAAATCCATCTTGGCACAAACAATCTACCGTGATAAAAAATAAATAGGACAAAGGAGGTGCATCAAAAAGATAAGTTGTACAAAATGTAGATTGTGGCATGTTATTAAATTAAATGTTCATCTATGCCATTGTAAAATAACGCAAAGTAATAATCAAAGATGATGTTGCAGAGGAACAAAGATTGATCGAGAAATTGGACACCAAATCAAAATTCTAGATCAAAGAAGATTTGTTTTACACTTGTGGATCAACTGTTTCTTGAACTTTAGATGAAGGCTTACATACCCTTACTTTCCTCACCTTTTTCTTCGTACCAAAGAGCATTGCAAAGCTTTTATTTAGCGGGTCCATTGGGGATATGTTGGTGGATATTACGAATGTAAGGCCAATATTGGTGGGTTGTTCTAGAGCAAAAAGCTTCATTTACCCTATCCCAAGAGAATTCAAGCTCTTTCCCACCTATAACCATTGTCCACACAACTTCACTCTTTTCCTAGATCATTGCCATTTGAGAAGTCAAGAAGATGGTAATTTTCCCTAATCCAGAGACATACACCATCACCACATTAGCAAAATTTGCTCATGGAATAAAATAACGGCTAAGGTTAGCCAAATGGCCATAATGGCTAAAGTAAATGGAAAAAATTGCCCAAAAAAAGAAAATTTTAGCCCAATTTTTTTGTCGACTAAGTGATTTTCTAGATAGAATAGCCAAGCCTTCACCTCTAGACAACTCCACCAGGACAACAATTAGCCAAACCTAAGAAAGAGTGGACTTGGGAAAATCGATGGATTAGCCTAGTAGCAGGCACCAAGATATACAAGAACTTTAGGAAATCACCAAACAACTTCTTGTTTCAAGTACAAAGTTGAAGTAGTAACTTCGTATTTCAAGTTTAAACTTAAATTTTAGAGGGAGGACCACATTTAGAAGGAACACTGCACTTCTTCTTTGAGCTTTGAACACGTGCGTATATGTTTATGTTTTAATTTATGTCTTTGTTTTATTTTTATATTAAGAAAGTTATAATCATGATTATAATTGTGCCATTTATATTACATTATGCACCATTTATTTTTCTATATTGAATTACACTGTAATAACAATGAGTTCAATGTCTTTGTGCAAAGGCTTGGATCTTTTAAAATAAGGATAGTGTGATGGCTAATATTTGACTCTACATTTTGTGAAAGTTTAGCCAAAGGCAAGAAACCATGATGGAGAAAAACCATTTAGGTTAGCCAAGTGTTAGAAACTTCTAGCTCCAATTTGAAGTATTTGGCTATATTAAAAATATAGGAGTAGTAATTTATTCAATGTTGCTCATTAAATCATTATTCTACTCGTCCAAAGTGGCATTGTCTCTCTAGAAAGAAAACAAAGAAAAGAAAAAGAAGAGAGAAAAATCCACTCTTGAGGTGCCACTTCAATAAGAAATCAAAAACTAGTTTGAACTTGTCAAATCTCAAGTTCCATCACCATTCACATGTTATGGTTGCTCCCTTCAATCAATGCTGTGCGGAGTATTTGCTATATCATTCTTTCATGATATATATGAAACTAAACCGGACTTCGGCTTAGATAAACCAACAGGTAGTCCTCCTCTTTGTTTTTCATAAATCTTTAATAAAACATTGCAGACCATCACATGATAAATCCTACTTTCGCACACCCTTTGGCATCACTTTTTTTCTTTGGACCTTGTGTATGCTTAAGCTAGGGAGGTCCACAACTTAGAAAGCTTTGTAATAATCTGAGCAAGACGAATATATGAAGTCTGTCATATCTTGTCATAATTGATTATATGGTAGACCTAAGCATGGCCATTCTGAATCATATTGTATTTCAGTTCAATGTAGAGCAAACAGGTTTCTTAAAAAGATTGCAAGCTATTCCTGCAGACAAATAAGACACCAAAGGATTTGGCCATGGCATTGAGAAGAAATTTTAACTAATAGGGCATAAATTGGTTGTTCACAATGTACATTTTTGGAGGTTTATAAGTCGCGAGGATATTGATTTTTTAGATGTCTTCAAAATGCCACTTTTGTTTGAGTTCTTGATGAAGCACAGCTAGAAATTTCATCAACAGATTCTTCAACTTGCCTCCAGTACAAGCTTCTCTTACTTTAGCTGATTTTATGTTCAAGTACCAAGAGCTCTCCATCATAGCTGGTCTGTAATGTGCCATCATAGCTAAGTGCTTTAGTGATCTAGAGCCAAATTCATCCACTGCAATGTACTACTCCGTGGACGTTAAAATATACTTCCTTCCTTCCTTCCTAAAAGTAGAAAGCCAAAGTGCCCTCCAAGTTTCAAAAACCCCTTTTGCAAGTTTCCAAGTTTCCAAGTGCCCTTTGCAACCCCCCTCAAAGCCTATCCTACCCCAAACACTTCAAAACTAAAGAGGAAAGATAAATTCAAACATTTGACTAAACATTTTCCACCATTGCACCATGTATATTTGGCACAAGAACTGAAAGAGAACCATTTAGCACTATTGTTCACCCCAACCTTCACCCCAACCCCGCGTTTCTGCTAGTTTTTTTTTTTTTTTAAATCTTATATATAGTTAAATCACCCATGCACAACTTATATTAGATGCCACTTCCTCGCTTCTATCTATAGCAGAGAAAAATTTGTCGAAAAAGAGCATTTAAAAAAAAATGTAGATAATTCCAATAATTAATTTTTTATTCAATAATATTAATAGTTCTAAATTTAAGGATTTTAAAAGCATCACGAAAAGTGTATATACGTGCTCTCTACAGTTTTTGGAACTTGGCAATTTGCACAAGCTAAAATGATGGTTTACAATTTTGCTGTAGTAAGCATGTCTATTCATAACTTGCAGCAAGTTCAGGGTACAAGTAGTTGGGACTGACTAAACGCAATTAAGATCCTCGATTACGAAAAAATAACTGACTTTGCAACTCTTTTTAGTGAGGAGATGAGCTCTTTAATATCTGACTCTGAATGAGCAGCTGATGCCAGAACCCGAATTCCTGCAGGAAGACTACACTTGTCCAGAATTGAACGTTTTCCCACAGAAACAAGAATAGATTCCTCCTCGAGCATCTGTAAATTAAGAAGCCATGTTGACAAATTGAATAGGAAATTCCTAGATTTTTATAAAAGACAATCCTTACTCTCTCCGTAATCTGCTGTAAAATGGCCACATCCTCTTCAAAACACCCCTTTGAGTTTCGCAGATGCAGGAAAATAACAGGTGATAAATCATGTCCTCCAATTGAAAATCCAGGGACTTCAGAAAGACCTGAAGTGCACTATGTCTGCTTAGTATATCCAATCTCAAAAAATAGCTTAAAGTCACCAAAATTGCATTACCTTCCCGGAGAAGTTTAATGTTCCTTTGTAGAGTAACAAGCAATCCAGGATTTTGTTCTAGATGCTCAATTGCTGCAAGAGAAGCAGCGGCAGAAAAAGGTGGCAAAGAGGCTGAGAATACGTAGCCAGCACCACTCAGACGCTGCATGAAACAAACATATAACTTAAAGTTAATAAAACAGACAGAGTAATAAAAAATGGCATAGCTTGACAAAACGTGTTAAGATGCATTTTCAAACAGCCTAACATTACACTTTCTCTTATTACATCATCAGGACATGGCATCTCCCAGAAGCTCCTTTAGAAGAGTTCCATGCTAAGTAACAACAAATAACATTTAAACTCCTTTAAAAGAGTTCCATGCTAAGTTACCTGATGATCAACAACTTTGGCACTGCCGGTGCAGAAGCCACCTGTGGATGCTAACGCATGTCCCATTGCAGATGTTATTATGTCGATCTTCTCTACCTAAATAGCATTGCACTGTTATAACTTTTGGGAGTATGCCATATTAGATATACATGAATCTGCACTTACTGGTATATTAAAAAATTCTGAGAGCCCCCGTCCAATCTTCCCAAAAACTCCAATGGAGTTACTTTCCTCCATAAAAATCCGAAAGTGGTACTTATCTCTCAACTGAACAATTTTGTCCAGTGGTGCCATCTGCCCCGAATTCTGCAAGAATTTCCATCATGTCATTTTCCCGATCTTCTTAAAGAAACTCGTAGCATTTATGTACCTGGTAGACTGCCTCTACAACAATGAATCGACGATTTAACCGTATCTTTCTTTTACAATCTTCCTGGGCTATCTCCTCAAGCAGTGATTCTAGTGATGCCATGTTATTGTGCTTGAAGTACTTAATAGTGCTTCTCGAAAGAAGCAATCCAGTTTGTATTCCCCAGTTTACTCCTTCATCACTGCAATGCCAAAGACAAGAGCCTTGAGCTGAAGATTATTCTTTACAAGCAACAGCAAATTCCCATCATTGGAGCTAGGCCACCAAAGAGGTTTAGCTTTATCTCTCACAAAGTTCTAGCTCAACAACAAAAATGACATATGGCAACCAAGAAAACATGAAGACACTTAGTTCGGGCCAAACGCAACCATTTTTTCAAATGCATAAAAGAGATCCTATCCAATAAAAAGAATGCTTACGCTAAAATAATGTCTCCATTTTTGCAAAAAGCAGGAATTGCACTTGAGGCAGTGGCAAGGCCATAGGAATAAAGAATTGCATCCGGTGTCCCCAGGAACTGCGCCAGCTTATCTTCCAAGTGTGAATGCACATCTGCAACCATAAATATAATGAGCAGTCAACATTTATAATGGTGCATCCTATCCTAGGATCATAACCTACTCACCACAGAAGTATCACGTTCGTCAAGAAATATGGGCTATTAAATCGAACAAGTAACGAAATTTACCGCTAAACGTAATGTGTTTCTTATCTTAAAAGCTATTATGTCATCTAAATTGACAACCATCTTAAGCAATGTGTTTCCCACGTTCAACAGAAGCCCTAAACACCGCTCCACTGCACTGAAATTTAAATTTTCTAGCAAAGTTTGTGCCGGCAATGATGGTTTTTCTTCACAGATACAGATAGCAGCTTCCTATAGGCGTTGACGCTTAAAACTAACCACAAGCCTCATCTCCCTTTGATCTATAGCTAATTAGGCACTGGCTATGGGCTAGAAGGAACAAAGATTAAACTCTTATCACCAATCCAAAATTCAAGCCTAGAAATTAAATCCACACCTTCCTACTTCCTTATTTTATCAAATAAGTAAACTATTTTTTGAAATAGGATGAAGCTGCACATTTGCATGCATGAAGGGAACTTTATGCATAACTTCCTATTTTACTCTGCCAAACTAGAAGATTTCAGCATCTGCAGTTATTACCATCTGTTCTGCATTGCAACCTAATGCGTTTCAATGAAATGTATTAACTCCATAATGAAGTAAGTCTTACCGATAGTTCCATAAAATCCGCGAGGGCCACAGGCTCCGACCCCATACTTCTTCAGCGCATTGGTGCAAGCCTCCTTGAGTATAGAAAATTATTGTGAATTGACTCATAAAATGACACATAACAACAGAACAAATAAAGTGCAGAAGAGCAAAGTAGCATACTCTGATCTCACGACGCTCAATAAGACCCAAATAATCAGCTGAAGTGAAATTTACCACTTCTTTACCATTAACAATGGTATGCGGACCTGCTGCACTGCTCATGACAATAGTTTTACCATCACTTGCAATGAACAATTCAAAAGCATTATCTAGAATTGATTGAAATATATCATTTACCTCTCCAAGACAGGAGGTTGTTGTTGCATTTCGTTCGTTATTGCAGGATGTAGAGGCTCTGGTTCCCATAACTCACATATATCCTCAACAACTGCCTAAGTAAAAAAAAGCAAATCCCAACAAGATCACATTTTCGCAATGCGGTTCTCTGTAGAACTTATTATCCTAGCTTTAAAAAAAAAAACAAAAACAAAAAAATATATATATAATATACACACACACAAACTTTTTGAAACATAAAAATCGAAAAATGAACTAGATTAAAAGACAGCTCTACTTACTTGTTGACTGATCGGGTAGACAGAATGCTTTTTATTGGGTTGATAACTCTTCTGCAAAACGAGATATAAGATCGCGCCAAGCAGAGACAGCACTACAAACTCCACTAAGACATCCATGTTGAGGGGCGTTAGTTGGCACACAAAATCAGAGATTGTGTTTATAAACATGGTCGGACCATTAACAAAGACCTTTAAAGGGAAAAAAAGGGGGGGCTAAAAGGTGACCGCTAAAGGGTGCCCCTTTTTGGCTCAGATCAGACACAGCAAAAATGGTCATTTTCAAAGCCTCACCTCAGTCTACATACACTGGTACGTATAATATGTTTGTCTGTGTGGAAACGTGGTCAATCCAATCTCTTTGGTTAGACTTAGAATCACGTTCTAAAGGTGATTCCATTGAAAGTGTGCACCGGATGGCATGTCAGAATCATACATTACAGTTTTATAATTTTTTTAAGAAAGTGATATTTCTCAATGGGGTTTGATTGGGAGACCCGGACAAGCATTCAGGCTGGCAAAAAAAGGCTATTGGGCTCGAAACAAGATTTCACTACACAGGAAAAATGGTTTTGCCAGGTTTCGAAGACACTTAAAAAGAAAAGTATGGTTAAATTTACTCCAGTTGCAAGACGATCTTGAAATTGGGATCGGAATGAGAGGCTTCAGAAAGAATTCGAGCAATTATGTCTGTGGTGACTTATGATGGCTATTGAATGAGAAGTCTTTTGAATGCAGCTTAGGAAATGCTTTTGGTGAACGATTGATGGAATTCCTACTGGAACTGCTATTACTTATTATAGGTGAATGTACCTCTTTAGAAGATCATATCAAAGTTCTACATTTGATAAATCAGCGTGGGTTATGCAAGGAATTGTCCACCTGTAAAACTTGGTTCAATGAATGGGTCTCTATTACATTTGATGAAGATGTGTCTTAGTTCCAGAAAAGATCATGCAAAAAGACATCTATGCACCTCTTTGGGGTTCCATGATAAGAATATACATGAAATTGTAGCTTTGTTAAGGAAGCATGGAAATGCAAAGGACCTTCCAAAAGGTAAGAGTCTCCATGATTATGTTGCTAGTATTGAACTTGGGAAAGATAGATATGTGCAAAATCTTTTGATGCAAATGTATGGGAAATGTGGAGCTCTTGAAGATGCTCGTGGTGTATTTGACAGCATGCATGAAAGGAATACTTTTTCGTGGAATATTATGATTGGAGCATATACACAGAATGGGCAACTCAAGGAAGCATCTAGACTTTTTGAACAAATGCCACAACCGGATTTAGTGTCCTGGAATGCAATGCTCTCTGCTTATGCTCATGCTGGACAGCTTCAGGAGGCTCTCAAAGTGTTTAACAAAATGCCTCAAAAGGATATAGTCTCTTGGAATTTAGGAATTGCGGTTTATGCAAAGAGAGGTCGACTGAATGATGCCCTGCAACTCTTTCAAAGTATGCCACATAAGGATGTAATTACATGGACTTCAATGGTTTCTATGTACTTACACCACGGTTATCTTAGGGAGGCTGTTGAATTCTTTATGAAAATGCCAAAGAAAAATACAGTTTCATGGAATATAATGATTTCAGGGTGTGCTCAAAATGGATGTCTTAATGAGGCAATTGAACTTTTTGAACAGATGCCCACACGGGATACAGTGTCTTGGAATACAATGCTTGCAGCATATGCACAAAATGGACATTTGATGGATGCCTTACACCTATTCCTGCAAATGCCTAAGCGAGATAACCTGTCATGGAATACCATAATGGCCTGTTTTGTACAAGGAGGCAAGCTCAAGGAAGCCCTTGAATTGTTTCACAAAATGCCACAACCAGATTTGGTCTCGTGGAATTCCATGCTTACTGGCTGTGCACAACATGGACATGTTGAGGGGGCTCTTCATATTTTCAATGAGATGCCCCAACGAAATGTTATATCATGGAATGCGATGATAGTAGTCTATACACATCATGGACTTCTTGAACCAGCATTGAAGTTTTTTCTTGAGATGCCTCAACGCAATGTGACGTCATGGAATACCATGATTATGGGTTATTTAAAGCAAGGAAACCTAAAAAATGCAGCTGCTCTTTTCCACCAGATGCCTGAGAAAGATGTAGTCTCATGGACTTGCATAATTACAGCTTATTCAGAGAATGGGCATATTCAAGATGCTGTTGACCTGTTTCAAGAAATGCCTTACCGCAATGTGTTTTCATGGAATGCCATGATTTCTGGCTTTGCACAAGCAGGGCAACTGCATGAGGCCTTTCAGCTCTTTCAACAAATGCCTAAAAGGGACATCGTATCATGGAATGTCCTTATCTCTGCATGTGGCCAGCATGGACAGTTACAAAGATCATGGGAACTATTCAAGCAAATGCCAGACCGTGACATGATCTCATGGAATGCGATGCTCTGTGCTTATGTTGATTGCCAGCAGCTTAAGGGAGCTCTGGACATTTTTCAGGAGATGCAGCTTTGTGGGTTTCCAGATAAGGTTACATTTCTTAGAATCATATATTGCTGTGCTGGGGAGGCAGCTCTTGCTCCAGGCAAATGGATTCATGCAAGTTTTTTAAGTTCCGAACTTTCAGAAACCTTAATAGTCTGGAATGCGCTTCTTAATATGTATGCCAAGTGTGGCAGTCTGGAAAATACCAACATTGTGTTTGACCAAATGCCTATGCATAACCTCATTTCCTGGACTGCAATTCTTGCAACATATGCACATTATGGGCAACTGAACTTGGTGGCTCAAATTTTTCAGGAAATGTTGAAGGAAGGTATAGCTCCTGATGAAGTGACATTCTGCAGTTTTCTAGTTGCGTGTACCTATTCTGGGGAAATTGATGACGGCTGTCATATTTTTATTTCCATGAGTGAAGTCCATAATATCAGACAAACTTTGGAGCATTATAATTGCATTGTCAATCTTCTGGGGCAGTCACGGTGTGTAGAAGAAGCTGAAGCTGTGATTAATAGTATGCTTCTGCAACCTGACGTTGCACTGTTGACTGCCCATCTTGGTTCATGCAAAATGCGTGCAGACGAGGATATGTAAAGGGTGCTTGTTTCTTTTCTATTCTTTCCACCATAAAAATGCAAGTTAATATCAAAGTAATGTTTTAATTCATGTTGTAATTGCAACATGCCATGACAAGTTGGCAACCAGAGAATCTGAAGAACTGCTGTCGTTTTAGTATTTGAATTCTCCAATTCTTCCACTAAAAGATTGAGAAATTTAGGGACGTAAGAATTTTGTAGAACCAAGAGTGCAGCCACCAAAGTGACGCTCATAAAGCTTCAGGATGAGCCCAACACCAAGTAATAATTGAAAGAGGTATATGCAAAAGAGAATTAAATTGAACAGAACAATTGGAAAGGATGGTGAGACTGATTGTTAGGACTTCTCCTTCTAACGAAGTTAATAATTCTGTCACGACGACTTAACAGTCGACACCTCTTTTTTATATAAAAATTACGAACTGCTGCTTTCTAGGGTTCCCATGGCGGGTGTTTTGTGAGTTTTATGCCGACGGTATAACTTCCAATTACAAATGGCACAAGCCCACGGAGCTGTAAGATTACTCTCTCGGTTGAGACTGAGACATGACTATCGCTCTAAGGTATCACTTCTTCCCATTAGGTCTTTGGATGGATCAGAAGAGCATTGCAAATTTTCTTCACAAATTTCTTATGGACATTTTTCCAGTCCCGCACAGGGCGACCCTGTGCCCAGTTCAGATGGTGATGAGGGATTAGATGCTTTTGAAGCATTACAAAACGGGGCACCTGTTGGCACCAAGAAGTCAGATAAATGGGAAGGTTATCGTGCAGAAATGGTTGAGAATATTTTAAGGATTTTGAAAGAAGGAAGTAACGGAACCAAGCTAAACGAGGCACTCCAAAAATGGGATGGATTGGTTGGACCTCGGTTTGTTGGGGAAGTTTTGAAGAATTTGACAGACATGAATACCATCTTTGCTTTTTTTAAGTGGGCTGGCCAGCAATATGGTTACAAGCATACAGTGAATACTTATAACTGGCTTATCAATTTGCTGCTCAAGCTTGAGAAAGACCACCACAAAGCACACATTGTGTATAAGCATATGATAAGATCAGAAGTAAAACCTAATAAGCTTACATGTGACATGCTCCTCAATGCATTTTCGCATGCCGGAAAAGCACTCGAAGCATGTGATCTCTTGGCAGAGATGATGGAGAAGAACTATTATACTCCCACTGTTTTCACTTGTAATAACATCTTAGATGGGCTATTTAAAACAGGAAAAACAGCAGAGGCATCAGAGTTTTTTGAAAAAATGCCTGGTTGGGGCTGTGTGCCAGATCAAGTAACCCTTAATACAATTACAGTTGGATTATGCAAAGCCAAGAAGGTAGATGATGCCTTCCAGAAGTTCAAAAAACTCAGCCAAATGGGCTTTGCCCCAGGTTTGTATGCTTATAATGCACTTATTGGTGGCTTTTGTGGAGAGGGTCAAGTAGATCAGGCTTTAGAATTAATGGAATTGATGGAGAGCGAGGGCTGTAATCCTGATACATATACATATAATTGGATCATTGGGGGCCTTGGGACTGCAGGTAAGACAGCAAAGGCTTTTGATTTTTATAAAAAAATGTGCAGCAAGGGGATCACACGCAATAGAACCACATATAACAACATTATTGTAGCATTATGCAAAGGCGAAAAATTTGAAGATGCAAGAAAGATTCTCAGAGAAATGTTAAAAGAGGGTTTCACCCCTTCAGGGGATGCCTATCATTGTGTTTATCAAGGAACAGAAGAGGTAAGCAGGGAAAGTTTGGGGACCTAGATTGCTGTGGATATCTTTTAATGGACGCCTTTGGCGTCTTCAGGTAAGCAAATGGTCTTGATCCAATCCTTCAGCAAAATGAGAAGTGAGAAACTTATCTCTATATAATGCTACATCCTTGCTAAATACATGGCTTGCTCCTGCATGTGCAAATTGCTATAAGCATGTTTCTGGCTTATCAGCAGTAAAAAATTTCGGCTCTACAGGCCTTTTGCAGAATAGATAGCTTGTCATATCGTCAATGAAGTGGTTCAACTTGCTCTTTTGCAACAAATGGCTTTTGCTGTGAGTCCCCTTCTCAATGATATCTTTAGTTTGAGCATGAATTTACCATATTGTTTTAGCTGGGTTCTACAGGCCCTTCGTCAGGAAAAGATCTTTCAATTTTCTCTATTTGATTCCTTGCTTTGAGTTTCTACATAGTGTCTTCTGCTTGCCGAAATCATAAAGATGCTATAAAGTTAAGAAAGACTCAAGGAGACATTTTTTACCATTGCAAATCCACAAATAGTATGATTTTTAATTTCTTTGGCCAAGGTACGATGAGGCAATTCCCCTAAGGAATAAGGTATCATTCCACCCTAAGGAGTAAGGTATCATTCCACACAAGGAAATTTACCAACATAACCTTAATTGTTGACTTAATTTTCGTATTTTTGAAATTCACAAAATGCCTCAAAATGCCCTTAATTCTTAAGTATGTTCCCAAATAGCCCTTTGTATTTTAAAAATAACCAAAAAGAAACTTTTCATAATCTTTAGGCAGGGAAATGTTTCCTACATATCACAACAATCTAGAAAATAAGTTTTTGAGCATCACATTATGAAAAGATATGCAATGAAAATATCAAATTAGATTTCTGCAATTGTGTCCATTATACCATTACCATAATGTGTGCACTTGTACACATGCTTTTCTCTATCCATGTCTTCTGTTCTATCCTGTTTCCTTTTACGCCTACCAGGAGGATGACTTGTTGCAGGAGGTAGCATTTCATTATTTTCAAGAAGTAACTAGCTCCAGCATTTGAATAGCACAATGCGCTAACAAGAACCTGAATTGCCTTCCAAATTGTCGTGATCCAAAAGAAACACACACTTCCTTGTGTAAAAAATGATATCTACTGTGAAAACGTAGATGTTTAAAATACAAGGGCTATTTGTGAAAATATTTAAGAATTAAGGGCATATTGGGATTTCAAAAAGGAAAAATATCGGTATACCATAAAGTTTTCTAAATTTTCCAAAAAGCCACTAGTATTTTCTAAATTACCAAAAAGCCATCCTTCTACGTATTCTAGAAAAGGAATTAACGGGAGGAAAAAATTGGATGCCATTCTTCTGCTGCCCACCACCTATCGATTGCACCAGATCAAATTGGAGCTTCATGTGGAAGATTTCACTGCTTGTAACCTCTTGGCTCTTAGAAGCTAGAGGTAAGCCAATTATTACTATGCTAGAAATAATCCGAAGAAAAGTTTGTGCATGGTTTTATGAGAGAACGAATGTTGCAAATACTGCTATAGAAACGCTTGGAAATGCAGCACGTGGATCTTTAATTGCAAAAGCAGAAAGAGAAGTAAAGGAGTAGGAAAGCGAGCAAGATATTATCAAGTTTTGCCTACAGATGATCATGTGTTTGAAATACGGACATAAAAAATTTCAAGGATAGTGAATTTGTTGGCAAGAACATGTTCATGTAACAGTTGGCAGACCTCTGGATTGCCTTGTTCCCATGCTATATCTACAATTTATTTCAAGAAGCTTCGTCCACAAGACTATGCACATGAGTGTTTCTCATTGGCCTCCTATTGGAACACTCATGCAGGAAGTATTTGTCCCGTGGTGGAAGGGGATGATGGGACATTTGGACAGGTAACAAGATTGCTTCCACCGAAAAGCCACCGTCGACCTAGATGTCCAAAGAAGAGGCGTGTTCGAATCGAAGATGCATTGAAAGAAGTGCGAAAATTCACGTGTGCTAACTGTGGGAACAAACACGGCACAATAGCCGAACATGTAGAAATCTTGCACGACTTTATAGGACCTTTTTACAGCATTTATGCTTCAATGTGACATGGAATACTTTACAGACTGTTGTATGACATATATAATTACAAGCTTAGCGCTTTGTGAGATATTTTAAGAAATTGCTCTTCAAAAATGAGCCAAGCTTTGTCATTAATACAAGAGCCATGTTAACTTCACCTATGGCATGGATAATTTATACCAGAAGCTAGCTGCATGTTCCTTCTGTATGCTTGCATGTGCCTTGCATATCATTTAAGTGGATCCTTAAGTGTGCTGGCAAGTCTAGCTTGTAGGATTGGTTACCTACTCTTTGGATTATTCTGAAGGGTCCAGCCCACCTTGGAGCAAGCTTCTTACAATTTCTGATGCGGAGCTTCGCCTGCTTTACCTTGATCTTGAGCCATACATCATCTCCAACTTGGAATTCTCTGACTGTCCGATGTTTGTCAGCGATGCTCTTTTGCCGACTCCTTGCTGTGAGAAGATACCCTCGAACTTCTTCCACGAAGGCTGCTTTTGATGTCGCCCAACATTTCTTTGTGAAACTTCCACTTTTGACACCGGGGTTGTGCCAAATTAATGCGAGTTAGGCATTGGTAGTCGTAGTTGATCATGAGCGGTGACATTTGGGATGATTCCCCGCTTGGTGCTATTGTATGCAAACTCCACTAAGTGAATAAATTCCTCCCACATACCTTGCTTGTTCCAAACGTAGTTTCAGTAGCATATCCTCCAATATTCGCTTGTAATGCGCCCGCTTGCCCATCCGTCTGGGGATGATAGGCCGTGCTCATGGATAGCTTCGATGCGAATTGTTGCAAAGAGGTCCCGCCAAAAGGCACCGATGAACTTCGGATCTCGGTGGGAGATAATTTCCCTTGGCATGCCATGGAGCTCCTCGAAGATTTCTTTGGTGAAGAGCTTTGCCGCATCCATAGTCGTGTCCGTGGTCCCCAGCAAGCACAAAATGGGCCATCTTCGACAACTTGTCGACCCACGACCATCAAGGCATCCTTCCCTCTTCTTTGTTCTTGGAAGCCCCGTTATGAAGTCCATGCCGACGACCTCCCACTTAACGTTTGGCAATCTAATGGTTCCAATGCACCCGGAATTGACGTTTCTACCTTCGCTTGTCGACATAGCCGACATTCCTTGATGTGGCGAAGCACCTTCTTCATTCCCGCCAATAATAGGCGCTTTCGCACTTTGAAGTATGTCTTCATGAATCTGGCGTGGCCGGCTATTGGGCTGTTAGGTGTCGTGGAGGATCAACTTTCTTACCCCCTCGGATTCAGGCACGCACAACTTGTTCTTATGGTACGTAAGGTTACCTTCCTTCTTAAAGTTTTTTGAAGGTTTCCCTCTCCTTATCCGTTTCGCTTCCTTGCACAAGCTTGCCCATACTTCTTTGAAGTCCACATCCGTTAAGCAAGGTTTCTTCAATCTTCTTCCCGAAATCGCTGGAGAGCGTCGAAATTGCATTGCAATGCACTCTAGTTGTCAGTGGATGCCTTGAAAGTGCATCTGCTACTACCACATTAAGTTTCCCGGGCTTGTAGACTATATCAAAGTCATACTCTTCAAGAAACTCCATCCACCTTCGCTGCCTCAGGTTAAGGTGTGGTTGCGTGAATACATATTGGAGGCTCGGTGATCCGTGGTCCAACTGAACTTCCTCCCTAAGAGATAGTGCCTCAGTTCTTAACGCATGCGACAATCAAGCAGCAATTCACGATCGTCGTCGATGCTTGCGTCTCGGCGTCGTTCATCTTCCTGGAGTCATACGCTATTACCCGCTCTTCTTGCATTAGCAATGCACCTGTGGCTATCTTACTTGCGTCTGTCGCCACTAACTTGTCCTTCTCCGGGTCTGGTAGGGTCAAGACGGGGGCGGTTGTCAAAGTTTCCTTCAACAATTCAAATCCTGCTTGGGCTTTCTTAAGCCAATGGTCTGCCCAATTTTTCATCTTTTCCGCCTTCGTCAAGTCTGTTAGTGGGGCTGCTATCTTTGCGAAGTTCTTCACAAACTTCCTGTAATACCCTGCTATATAGGCCGAGGAAACTTCTGACCTCGTGGACGTTCTTTGGTGCTGGCCATTGGATCACTGCTTCAATCTTGGCAGGATCCGTCGAGATTCCTTCTGCTGAAATCACATGACCGGGTATTCCACCTTCTCGCATTGCGTGGCATTTTACGACAACTTGGCATACAACTGATGCCTCTTCAACTTCTCGAGCACCTTTCTTACGTGTTGTGCATGTTCTTCGATGGATCTGCTATACACCAGAATGTCGTCGAAGAACACTATCACGAAGGTGTCCAAGAATTCTCTGAAGATGTCGTTTATGAGTCTCATGAACGTAGACTGGGGCATTTGATAGTCCAAATGGCATTACCGTGAACTCTTAATGCCCATACCTGGTCCTGAAAGCCGTTTTGTGGATGTCTTCTTCCTTTATCCTGATCTGGTGGTAACTTGACCTTAGGTCGATACCTTTGCCCCTTGGAGCTGATCCATCAAGTCGTCCGATCTGGGGAGTGCGTACTTGTTCTTGATGGTGTGCTTATTCAGTTGTCTGTAATCTATGCACATCCTCAAACTGCCATCCTTCTTCTTGACAAAGAGAATGGGTGCCCCAAATGGTGAGACGCTAGGTCTAATGAAGCCTAGGTCGAGCAATTCCTGCAATTGCTTCTTCAAATCGCGGGCCTCTGCGGCCGTCGTTTCTATACCTTGAGCCTTGCTCGGCTTGGTCCCCGCCGAAAAAGCTATCTCACACTCGACTCCCCTGTGAGGAGGAAGCTTCTCGATCTCATCTGGGAAGAGATCGTGGAACTCCGTGATCATGTTGGCTATTTGCTTGGGCAACTTGCTGAGCACTTTGTCTTCCTTACTTTCCTCCGACTCAGGTTCTTCAATGTCAAGTTTGAAGATGTATGCTACCTGCTCGCTCTTGATTGACTTGAGCAGATTCTTAACAGACATACACTGCATGATGGGGACAACTTCTTTACCTGTGATCTCAATAACTTTGCCGTCGGGCGTTGTGAGGGTCACCTTCCGCTTTCCACAGTCAATGATGGCCCTTGCTGGTCCAAGGTACTCCATGCCTATTATCAGGTCGTACTTGCCGATGCCCATTACTTCTGCTCCCATTGGGATATTAATTCCCAGCAAGTCAATGTCGAAATTGATCCTCTTCCTGTCGCTTGCCTTATCGCCTCCGCTTGCCAAGATTACGGGCCTTGGTTTTGACTTTTAAGGGTTTCAACTTCAACATGTCGACCATCCTTGGGGAAGCCGGGTTGTGGCTACTTTCCGAGTCTATTAGGACTATGAAGGACTTGGTTTTGGCCTTCCCTATTGTGGAAATTACTTTATACTGATTCTCTGCCTGTTCTGTATCTATAGCAGCAAAGATGTGGCACTCACCCTCAATATAATCGCTACCAGCCTTGCCAGCCGTTGCCGGGGCGGAGTGCCCCATCCACCCAACTCGCTAGCGAGCTCATGAAGGGGCAATTCGGATTCGTTTAGCGGGTTCGCTGGAAGCATCTAAAGCAAAGCCGCTTCTCCATACACTCCTCGCTCTTTTCTTTGGGCATTGCTTGTAAGAAGGATCATGATCGCTTTGTGTAGTTCGACCCTTCACCTTGTCCTTGAAGGACACCTACTTCCTTTTCCCGCTGTCTCCACAGTTTGCCACTATATGGGGATTTTTTGGACTTGGGTTGGCAGCCCTAGGGCTATAACTCCTGTTGCTTTTTCTATCCTAGTAGTACTGCCGTTTGTTTTACCGTCAGCTGTTACGGCCCCGCATCCTTGCAAGCTAATTGCTTTGGATTACGCCTCGGATACCATCTTAGGGTCTATTGCCCTACAAGTTTCGGATCTCTTAGCTTCCAGTCCTTCAATGTAGCTCTCCCTTTGCGTGCTTTTCACTCCAACCCGGCACCTCCTGACCTTAGTCTCATGAACTCCTCGGTGTATACTTGCCTGAAGCATCATATTCTACTTTGAAGCTGTTCAAGCTTTCAAGGGCCTTCCATACATTGCCCAATGCCGGTCTACCTTTTCGGTAGTCAAGGCCTTAGCGTCCTTACATCTCCATCTCTGCCCAATTAGGCACTTGTTGACCTCTTTCTCGGACTCAGTGCGAGGCCATTTCGAGTCGGAGGCTTCTGTGCTGGGGGACCTCCTTCTCTTACTCCTTTTCTTGTCCTTCGGCTTTTTAGAAGCGTCATTTGCGGCCGGATGATGCTTGTGCGCCGATGAAACCTTTATCACGTCGGCTCGGTTCGGCGTTTGCGACATCTCCTCTTCTGGGGTCATGGGACCATATGCTTCGAGCAGTTCACAGGGATGGGTTGCTGTCGGGGGGGTCTTCATTTTCGGTTGGGCCTCCTGTTTTGTTCGACCGTCCTTTGTTCCCTATCTGCATACACAGTTGGTCATGGCCTTATGGTTAGATTCATTTACTTTATTGTACTCATGTATTTGCCGATATAATTTTTGGAATCAAATACACTCAACAAAGTATTTAAATATTGGCACAAAATGTTTTTATTACATAATATTTTTAGTTACAAGTCCTCCGGGATCAAGATTTTAACTATTCTTGAAATCGCCGGTAGGATGGGTTATCCTCTAAAAATTTCTTAACTTGGGCCGTTCCTACCGAAGGCCCCCGGCAAGTTCCTAAGGAGGACCCCCGCCTTGTAAGGCTGTCACCAATTCCTCTACTACTGATTCGGAGGTGTAGGCAGCGATTCTTGCCAATCTTCCCTGCCGGTCGGTGGGGCGGCTAAGTCGAAGATGTCAAGTGCCATCGCTCTCTTGACTAAAGACGACATAGTCGACGCTTTGCGACTATTCGAGCATGCATGCCAAAGCCGAGAGAGTGCAATGAGCATAAACATTCCTTCTTAAGCCGGATTCGGAATTTTATGCGGTGTATCACCGCTATTCTCCCATCCGACAATGAGGGAAGGTAGTACCTCAACGACTGTCATTGTGTGTCGCCGATGATTCTCCACTTGCTTGGCCTCCAGCTCTATGTCATCCGGCGTATTCATCGACCTCTACCTCGCTGATTTCTGTAGTCTCCAATTGTCGATGAAACCCGCCTGATGTCGATTCTTGCTCCTCTTGCACGAGGTGGTGTCGACGAGCTCGGCATCAAAATGCTCGTGGTCTTGCCACGGATCCCCATCCGTTCTTGGATGGCGTAGAACTCCTCCTCGGATGGCGCTTCTCGAAGCTTCCATAATTTGCCGTATGTTCTTTGTAAGCTGGATATCCCAAGTCGGCCGCCAGATGTATAGGTGTCGGCTTCTCTCACTTGAAGAGAAGTCAGAGACTCCCGGACGATAAAAGTCGATCTAAGTCTGGTTGGTGCCATAGTTGGTGCAGCAATTCATCAAGTCGAACTCCCTCTCCCCGCATTCGGGAGATTGAGGATATCGCCGAGGAGCGGTATTCCTCACCACACGATAATGGGGGCTAGGCTTGTAATGCCTAGCCCTAGTGGGGAGCGACTCAGGAGTGTGCAGGCGTTGGCTAGCTCTCCTCTTACGTTTGCCGTAGTTCTTCCCTCACAGTTCGAGCTCAGGTGTACTCTTCCTCGATTCCTCTTCTTCACTTTCTTCCTTCCTGCTCTTCTTTGTATGCTGCAAAAGCTTATCGTTTCAATAGGATGCTATGGGTCCACTTCCATGGGAGGAATAGAGGTTTCCCCATTGGGTTTTTCGACCATTGGGAGAGGAATATGGCCAAGGCGGTGTAGGAAAAGTACTTGGTCTCCCAGCTAACCGGGGACCATGTGAATGCAACAACTTTGTGCCTTGTTGGTCAAATACTTGGCAATGTTTAGACATCACCTGTACGCCTCAAGGGATGGGCGGGGAACAAAATACCGCAGGGAAAGTTGTACTAGGACTCCAC
>JAJEKV010000283.1:0-432784 GCA_021234155.1 Isoetes taiwanensis | reverse complement strand
TTATTTGCTTAGATATCCAAAAATAAGTGGCTAGAGAATTAGGCACCAGTGCCGTGGAAAAGGGCCTTACTAGACTTTCCCAGATGTCGAGTGGGCCTCAGTGTCGGCCAACTTTCCGACAAGGAAAGTAAGTCGAGGAAGAGGACTTACTTTCCTGGTCAAGGTCTATGAAGAATTGTAGGCCTCACAATACCTTATCCAGGAGATCTCGTCCTGGTTCCTATAGACCTCGTCAGGGAAGACTCGGCCCACTTTTAAGCAATATTTGAAGCAAAGGAACCCCCACAAAAGTGCAAGAGACATGGCATGCAGTCCAATGCAGCAGCCTGCAATCCTTGTATGGGTCATCCTTCTTCAACTGTGCATTGTCTCCTTTACAACAAAAGCTGGCACTCACGAAGATGCGGATATTTTGCTTCAGTTCAAAAGTGTTGTGTGCAAAGGTTGCTGGACTGGTTTAGAGGACTGGAATTCACAAAATATTAGCAACATGTGCACATGGCATGGGGTACACTGTGACCCCGAACATCCTGGCCGAGTTACCGCTCTTCAACTCATAGAGCACGGCCTCAGTGGAGCTCTTCCAGCCAGTTTAGGGAATCTCACATACCTCACTTATCTTAGCCTCCACTTTAAACCCGAGCTAACAGGAAATATTCCTTCCGAAATAGGTCATCTTCGCCTCTTAAAATATCTAGATCTCGGATGGTGTAACTTCACAGGTAACATTCCTTCTGGAATTATAGCATAGCTTTTGGTGTTAAACATCTTATATGTTATACTTGACAGGTGCTTTGCTTTCTTCTATCTGGAACTTAACGTCGCTCATAAAACTATACTTGGCAGCGAATTCCCTTGACATTATCATTCCTGATGAGATTTCAAATCTTCAGCAACTCGAAGCACTCTATATCCCAGACAAATATGATCGTAGAACCTTCTCTACATTGAGAAGCCAAATCAGAGGCAACATTTCAAAAAGACTTAGCAATTGCACAAAACTTGAGGTGATAAATTTGGGATGGAATATGTTAACTGAAACCATCCCTGTGGAATGGCAAAGTTTACATAATTTGGATACACTTCGTTTGTCTTATAATAGCTTCAACTGTTCTCTTGCTTATATGCTCGCAGTGCTTAGCAATTGCACAAAGCTTTATATCTTAGACCTGGGAAACAATATGCTGAGTGGGACCATCCCAGTGGATTGGCAACGTTTACCTAATCTGGTACTTCTTCGTTTGCCTTACAATGACTTGACAGGTTCTCTTCCTCCTATGCTTCCAGGATGGAGCAATTTGGTATTGCTTTTTCTAACAGGTAATAGATTGAGTGGCAACCTTCCTGCATATTTGGGCAGCCTGCCTAAATTAATATTCCTTTGGTTGGACAGCAACAGCTTCTGTGACGCTCCCTGAATATATACGACACCGGCCGTATACATACGAGGACTTTCCCCTCCCATGGCAACCAACGTGCCATGAGCAGGGCCCTCCGTCTATTCCGGGCCATCTATGAAATGATGCCCGAAAGAAGGACACGAAGGGGTCATTCGGCCCACGCCTTCAATGGGGCTCCTACGTCGCGGAAGCATGAATACAAGGTTAGCATACAACATAAATCACATATAATCAACCACCACGAGGGATGGCACATCCATCCAAGTACCAACGGCAAGGAATATGCATCCAAACTAAGAAAACACCCAAAACCCAGGTTCTACCCCGGCTCAGACTCTAGTGAGGAGCGAATCGATGGTCGGGTCTCGTGGAGATCGGCCAGATCGAAGTCTTGGCATGGCGCTATCGGCATAGAACATCGGCTAGGGTTGTCCACTCCATCCGCCCTCCCCATGCACACTTTGCGGATGGGTCGATTCACGCCATGGCTTCGCTATAGCCTTCCTGAGACGCAAAACTCAAGGTATCACCCTTGAGCCTACTCGGGATCATGACACTGGTCTGATGAGGCAGGTCGGGGAAGTGTCCCCTTCCAGGATCACAGTGGTTCCATGGGTGAGCTAGAGAATACGTGCCGCATCAGCGACCCCCGCATCCGTACCCAACGTACTCAACCTAATTCTACTCAAAGTGCATGGTGCCCCATACGGGTCACACCACTACACCCAGGGAGTGTCAGACCCATACCCGGCCCTTTACGTGACCGGCTATCGCCTAGCCCATCGTAGGGAGTCTCGTGGAGCCTTTATGCTCGTGCAAGACCCCACCCCCACTTATCCCTTTCCCTTTGTCTGGTGCTAAGCCAGACCATAGCGTCTATGACCCGGTGGGCTCTTGTGCACAGGCCGAAACTAGTAGGGTGTTAAAGGAGTTACTAGGAGCATTCTATACTCAAGCTTAGAGGCCTCTACCCCCCTGTTAACCCCTGTTTACTGGAAACTACTGAACTAACTCATAGAGACATCGACCATTCCATAACAGAGCATCATTCATAATTGAAAAGTATTCCTAGTTACCAAAGAAGGGTTAATCTCAATCAACTAGTCAGAAAAGAACACCAAAGTATTATTCTACAACTTGCAAGTTAAACTACCACTAACCAGTGTTTCGGCTGGACCCGTTGTCAAGGGGTGCTTCCATAGTGTTGTACTGGGGTGGCAGCGACACTAGAGGGTGTCTTGGCGATTGGGAGATGTTCAGCAACTGTTCCTTGAGCACTTAGCTACTCCCTGGTGCTGGCTGGGTCGAAAGTGGGGGTAAGATGGGGTGGCGCTGCCTTTGGTGGCTCAGTTTAGCAACCCCCATGCTGACCACTCAGGTTATGCCAAGTGGCGCCTTCCCACCATTAGGTGACTTAATAGCAAGTATTTAGATAATTATCCTTTATAATTAATTTAACATAGCTAATTAAATCCCTTGTGGCCAACCCCCTAGGTTATCATACCCCAGGGTGGCGTATCTATATTGGTGACGTGTCAATATATTTATACGTAGACCGTATAAATACTTGGAACGTCACATTCTCCCCTCCTTAGAATTAATGCTGTCCTCAGCATTGGGGTTAGTCACAAATATAGGAAGAAATAGATTATGAAGGAAGGTAATTTCTTACTTTTCATAAATAATATCACTATATTTATACAATTATATGGAGGTCTGCATCAATGGTGTAGAGATTGATCTCGGCCGTCCATCTCTGAGATGGACGGCCCAGACGGTGACACGTCGTAACAACCCAAGCAGTCCCCTGATTTGGGGCTTTTAATCTCGGCCCTTGAAATTGGGGCATTTCATCTCGACCGTCCATCTCGGATTTGGACGGCCCACAACAAAAGCCCCAAATTGAATCCCTCTCTTCTCACGCCGGAGCGAGCTTCGAAACTTGGATTTCTTAGGTTAATACGTGTTATGGCGGCAATGTGGAAGCGCCATTCGAGTTTCGGTTTGTTGCTGATGGCTGCTCATTTCCATTCTTAGACGAAAAGATTCATCGCACTTTTCGAGCATTGTTGCCAAGCTTACCCATATATTTTTTTTCAAGTAATGCAATTTTACCGGCTCTTTGGTAAACCATTGTTTGCAAATGGGGTCGAGCTTATGAACTGGCCGATTGGAGAGATGGTGTGGACCTTGTGCATGTAAGCTTAAGTTTTCCTTTTTTTGTTTTCTTAATTTCTATTGGGATGCCTAGGATTTGCTAAATCCGATGCCTCTGGGCTGCAAAGTTCGGGGTTATAAGGGCTGTTATATTGATGAGGCTTCGACCAAGTTTGGATCTGCATGATGGAGCTGCCATAGTCGAATAGAACTTTGCAATAAATGGGCGAAATTGCCCGGATGGTGCTTCTTTGAGCAATAGAAATCGAAATTATATCTCCGCATGCTTTTGGAAAGCGGTATCGAGAGATGGATTCGAACTCCCGAGGATTTTCTCTAGCTTATAATCTGTTAAATAATTTTAAGGTAAAAGCTTGATGCTTGACATCTCCGAAGGTGACCCAATCGACGGTTTTTGGTCGGTCCCGAATCTTTACCAAACATATGATTGGGTTTCAGTTTCTTAACATAGTGTGTGGAACAAGCTTTAAGGGACAAGATACTGTGCTGTTCAAATACCCATCAGCATAGCTTCAAGCAAGATTCAATTGCATATCCAGCTACTAAGAAGGTAATTTTTCTGAGAACAAAATTTGCAAAACAGAGTAGTTATCTCTAGATTCTATCTATTGTTCTATAGGAAGACCGTATATATCATCCGGGATGTGGTTAACCCGGACACCCGTTATCAGCCATTGTGGTTAATCAGGACCTGCGCAGTTTGAAGCCCAAAAACCAACTATTTTTGCCCTTTTTTTGATCGATTCTGCTCTATTTCGTCTTAAATCTCTTCCTCTCTTCATCAATCTAACATAAAAGAGGCATACAAAGCGATTGGCATGCTTTTTAAAGCGGATCAAACCGCCCACGGGAGCAAAGAAGCGATCGATCAAAATTTCTGCCCCGCCCCGCGGTTCTACGCTTGGTTTTTTGTCCGGATTAACCACTTTTTGTCCGGATTAACCATTTGGCTGATATCGGATGTCTGGATTAACCACCCTGGCTGATACCGGATGTCCGGATTAACCACCCTGGCTGATACCGGATGTCCGGATTAACCACTCTGTTTTGTCCGGATTAACCATATCCCGGATGATATATACGGAGTTCCTTGTTCTATAGTTTTCAAGCACTATCGTATGGTTTTTCCGGAAGATCCACTGGTATTCTTTGATGAGCAAAATAAGTAGAAAGATCTTTACTTAGAGTTAAAACTATTGATACTGTTAATGGGTTGGAATAAAGCATTTTAGAACGGGTTAGCGGTATGGGCAGCGATCACATATGCTCTGTTTGCTATTATTGAGGCTACAACCATGGCAAAGTATCAAAGCTGGAGATTCGTTTTGCTGCATTTGAACCCATTTGTACTATGAATTTGGAAAAGATGTACCTAACATCTTTTATAGGCTACTCTGTAAGCTTTCTAATGCATGCTTATGTTTTAGAAATGGAGCTTCCTTGTTGAAGCTAGGCCCCCATTATTACTCTGCTGTAAAATTAGAGCAGCAAATGCATTTTGTCATATTCGACATATTTAGATTAGAATTTGAAAATTGTGTGCCTAGTGTTACTTTCGTGTCTTTCCTTAAGCTTTCAAATGAATGCTCCTGTTGGCAAAAGCAGGATCTTGCATTTGCAAGGTATGGCAATCCTACCATAGGCATTGTCTTGTTTGGGATGGACCAGGGCATTTGTTGTTGATATTACGAAGAGGTAGTTAACCTATTTACATGCTTTTAGTTTGTAAGCTGAATGTTAATGGAGTGAAGGCATTTGGAATTAAATTCATCCATGTTTATATGGTTGCCCCGGCGTTAGAACCGGCAAGAGGTTTTATGTATGAAAGCCTCACGCGAATATGGATCTAATTCTCCTCCACGGCTTGCTATGTCGGTCATGTTCTAGATTACATTGGGCCTCTTCTTTTGCTATATCGAACATGCTAGATGGCTTGCGGATCATTTAGCGGTTGGTATTATGCGTTATAAGTGGCTCGTTCTAGTTTTGTTTCTCCAGGTTGCCTTGCGGATGCCATGATTTGTGAGTACCCATTTTGTTAGAATCAGAGCTTGGGATTCGAACCCAAGTATGCCAAGACTCTGTCTCCTTCAAACCCCCCCAAACCTATATTTGCATCAAAGACACTGCGATATCGCACTTTCAGTAGCATATTTTCTATGACAATCAGTCATATATATATTTTCTCATCAACCTGGATATATCCACTTGTCAAATCGTGCATGCCCTTCATATAGAAAGTTTTTCAACTTGCCTAAATAATAGGATGCCCCTATCTTGTCCTTATCTTCCGGTATTGCGTTGACTTTGACCCGTTGACCGGTCAACCCAAAACCCTAAGTGGCGGGCGGGGGTGTCTGTGTTTTTCTAGCGAGCCCAGCACACCCGGGTAGGGTGTGCCCGCCACCTTTGACTTTGACTTTGACTTTGACCTACTGCCACTGCTTCTCATAGGTCTCCCCCATTCAACTGCTTAACTTTGAATAACATGACACCATTTAACAACTCTAATCTATCGCCATTTGCTTCTCATAGATTAGAATATCACATGACACATAATTTTGTCATTTCTAACATTCCCCTTCATGTGATATTCCCCGTCATCACATTGTAACAATTTCCTTATTTCACGGAATCTGGATAAAGGTAGAGCCTTTGTAAGAATATCCGCTCTTTGATCGGTTTGTATTAACATAGGTCAAATGCACTTGATTTCTTTTGACCATATCTCGATAAAATGAACTTCCATTTCAATGTGTTTTGACCTTTAGGTGCAAAAGCTGGATTTTTGTCATGGCAATACAACTAGTATTATCACAATAAATGATTGTTGGTCCTCTTTGAGCAAATCCAAATTCTGCCATAAGCCTTCTTTCCCAAATAAGTTCCTTAGTCAGCGGGGTCGCGGAGTTGTACTCGGCCTTCAAAGACTAGATAAAGCAATCTTTGCTTTGCTTCTTGCACTTCCAAGCAACCGGGGCTCCACCTAATAAAACAACATACCACGAAGTTGATTTTCGTTTGTCTAAATCTCCTCCCCAATCAAAGATCACAATAAGCCCGCAATTGTAAGCTGGTTTCATTAAATACTATACCAAAATGCATTGTACCTTTTAAGTATTTGAGGATCCTTTTTCTTTGCAATCCAAAGTGTCTTTTACCAGCCCCGTCATTGTACCTCCTCGAGAATATTAATAGCAAAATGCAATGTCCGCCTAGTACAATTGGCTACATAGGACAAACAACCAATCAAACTTCGTAAGGTATTTTCTCCATTTGTTTGCTTTCGACTTACATTTTTGGACTCATATCTGCAGAGATTCTGTGACCAGGAACCATAGGAGTATATGCCATATTGCAATCTTCCATATGAAATTTCTTCAACATGTTTTGAATATGCCCTTGTTGACTCAAAGCTAATATCTTGTGATTTTCTCCCCTAAACATCTATGCCCGAAACCTCTTTAACTCTCAAGATCACTCATTTGGAATCGTTTCCTTAAGATATCTTTGCAATGATTTAGTACTTGAGTTCCCTTTGATATCATAATATTGTCATCAACATATAAAGCAATAATGCACGGGCATCTCCCATTTTGAACCTATAGATATTACCATCATAATTGAGCTTCTCAAAACCTTGTTCTACAAGATATCCATCCATACATTTATACCATTCCCTAGGAGATTGTTTAAGACCATAAACCTGCTCTATTCAACTTCCAAATTTTTCCTTTTTTCCTCTTCAAATCCAAAAGCGTCTTAAATAAATTTCCTCCTCTAACTTAGCATTCAAGAATCTTTGTACTTACATCCATATGATGGATTTCAAGGTCACAAGCATTAGCAATAGCTAATAACATTCTCAAACTATTTATCTTTACCAATGGTGAGAATGTTTCATCAAAATCTTCTCCTTTTTTTTCGTAAAGCCTTGTGCAACAAGTCCGGCTTTAAATTTCTTTGTATTTTTTGTCTACTCCCGGTTTTATTCTATAGATCCACTTCCAACTATATTCTTATCGGAAGGAATATCCACTCTTGTATAAGTGTTTGTTCTTTTGAATGCTCTCATTTCTTCTTCCATAGCACATTTCCGTTCTTTCCATTCATATCTTGAACTGCCTCCATATAATTTTGTGGAATCTTATCCGTTTCAAGTATCAAAATGTCAAATCTGATATTAATTTCTCCTACCGAGATCTAAGTCTTTTACTTTTTCAAGTTCAGTTCTACCATGAGACTCTAAATCATGTTTGGCTTCTTACGCCAACATTTGAGCTTCTCGTTGCAGGTTTTCTTTTTGGTCTATCAATTTTATCCACTTCGCCTCTTGGTGTTCAATCTCTTGCTCAACACCTGATTCCACTTCGGCTCAACAACATTACTTGGAATCATTTCGACTCACTATCGAGTCACTCAAATCTACCGCTCAATCCTTGAGTTTTTCTTCTTCACTTATTGACCGATTTGTTTCCTCAATACTATCTTTCCTTTCACTTTCACATGGATCTTCAGTATTTATCTTAGGAATTTTCCTATAAAATTCGTTTTCATTGAAGACCACATCTCTACTTACTATAATTTTTCTTCTAGCAGGGTCATATAATCTGAATGCTTTTGAGTTAGAATCATACCCTACTAGATAAGATATGTATGCTCTATCATCCAACTTTTTCCTCAGTTCTTCAGGAACATGTACAAAGCATAAACACCCATATGCTTTTAATCTATCATAAGAAGGTGACTTACCGACCAAAGCATTTTTTGCGGAATTGCACCTTTAATACTTGATGAAGGTAACAAGTTTTGAATGTAGGCAATTTGTCTTCCAAACTTCATCCATAAATAATTTGGTAAACCGAAATACTTCAACATGGATCTCACAGCATCAAGCAAGGTTCTATTTTTCCTTTCTGCAACTCCATTTTGTTGTGGTGAGTATCGGCATGTCAATTGCCTCTTGATTCCCCTGTTTACACAAAAAGCTTTAAATTCATCAGAGATATATTCACCTCCCCTGTCTGACATGCACTTTATCTTTCTTCCAGTTTCTAGCTTCGGTTTTGCCATAAATAACTTCAAAGCATCACTAGCTTGGTCTTTTGTTTTCAAAATATAACACTTGGTTTTTCTGCTGAAATCATCAATAAAGCTCATGAAATATTTATGCCCACTCAAACTAGTAACATTTATAGGACCACATAAATCTGTATGTACCAAATCCAAAATGCCCTTTGCTCTTTTGTGTGACCTTTTAAATGGCAATCTTGATTGCTTTCCAAGTTGGCAGCCTCCACATGAAAACTTTTCATTTTGTACCTTGGCAGATATTAATCCCTTTTCCCCAAGCCTTTTAATTATTGCAACATTTACATGACATAATCTGTTATGCCATACTTTCACATCTGAATATTCCACAAGATTAATTTCATGAACCATTAACATCCAACATATAAAAATTAAACCCCCCAACACATAACAACCATTGACATTAACAACCAACACATAACTACCATTGACATTAATTAACACAACCATTGGGTCCAACACATTTAAATTAAAATCCCCCTTAAACCCCCTTTGGTTTGGGTGCATATTCACACGGGGGGTGACTCCGGGCAACGAGAGCTGTTGGATAGGCATATTCACCCCTTATTCCTTAATCTACACCGTACGTAAAGTTCCTCGTTTGTGGGGTATGCAAGTACAAAATTTGCTATACTGTATAACAAGATTCGCAAAATACTATAAGATTTCAAGCAGAATACTATATAGTGTTGATTTCATACGTGCAAAATACAATTATGAGGGCTCTCGCTGCCCTACGTCACCCCCCGTGTGAATATGCACCCAAACCAAAGGGGGTTTAAGGGGGATTTTAATTTAAATGTGTTGGACCCAATGGTTGTGTTAATTAATGTCAATGGTAGTTATGTGTTGGTTGTTAATGTCAATGGTTGTTATGTGTTGGGGTTTAATTTTATATGTTGGATGTTAATGGTTTGTGTTGCAAAAAATTTTTGGCCTTCGGGGCCTTAAGGATCATCGACCCCCCTCCCCGGTGAGACAAAAAAATTTAGAATTCAAACCAAAAAAACTAGAATTCATTTGAGGCTTTCATCACACGTAGCTTTTGAATTTCATCACAATAAAACAAATAGAACATAAGTAAAAGTTACCATAAAGATAGAGCGCGATTGATCCCATTATTACGAAAAGTCATAAAGTTTGCAACACCCATACACAAACATTTTTCAACCGGATTTAACAAAGAACCTTTGGCCTCCATGGATTCTTGTGGTGAGAAACCAAAGTGGGAAACTTTTCTGCTTGTTAGCACAAGGATCTAGAAGCCTCAAAATCTAAAAATGCATGGTAATTTTTTGCAGGCTTCATTCGAAATGAGCCATAAAACAATATCCAATAGCGCAATCCTGTATTAATCAGCTGGTAGGATGTAAAAGCCTACCAAACCCGGCCGGAAAATTGCTGTTTTAGCATAGATAACTTAACCAAACATATCCATATCATACACTATCAAAAGATCTCGGAGAGAGCTTTCCAACATAATAAAAATCATCTCAAAGCGAGCTCACGGATCAAAAGTTATGATAAAAATGTGTTGCCGGTGAACTGCACTACATGCGCCCTTCATATGTGCCCATTATGCACCACACGCGCACAAAAGGGCTTTTGTTGTGAGCCATTGGTTGTTGACCATTATGCACCACACACACGAAAAAAGGAGCTTTGTTGTGAGCCATTGGTTGTTGACCATTATGCACCACACGCACAAAAAAAAGGGCTTTTGTTGTGAGCCATTGGTTGTTGACCATTGGAAAAAAAAAGGCTAAAATCAATGGCTCAGAAATTGTGCACTCTAGATGTACGCATTAGTACATCCATTTGAATACATCACGAAATCATAGGAAAACCTTAGTGAAAAGCGTACAAAAACACAAAGAAAACCCCCTGTTATTATGCTACATATTCAATCCAAAAAGATTACCAACTCTTTTGCCAATAAACTTTAATTCACCATTAAGAAACACTTTACAATGGATCTGTTCAAACAGCACTTTATATCCCAAATCCACCCGGTGGCATACTGATATATGAGATTTCTAACAAGGCTGGGCACACACAAAAACATCTCTCAATTTTACAATTTTGCCATTTAAGTCAAACAACTCTAAAACTCCAAGATCTTCTATTTTCTTCAAACCCCCATCACCAAGTTGCACATGTCCTTCTTTCTTTTCCCACTCCTTAAGCATATGCAAATCACACATCACACTTTTTTACGCTCCCCAATCTATAACAACAAATTGGTTATTGCTTTTCCTTGGAAACTCACGAAACATTGCAAGTTAAATTCTTCCTTACCTCCAAGGTGTCATCCTCAAGTTCACCTTCACTACTATCTTGTTTTTCTACCACATTAATACTTGAGCCTCCTTTGAATTTTCCCTTGCCCCTGCCACCTCTATAAGTTCCAGAAAATCTCCCTCGACCTCTTCCCTTTTTAGGGCTTGGGCAATCAGAAGCAAAATGACCTTTGCCTTCACAATTGAAACATCTAAATTCCTTCTCACTATTGTTTGGACACTCACTCTTTAGGTGACCAAATTGATTACATGCATAACAAGGTCCTACTTTTCCTCTTGAAAAACCACCTCTTTTAGTCTTACCTGCATACAAGATCTCTGAGGACTGATGAGCTTCCTCCTGAGTAATAGTAGACTGTTCAAATTCTGTGCGTATCATTCTGATAGCATGCTCCTTGGAAGTGGCTACATTTCTGAGTAAAGTTGCCAAGTGATTATTATGAGATACTGCTCTTGCCAAAGCTAGTATTTGATCTTTTGTTCATTCAAGATATTTCCAGCTCCCTCAAGATCTGCAATAATGGAATCAAATCTCTCCAAAAAGTCGGTCAAGTTATCTTTCTCAAACAATTTCATCTTCCTTAATTGTTTTTCTAGCACATCTATTTGTGAAGAACTTTTTGTTCATAGTGCTTTATCAAATAATCCCACATTTCCTTAGGCTTCATGCCTCGAAGCTTCGGTTTTAAGGCGGTTACCTACCTTACACATGATTATGGCTGGGCCTCCATAATCTTAGCTTCATCTTCGCTCGAACTTCGGAGAAGTTGCCCTTCCGGTAGACACACCTTCACCAAGTTCCCCACACTGAGATTGAGCATTACTACTACTAGCGGCCGGGACTTGAATCACACGAGCTAGTTGCACCCCTTGGACTACCATCAAACAAATACCACAATTTTTCAAACTCCAAGATGGCTCTAATACTCTCCTTCCAGTTTGAAATCCTCCATCTCCTTTAAAAACTTCAATAGAGTTCAATAGATTTGCCCCGAATCTGGTTGTCATTATCCGCGGGGCAGATTTAGTTAGCTCACGATACCAATGTTAGAATCGAGCTTGGGATTCGAACCCAAGTATGCCAAGACTCTGTCTCCTTCAAACCCCTCCCCGCACCTATATTTGCATACACGCACACGCGTATCGCGCACTCGGTAGCATATTTTCTATGACAATCAGTCATATATATATATTCTCATCAACCTGGATATATCCACTTGTCAAATCGTGCATGCCCTTCATATAGAAAGTTTTTCAACTTGCCTAAATAATAGGATGCCCCGCGTCCTTATCTTCCAAATCGTTGACCCGATCCAACCCAAAACCCTAAGTGGCCCAGGGGGTGTCCGTGTGTTTCTAAGCCCAAAACACCGGGTAGGGTGTGCCCGCCACCTTGACTTTGACTTTGACTTTGACCCACGCCCAACACTGCTTCTCATAGGCCCGCCACCTTTGACTTTGACTTTGACTTTGACCCTCGCCATCCACTTTGCTTCTCATAGGTCTCCCCATTCAAGCTGCTTAACTTTGAATAACATGACACCATTTAACAACTCTAATCTCTTTGCCCTTTTCTTCTCATAGATTAGAATATCACATGACACATAATTTTGTCATTTCTAACACATTTGTGAGTTTTACCCGGATCAGAGTTTGAAGTGGTCCTTGAACTTGGTCGAGGGCCAATGCAATCAGAGTGATTAATGTGTCTTTTATGAAGAACAATCTTCACAAGTCTTCACAAGACGATTGTGCCAAATAAAAGGCGTTAATTTATGTTATGCCGATTCGGTTAGTAAGTTAATGATCTAGCATGATATTTACTCTTGCTCAAGGATTACTTTAAATCTGTTGTTCGGTCTTGCGGTTGGTAAGGCTCATTGCCCATGTCTCCTCTGTGGAAGGCTCTCCATCGGTGTTTCACGTAATTTGCAACCTTCCTATAGGATAATATGATGAATGAATGTTCTTTTATAGGATGTTTAGAACTTGGAGGCCAAGAAACACCACTTGAAAATGGCGTTTTTAAACGCCACCTCTTTCATAGATTTTTGGGCCTCTGTTTTTGTTATTATTAATTGTTTCTTTGATAACTTTCTTGCAGTCCTTTTTCTTCGATGGGTGGAATTTTTAGTCGAAAGTTACTTGATGAAACCAAATTCCCAGTCTGTTCTAACTGCTCTTAAAAGGATTGAGCCAATAAATTTCCACAGTTATAGCAATGATCTGGTCCACTTTTACGCTATAATGTTGTCGAGCTTATATACAAATATGAAACTTGGAGTAAGAAGGCGTTAAAAAGCGGCTAGCTAGTGTCATTTGTTCTTTATGTTTTCGACTATAGATTTAGTGGACCGTCTTTCTCAAGTAAGTACTCCCTTTCATGTCATTTGAACTTATTACATACAACAATGGCTTATGTATAGCTTTATTGCCTTTGAGAAGCATAAATATTCATGATCTTTGTCATTGAAACATCACGGGAACTTCTTTGGACCAAATTATGCGCTTATTATTATTTTAATCCAGTACGCTCCACGTAAAACATAAGTTATCCACATCATTGCATTTATGAACCGCATGTCATAGTATTCTCGGTGAGGATTTGAAAATGGAGTTTCTTACTTTATACCTTCGAGGCGGCAAGAGGATTGACAAAAGCGAATGAGGGATTTGAGATGATCAATTTGAATTCGTGGACACCGCGAGAATTAGTGGAAACAATAGGAAAGAATGGTGTTGTAGTTGTAATCGCACCACCAAGTTCGGATCCGTAATGCAATAGTCGGCACTACCAAGTTCGGATCCGTAAAACCCAAGCGGTGTAATATATCGAGAACATCATGTTTTTCGTTTTTATATTATTTTCTCCATACAACACATTTTCCCATGTTTTTCCTAGTTTGCTATTAAAGTGCAAGTCATATGACACGTCTTATGCCCGTGTCATCTATGCTTCCTTCGCCATAATTTTTCTACGTAAGGCATCTCATGCGGCCCGGACTCTTGGTTCTTTGGGACATTTGGCGTTAGGTATATCGGCATGCCCTTGTGACTTTACAAAGATATCGCGGCTATCCTGATTTTACAATATATGAATATCCTAAATTGTGATTTGTTTGAAAAGATGTAACCTCTTTGCAACCGGATTTTGCAGCCCGTTCTAATAGCGAGAGAGCTATGGTGGTGATGACGAACCAGGTTGATACACTACTTTCAGCGATTTCTTGAAGTTGGACTTTCTTACGCCCTTCCCTCTTTAAGGGTTAAGGAATGTTTTGTTCTTACTTAGAAGATTTCTCCTCCTCGGGAATAGCAAATCAGCAAGATCTGGCATAGGTAAATGCCCTTTTCATCGACTATTACTATTTTAAAGGCTCTTAGCGGCAAGGGCAACATGTCTTGAAGTGGCTCTTAGCAACAAAGGCAACATGTCTTATTATATTCGAGAATTGATTCATTTTACCAAGAGGGTTAGATACTCTATCCACGAAACCTCACTTACGTTTTAATTATTATAGGGAGAATTTGTGCTCAGCCCTATTTCTTACACAACGATAGCAACTTGCTACCGTGGATAACTTGTGCATCATTGCGGGATGCCTTTGCAATTCATTGATAAGTCATTTCGATTGGATCTGCTATCTCGTGGATGTTGTCTCGGGTATTCTGATGCAAAGTTTTTATTTTTGTAGTATTTGATCTTCAACTGCTTGGCTTTGAAATTTGTCTACAAAACCTTCAGGTTGTTGAGACACAAAGATGATTCGAAATATTTAATGCTAGTTTGGATGGTTTTGCGATTTGGCGGTGGCAATCTTTAACTTTGCATCTGTTGTAGCCGACGTTGATCTTGTGGTAAGTACACATGTTTTGTTTAAACTAATATATAAAGACTATGAAAAGTTTGGCTGGGCTATTATTCTCACATTTCTTATTTAGGCGGGGGCCTTCCAAATGTTGGCAAGGGAGCACATCCGGGTAAGGTAACTCCCATGCTTAAAAAGATCCAAGATCGAAGATCCTGGGGTAAATGGGTCTTACGCTCATACCGAGGGCTTCATAGAAACCTTACGGTGGCATAGATTGCGGGATGCAAATTTTATGTATACAAAACTTCGAGGTCTAAAACAGGCGGTTGGCATAATTGAAGGGGAGCAAACGCGAGTTCCAAATATGAAAGGTGCTTATTTATTTTGAGGCAACTTTTAGGTTCTTTTTGCTTTCGAGAAAGTCGAGGCCGATATATCGACATGGGTCAAATGCAATCCGGTTGCTTTGTACTTTGCACTCTGTTTTTTTGTATCATGGCTTCTATCTTGATTTTCAACATTGTGAACCCATTCATGTATGTCTTCCCATGTGTTTTATGGCCGAATCAATCTATTGTTCAATGCTTGTTTTGACATTTACCGGTCGTCTTTCTCCTCTTTAGGGACCACGAGAGTCTATAGGGCCATCCAACTTTCTATATGATTTTCTCTCGAGATTTCTTAAAATTTACAATAATGTTAGCGATCCAATATTTTGAAGGCTTATTGGTAAGTTGAGTCATGTTTTAGTAAATATCTGCATGGAAGGCAACTTCACTTGGGTTGGTGGTTCCGTGATGTAGGCTTAGGTCCTTGATGCAAATGTGGAGACTCAAATTGAGTTGTTGCATTTTGTTTTGGGGTTAGAATTTGCTCTAGATTTAGCAACATATATTGGAAAGAATTAAGTTAAGCTCACTAATCTCATTGTGGGTGCACATGTGCCTAAAGTGGATCTTCATGCATGCAGAGAAATGTGTCATCCCGATATTGAGGTTGGTATATTTTTACCGCACACCCCGCACACCGTAGTTTCTTGCAAGATGCCTAGCTATGTTACTGTTTCGTGCACGTTACGCTTTGTAAATTGATCGCATCAAGATTTTGGGCGACAAATATTCTAGGCTTCATCTTCTACTCTTGTGAAAGCATGTTATTGGCTCTGTGAAAGCATGTTATCGATTGGTTGAAAGATACAAATTAATGGCAAAATTGCTTTGATGAATGGTGCATAAAAGATGTGAAGGCGTAGTTGTATTTTTGCATTGTGTCATGGCAATTTGAGCATTGAAATTTGTCAGATGAATCTTTGCATCATGCATAAATGGATGTTAAGGTAAAATGGCTGTATTTTGGCATTTTGTGTTGTGTTGGTATTGTTACCGCATTCTCTAATAGGCCATTCTTTTTGCATTCTAGATGCGGTTCTAAAGTGGGTTATTTGAATCAACGCAAAGGGAGCATATCTTGACTTCATGCGAGTAGTTTCTTCACGAGATGGTGCATATTTTGGTAATGCTCAAGCTCGAGAGTCAATGCGAATGGCTTTTTGAACATTATTTATCAAGAACCTGTTCCTTTTTGCGGCTACTTATTCATGGCGAGAGTAATGAAGAGAATGATGATTGAACAGTTTAGTCATTTCTATGTCGGTTATGATGCAAGATGCATTCATAGAAAAGGCGAGCATGGCTAAACCTCTTAAACATCAAATAATTAGGGCTATACATTAACATGTCATTTGCACTACTCTGCATGTGACAATACGTTGCAAATGGACATTGCTCAAGCATTTTAGAGTGTACATCCAAATAAATGTGTATAAATGCCTTCACATATGTTTGAACACATGTATAGTGTCTCGAATCGTTGCTGTCGTCTAGAATGGCTAAACTAGCGTAAAGATTTGTAGAGAAGAATAGTTGATAAACCGTACTTAGATTACTAAATTGTTTGATTAAGGCTCATTTGTAGACATTTCATGCCAAGATAATAGTTATTGTTGGAGCACAGTTTTGCTCATGCAGGCTCTATTTTATATTCTTGATTCAAGAATACTCGCTCATGTTGTCTAGATGTCGTTTAGAAGCAGCTAAAACTTTTTACATTCCATCTTTTGGACTGTTTTAAGTCTATTTATTGATCCCTAATTGCACTGTTATAGTGACTTTATCCCAGATAGGGTAAAGTTTAGCATTGCCGTTCCAGATACTATTTGATAAATTTGTGGTTTTGCAGTCTCAATTTTGGCAGATCAGAGTAAATCGTGTCATTTTCTTTAGCAAGGGGTTTCCTCTCAATTAGGCATCTCGAACAGGATTTGTTAAATCCTGAAGAACTATTTCAGGGATTCCAATATAGATATTGAAGTTTTTGCCATTTTTGCTATGCATGCATGCAATAGACACCATTGAATTGTTTCTCAGAGGGTCCTTGCACAAGAGCTTACTTTTTATTTTCCAAGTCCCTTGACCGACTGCTTGATCATCTAGGATCATCTCAAGTTTGTGATTTTAAGGAAGATGCAAAACACACATCAGAGAGAACTTCAATCACAACTAGGTATGGCTTCTTTTTCGTACGATCATATTAGATACTAATTATTTAGGTAGAAGCTCTTGATCCCTAGGTTCTTGTGATCTGTTGTTTTTTGCATTTCCGCTGCCGTGGCGAACTCTTAGAACTAGCCTCATTAGTTTTAGAGCTATTGGGGCAGTATGTTTCTATTTGATTCGTATTTGATTTCATCTGACACGACTTGATTTGTCGATGCACTTGCCAGGTCTTGATGCCTTTATGTTTCAAATACTTCCCATGGAAAGTGAATGTGATTCATGTTAATCCAGAGATGATTATAGCGAATCTTTGATGAAGGCTTTCCCATGGATGTATGGGACACTAAAAAAGAATGAGTTATTCATTTTTGAAGTCCTATAACATTAGAAAATTGGAAGGGGCAGTAAAACAACACGTAAGGGTCATACATAATTAAGAAGGGGCAATAACCTATGAAACAGCCTGTAATTTCATATTGTGTTAGTGCATCCATTTTTTTTTTTTTTTGTAGCATGCCCTCCACACAACATGGCAACTGGGTCGACGATTTTGCCTCCGGAATAGAAAGCGGCACAGCAATTCCCCTCAAGCGGTCACCTGCAGGTAAGAATCAAGCAAAACTCCTAGTTGCCATGTTGTGGCGGCCTGGAAGTGGGTCGCGGATTCCAGACGTACTTGCTAAGCTACCATTTATAAAAAATGCAACTAACCAACTTTTATGTTGCTATTTTCTAAAATAAAGATCTCCTATCTTTTTTTATTCCAATTAGCGGGGAGCTTAGATTCATTGGTTTAGCATTAGAAAATAGCAATTATATCTTTTCCTTGCATGAGTTGCACAATGTGCCTTTTAATTGTAATTGTCATATGAAACAAATATTTATCCAACTTCATCTATTAAAACATGGGGAAATATCATAATTTCTTAGAATAGAATAGAATAGAATAGTTTCTAAAGATAATTTCTAAAGATCTCCCATATGTTAAGTTCCACTCCACCATTCCACTGTAGGAGTCTCGGGAGCCTTTTATGCTCGTGCAAGACCCCACCCCCACTTCGCCACTGTGTCCCTTGTCTGGTGCTAAGCCAGACCATAGCGTCTATGACCCGGTGGGATCTTGTGCACAGGCCGAAACTAGTAGGGTGTTAAAGGAGTTACTAGGAGCATTCTATACTCAAGCTCAGAGGCCTCTACCCCCCTGTTAACCCCTGTTTACTGGAAACTACTGAACTAACTCATAGAGACATCGACCATTCCATAACAGAGCATCATTCATAATTGAAAAGTATTCCTAGTTACCAAAGAAGGGTTAATCTCAATCAACTAGTCAGAAAAGAACACCAAAGTATTATTCTACAACTTGCAAGTTAAACTACCACTAACCAGTGTTTCGGCTGGACCCGTTGTCAAGGGGTGCTTCCATAGTGCTGTACTGGGGTGGCAGCGACACTAGAGGGTGTCTTGGCGATTGGGGGATGTTCAACAACTGTTCCTTGAGCGCTTAGCTGCTCCCTGGTGCTGGCTGGATCGAAAGTGGGGGTAAGATGGGGGTGGCGCTGCCTTTGGTGGCTCAGTTTAGCAACCCCCATGCTGACCACTCAGGTTATGCCAAGTGGCGCCTTCCCACCATTAGGTGACTTAATAGCAAGTATTTAGATAATTATCCTTTATAATTAATTTAACATAGCTAATTAAATCCCTTGTGGCCAACCCCCTAGGTTATCATACCCCAGGGTGGCGTATCTATACTGGTGACGTGTCAATATATTTATACGTAGACCGTATAAATACTTGGAACGTCACAGCTTCCATGGGAGAATACCTTCTAGTTTCCATAGAACTTCCCAGCAAGTTAGCAATAAGCAGTTATCTGGAAGTCCTCAAAGGGCAGGGAAGAATAATTTCATCTATTTCGATGTATCCTCGAACAATCTCACAGGTCCTTTGCCATCTGGTCTTACTGCAGAATACTACTTCAATGTATCTTTCAATTATTTTGAAGGTGAAGTTTCTCTCTCGATCTTTTCCGCTTCAGCTGACTGTATTGTAGACTTGTCCTACAATCAGTTCGACAGAATAAATCCCCTTCAAATTCACACCTCTTCAATGGCATCTTATATTGATGTGAGCAATAACAGACTTGCAGGAGGTATACAATACTTCTGCCTGCTGCCAGGTTTAGCACTTTTAGATGCATCAAGCAATGGAATGACAGGGGAGTTACCAATGTGTCTATTCAACATGACAAAACTTCAGGTGCTAGTCATCTTCAACAACAGCTTCTCTTCCCCCTTCCCAAATATCACTAACCTTCAAGGCTTCCGACACAATGCTTCGGATTATTTTTTGGTTTCCGCAGATTATTTTGATCAACGTAGCGTAAGTTATCAAATTCCAGGGACCAACCAAACTATTCAGTTCTCTCTACCCATGCTGTTTAGAATACGGACCAAGGGAGTCAAAAGGACCTACCAAATTACACAAATGCTTATGTTAACCTTACTCTGTTGGACATCTCGTTAAATAATTTCAGTGGACCCATTCCAAGTGCTCTAGCAAGTCTAAACCTCAGATATTTGAATCTTTCTTTCAATAAATTTGATGGACTAGTTCCAGAAGGACTAGCCAAGATATCTGTTCTAGAAAGCCTGGACCTTTCGAATAATCAACTTACAGGTTCAGTTTCCCCTCTCTTTTGCCCTCTTGGACTATCAATTTTCAACTTATCTCAGAATCAGTTGGAGGGAGAGCTGCCAAATTTTTGTTGTACTAAGTATGATAAGACCTCGTTCCTTCATAACCCAGACCTCTGTGGCTGCCCTCCTCTTAGACCATGCAAGGCACCATCTCCTGATCAACATCTTGTTCCAGCAGCTCCAAGTGGCGAATCATTTCTTAATAACGTATCAATACCAGCTTCTATCGTTGGCTTCTTTATTGGGCTCTTTCCTGCTTTATATTTTTGTTCTAAAACGAAAAGAAGGCTGTGAACTTAGTATCTACAGGTGTATGCAAGGGTCTTATAAATTAGGGGACCTCCTCCCCATAATTTCAGAGCTTTCTCCCTAGAATTTCAGAATAAAGTTGTTAAAATCTGATATGATAAAGTAGGATGCCGGAGAAGTTCCGGTGGAAATTTTGTAAAAATAATGAAAAATCTTTTTTTTTTTTTTTTGAAGAACTGTGTCATCAATATATTAAAAGAATGGTAATGTTACAAAGCAAGTGAGGAGGAAGGAGAACTGCCCCAAAGAGACAGCGATACCTCGACACTCCACAACAAACTCACGTAAAAAAAGCGCAACTCCCTTTCACTGCATAAAACCGACCATCACCATCTACAACACCCAAGAATTCCGCCAAATGGCAAACTTCCGCCTACCAATCCCGCAACACCGTAAAGCTTTGAAATAGCTTGTACCTCGAAAGTGTCGCCGTGAATCCCCCAAAGATCCACAACCGCCGCCACTTCCAAATCAGCCACACCAACCAAGCCACGCACAGATGCAAGGCTTGCTTCTGCAAGAGCGGCCAAGCACCAGGATACACATGAAGCAAAGAATCGCCGGGCTAGTCAATCTCATCCGAAACAGCCCCTAACCCAATCCCGTGCAGCCCGCAAGTGAGGGCATAAAACCGCATAATGCTCCACGGCCTCACAATGAAGGCCACAACAAGGGCGCGAGAGGGCTCACACCGCCTAAACCGACTCATAAGGGCATTCACCCCGACATCGATAAATTGCACCACCGCCAATGTAAGCACCCTAGCCTTCTGATTGGGGGGAAGTGAGCTCCATGTCCACGTCCAAACCGAAGCCATCGAGAACCCTAAGCTGCGTAAAACCACTTGCCCTCAAGGGGCAAAGTGTGTCATGAATAGCCAGCACCCGGTAACAAGACCGCACAAAACAAGACGACACAACATCGAGATGAACCTTCCAAACCTGCACCACCACATCATCCTGAGGGACTATAGGTATGTCTAGCGGAATACTCCCCGCCACTTGTTCCCAGATAGCCCGGTCACTGCCCCTCAGGCGAAAGCGAGCTCAAAAGAACTCCCACGAAGTTAGCTGACCACCCCAATACCAATCCTCCAAGGTGAGCACAGCAGCTCGCCTCCAATGGGCCTGCGTCCGAGCATGCACGGTGGCAGCCAAGGGCAAGTGCGCAGGGGGTAGAGAAACCCACAAGAAAGGAGAAGAGTGGTGATAAACTGAGGCATAATCTAGCTGGAAGAGCACACGCACATGATCCCAAGCCCGCAACACCCCTGTGAGAAAAAAGGATGCATGTGGGAAAGGCCCGAGACCATACAACAGTGCCCAGGGCAACTCCACATGCACGACGCGGCTTCCCCAAACGCCACACAATGGCTAAGAGATCGCAATAACAAATGCCAAGCACCGTGAGAAGATGCTCCATCCTGCAGAATGCTCCAAACAAACTTGGAAACCAACACCTTACTATGCAGTGCCAAATCCAGAATGGCCAAGCCCCCATCCTCCCGAGGGCGGAGACACTTCCACCAAGCCACTTTAACAACCGCCCCTTCATCATCCCCGCCCACACAAAATTTCGAACAATCTTATCCAAAGCATGTACCTTACCCTCAGGAGCTAACATCACAGATGCTGTATACACATGAGTGCTACAAAGTACTGACTTGGCAATAGTGATCCTATCGCCATGGACAACTTGCTGCCCTTCCACCAATTGAGGTGTTTCTGCAACCCCTACAAAATCTCATCCCAGACCCTCCCCATGGAAACATCCCCTCCATCGGGAATACCCAACAACTTAGTATACACAATACCTAGAAGCACCTTCCAAGGGAATAGAGCCAAACAAGGGGGAGGCGGAGTCAGCTGGGCCCATAGTGCAGAGCATTTACCCCAATTCAGAAGAATGCCCGAGGCCAAGGAGAAAGTATCCAGCAAACCCTTCACATTTCGCAAATTCCTCTCTTCTACCACCAAGAAGAGGAAAGTGTCTCATCGGCAAACTGGTTAATAATCTGGCTACCTACCATCTTGCATCCGAAGCCCATCCAACACCCCCTCCTCCACTGCAGCCAAAAACAATCGAGACAAAGGCCTCCGCCACATTCGTAAACAAAAATGGCGCCAAAGGGCACCCCTGACGCACCCTCTCGCCCTAAGGAGAAAAAGGCGGAGGGTTCACCCCGCACACCACCGTAGCCCGTGGCCGACTTATGTAGCTTCATGATCGTTCTTCGTAAAGCGTGGACCACGTTAACGCTAACATCATGGCGCATAAGAACTTCCAACTAATACTATCGTAAGCTTTGGCAAAGTCAAGCTTAAGATAGGCAATGCCTTGACCTCGCTCTCCCGCCCATTAAAGGCCCTCATAAGCTGCGGCAACATTAGTCATTAGCTGGACTGTACCTTACTAATGGAAGAAGTCAACACCGGCTTCAACTTCTCTGCCAGCCGTAAGGGCTTTCGCAATAATCTTGTACACAGAGGACAACAAGGAGATAGGCCTCCAATCATTAATAGTAGAAGGTCGCTTAACCTTAGGAATCAAGGAAATGCATGCGGTATTCAAGATCCTATCCATTTGAGAAGACCGCAAAGAACTCAAGATACACCGTACATGCAGACTCACAGCCCACTCCCAATAAGTCTGAAAGAACTCCACAGGGATGCCATCCAGCCCAGGACATTTATCCTTGGCCATGCACATACATGCCTCCGCTAAATCCGGAGATGGAGATTGGGCAGAGCGTTGTTGTTCTCTTTGGCAGGTTTCGGAGGCAATATGCAGCTCTTTCTCAGGCCCGTGGTGTTTTTTCCGTCCTGTGGTGCATGCGTTCATATTTTGTTGGCGGGTTTTAGATTTTCAGCGAAAATGGTTTAGTTTTTGGACTTGCGGTGCAATAATGCGTGTTTTAGCCAATATCCAAATTTGTAGACAACATTGTTGCTGCGCTTTTTTCTTGGAAGTTTTGAAGCTGACAGTTTCTTCAAGGGTTTTCTGGTGTTTTGTTTGCAGCGACTGGTGGTAGTAGAATCTTCTTTATTAAAATGGTGGGTGTTGGTAAGTGTGCCCTTAACGCCGCCACATATGCGCACGCATGCAAGGTGTTCCTCTTCCCCTTCTTGGGACTTTTTTCCATCCGGTCTTCCTCTCATTTCGTATTTCGTATTTGCCTAAGCGCGCACTTAGGCTATAGCCTCTGCATCCATGATTCTTCTCCGCTTTCCGTCATAGGAGCAAATCGATCAAGCAAGTCTTCGAAGCTGGTTGATTCGATGGTCCAGCTTAGTGCTGATTGTTCTTATTTTCATGCAGAGATTGCTATAAAAGTTTTGCTTTTAGATCCTATTTGGGTAAGTTTGAGCAGAGCCGCGAGCATTAAATCCAGCATTTCCACAATAGTCTTGCAGGCTTTCCAATGCATTCACCTTATTTCTTCATTGGTTCAAAACGGCAATAGGGCAAGTAGCATCCCAAAACCTCTCGCCTCCTTTCCTAAGATGCTTGCAGGTTTGGATTTTGGTTCATTTCACATTTCTTCCCAGCATTGTTTGCACCTTTGATTTTGTTTTATTTTCATTTCTTCTTCAATGGGTCTAACACTCGGCATTATCTTTTCCTCTTCTTTGGCAGATGGGCGGTGGATAATGCAGCATGGCAGCAGTTACAGTGGATATGGCGGTTCTGCTTACTTTTGGGGCTTTGCAAAATAAATGAGGTTTGAGTAAATCGTCAGTAACAAATTGCTCTTGCAAATCACAGGAACAACAGGTCATAATAATCTTTAGAGGAATCATTGAACTAGGTACGACCCATCTAAGCCCTTTTGCAGTTCTAATCACAGGTTTTTCAAATCGCAGGGCTGTAACCACAGGGTTCACAGTAAACAGGGCCATAATCACGGATTCTTAGAGTAGAGCAGGTACGACACTATATTGGGATTGTTTAGATTGTAAGATTTGAAAATACTGTTTAGCCATATAATAGGCCGACCATTGCATTTTTGCAGGCCGTTCTTGCATGCTGCATGCAAATATACTTCTGGAACTAGTTTTGGAATATCAATTGAATCTAAGTTCATTTTCTGTAGCCATTTTTCAGAAAGAAACAGTGGCGTGGAAGTGTTGTGCAAAGCTCTGGAGAAAGAATCTTTTCTTGGTTCATTGAATGTAAAGAGTGGAGAATTAGGGGGATTAAGATGTAGATTTGTTAATGGGGGATCCATAATGGTTGATGCCGTAACGTCCGAGGATGATCCGCATGCTGCGAAATGCAAATGTAATCGCCAGGTATTTAGACTTAAAACTTGGTAAAAAAGTTTCCTTGAGTTCTACAATCTGTTTGTGCATTCATTTAGGGCAGAGAAATGCTGAGGCACACAAGCGTAAATGAACAAAGTTTTTGCATAGCCACTCCTGTTTAGAAAATGCAACAAGTTCAAGCATGCCCTCTTTTTCTAGCAAGCATTCTCCATTTGCAGATTTTGAAAGAGATGCCTACTGTGTATGAACCTAATTCAAATCCTATAAGAAAAAATAAATCTCATAAATTTAAGAGTCTTTGCTTGTTTGAATAATATCATGTAGTGTTAATACCTCCATTATATGTGAATTGTTGTTGAATTGATCTTACATATAATCTATCAATCAGCAAAAAGAAAATTACCTCAAATAATTCTTCTGCAAGCATGATGATTCATGAAATGCTTGCTCTTGTATTGTATACTGTGATTAATGAAAGCCAGGTGATAAAATGATGACATGCTACACTACAGGCTCTGGAGAACCCATGCATTTCATCAAGGTCACTAAACTCTTCCAATACCCACACCGCTTTCGCATGGATGGAATTAATAAAAACCAAAAGGAAGTAAGACCACCATAAGTAAATAAATACCTCTGATCTTATGCCTCTCCTTCTTTCTATAAAATCTAAATCTTCTTCATTGTTCCTTCTTGGTTTTTTATCAAAGTTTCTCCAAGCAATGTTGCAAACATCTCCTCTGATGATAGGTTTGAGTAAATTATCAATCTGGCACAAAATTTGCTCGTCAAATTTGACCCACAGTATGCCTGTGAGAGACAAAAAATAATGTTTGAAAGAGCTCCTAATAATCAGGAAGGGACTCCAAATCTGTTGTAGGCCCAAGTGCCCAAATTCGTTGCAGACATTAGGGGTTGGCAACAACACTTAGCCATCATAACTTTAGCCATGTTATCTTCTCGAGAACTAGAGCAACGTCGCAAGCTCTAAAATCTACATCAAACCCCTATTGAAGTCTGGTAAAATAAGTTGTAACCACAATATTCTGTGAGAAAGAATTTGGCCTTGGCATACAGTCAAAGATTGCCCTTATATTACATTTCTATTTTCCAAAAATCTATTCAGATGAGAAGTTTGAAGGCAAGAGCTCTTGCAACTCCAAAATCCCTGACGACAGAGATGTGTTATGCGTCTCAGAAATGAGAAGTGGATAAGAACAAAAATACATAAGTGATGCAGGCCTTAGATAGCTAAATGGATCCCGCTTGGTTGCAGCATAGGAACGGATCCAACAACCCCCTTGATAAGGAAGAAATGCTGGATCACTGTTTGGATTAGAAGTTTAGAATAGGGGCGCCTTGGGTCACCCTTTTTTAGCCCCCATAAAATCTAGATTCAAGGAGTGGCTGGCTTCAAATAAAATTTGCCAAGTATCAACCATGGGCGTCAAACAAATTCAGCTCAAACAAAAAATGAACATCTATATATATGGGGGATGGAAATTCTTGTTTTCCTTGTGAAGGATTTGATAGCTACCGACTTGGTTCTGCTTTCTTTATGGTTTGTTTTGGCATTGTTAATTCCAAACCTTCAGATTATGAACAGAATCTCACATATCAAAGGTCTTTTATTTTTTCATAAATCTCCCCGCATGAATCAATGGTGCTACAAGATTACACTCTCCAGTACTAAAAGCAATTATTTGATAGAACCACACTTCTTTTACATGGTCGGCATATCAGGCCTGCACGGTTTCCAAGCCCTGGACTGCATTCATGAATAAATCAGGGATAGGTTCAATACCTGATACGTTTTATACGCAATACATATTTTTCGAAAGATACGGCACAAATTAGAATAGAATAGACATTAATGTCCCTTGTGCCCTCAGGCCCCTGGACTTGTGTAGCATGGGCGAGCTCCCTAAAAGGGGCGCTACTAGCACATCACGCTTGTTATGATGTAGCCTTTTCCGGTTATGACTTTTTCTATTATTACCAGCATCCCGCTTTACTTCGGCTTCGTGGCCGTGCAGTGATACGTCATTATCAATCAGCTTTTAACTGAACAATTTGTATGGGGTTTATGAGCCGCTTTTGTGCAGTTCATATTACAAATCCTCTTTCTCTGTGTATTTCTCTGTGTCTGATCATCATTCCCTGGATCGCGTCGCCAAATCTCAAGTGATTACTTATTGTCATCAGAATATGTACTGGTTGCCCCCATCTTATATTTCTGTACCTGTCTCTGATGTCTCCATATATCGGGAATCGTTAATCATGTGGTTCTCATCCTCTATTCTCCCATTGTCACAGATTACGCATATCCGGTCCTCCTTGTCTATTCCCTCCACCGCTTTTTTCGATTCTCGATCGTGACTCCCCATCCCGAACCTAGCCAAGATACCTCTTTTGGCTTTTCCCAGAGAGTATGTTATCCCGATACATCTGATGTCCTACCTGCTGATCTGGGTTAAAAACTGTCATGAGCCAGATTGTCTTGGATCCTGCGTGTTTTTGCAGCCGTGCTCTTGTGGCTCTGCCTGCCCACTCCTCATTCCACTGCCCTTCGTTTATTAGGTCGCTCAGGTTTAATCCCATCTCTTTGGTCCATTTTGCCACATCTTTAAACCATCCGCTGCCTATGAGAATGTGTGACTTTGCTGACTCGGTGATTGCAATACTAGACAATTTCCCCTGAAGGTCTCCTGCATTGTCCTTAATCAGGTACCTTATGGTCCTCTCCCATGCTCTCACCTCCATTGGTTTTGCCCTTTTCGGGACTATGATAGTCGATTGGCATATTTGTCCATACTTTAAATTCACATGCATGCCATTGCCTAAGGATTCCTTCTGTTTTTTCCCATTTTTTTATCTCATAGTCCGGCCCCCAAGCTTCTGCCCCATATAATTGAGTAGTGGCTACTACTGCACTGAATAAGTAGCATTTGATGTCCCAGTCAATTATTCTGCTTTTGTTGCAGAAATTCTTCATATTGAAATAACTTCCTATAGCCGATTGGAACCCGTGTGCCCCCTTAGCCCACTTCCACATGCCATGTGCATCGTTACCCTAGATATCGTATTAGTTGTTTCCTCTATTTCTGTTTCCCTATATCTGAAGGGTCTATGCCTGTTCTTATTGCCACAGATGACTATCTTAGTTTTTGCTAGATTTACCGTTAGCCAGATTTTTTCGCAGAATTGTTCTAGAATTTTTAGCAGTCTGTGCATCCCCTTATTTTTTGTGGCCATCATACTCAGATCGTCAGCGTATAGCATTATCGGTACTTTCGTGTCTCCTAACGTAGGGACGTATTCTTCCCCTTGCTGTTCTGCTATGTAACCCTGCAAAGCATGTGTCACAGTTTATTGGCTGTCCTTCTTGCTCTATCTTGGCATATACCCTATGGTATAGTCTTGCAATCGATCCTACCATGTTTCTTGGGGCTTGCATGTCCATCAACCTTTGTAATAGCTTCTCCCTCGGGACTGTGTCGAATGCTTTCCTGAAATCTACAAAACAGCAGATGACCTTTCTTCCCTGTGCTTTGTTCTGTTCTATTAATATCCGAAGGGTTACTAGGTGGTCTGTGGTTGAGTGTTCCGGCCTGAATCTTGCTTGCTCTTGTGCTTTCATGTTTCCCTTTTCTGGCCATGTCTGCCATAACAGTCCTACAGTCCTAGTTCCATCATTCCTTCTAAAAATCAAGAATTTCAAGGAGATATATCCTTTCAAAAAATCAGGATTTTTCAAGGAGATATTTAAAAAGATGTGACAGATATTATTGGTAGATCATAGTCATGCCATCTGTGCTCCCAGAAAAATGTCAGCAAGAAGAAGGTCAAATATACATTATCTACAAAATAAAATACGTGTGAGGTAGATCATAATCATTCCATCTGTGCCAGAAAAAAGGTCAGTAAGAAGGCCATTAACAACAGATCCCAAAGGATGTTTTTCGATCAGGAGGATCATTAACTTGAGGATTGAAGCCATTATATAGCACTCCATCTTTTACCGCAAGATGCACTCCCATCTTTTTTCTGCTTCTGTGCTTACTCCTACATGGGATATGACTGGAAGAATGGGTCGACTATGTGTGTGAGCCAGAAGGAAAGTTGTTACTGGTTTCATGGTTTTACATCAATCAGCAAGAACATATTTAGGCTTGTGGCCAAAGGCCTCGCGCAAAACTATATGATCACTCTCACAGCTGTACTCATTTTCTAAAAAATTGCCCTGAGAAACAGTTGGAACCGACACTAAATCCAACGGAAAGGAAAGCTTCTCAGTAGAGTTGTCTGCTATTTCTGCTTGCTGCAAGCGGACGTTATACTTATGCATCTAACTGAAATGAAAGATAGATATGAATGAATTCATGCCTTCACATTTGCTGAAATGAAATGAAATGAAATGAAATGAAATGAAATGAAACATGCAACTCAATCCAATTACCATTCATGTCCTTGCTATTTTTTACAATAATGTGGCTAATTTCAGATCGGCTGCTACCCATCACCTGCATTTGCATAGAAAAGCATTATTATTAATTTAAGATGCACCAAATACTTGCTCTCTAGTGTCATGTCAAATATTAACGGAAATTCATTGCATGATTTAGTAAGCAGCATTACTATTCATAAGCAATACTACTACGTCAATGAAGATGAAGATGACAAAGAATTCAACAAAGATTCACTAGTACAAAAGTATTAATGTAAAAGGTTAACTCTCTACTGGTTAAGGAAATGATCATCAACAATAAGATATGATACCTGGAAGTTATACTCTGTACTATAGACAGGGAGCAAACTCTGATATATTCACAAAGCCAGAATCTCAAATTGAGAATTCAGTTGCCTGCAAAAGGAAAAGTGAATATAGTTACCTGCAAAAGCAAAATGCAAATGCAAAAGTAAAAGCAAATCAAATAAGCTTCAAATTACTCCTTTTTCATTTTATCCATATAACACTGGAATTTTAACTGCTAAGATGTATGAGGTGTACCATATTGCTCAGTAATAAGTTTACCGATTAAAATAGAAAACAAAACTAAATTTGTACTCACGTTTCAATAGGGTATAGATTTCTACTAAGCTTGCAAACTTGAAGTCTAAACTTCAACTCCATCAAATCCAATTCCTCAATTCTTTTGTCAACTGACAATTCATTATTTACTCTCCAAAGATTAGACCAAGACCTAGTTCGTTTCTATCTTATCGATCTTTTGTGCCGCCAGAATTAACCTCCCTTACTCACTCATCATCAAGATCTAGAAAAGGCGCCTTTTTAAAAACATTGCACTAACATTTTCGTAAACAACAAAATACTTTCTTTGTTAGACTCAGTTTTGAAAATCCCTGGCATTTTCTCAACATCATGCAATTACACATCGGTCTCAGCATCTCCAAACTCTTGCAGAAGGTCTGCTTCAAAATCAAATAGCCAACATGTTACAATGATCTACACCTCCTGTGGACGCGTTCCAAAGACGATATCACGGTCTCGGGGCGTATCACGTGCTTGCGCAGATCACGCCACACACGCCGCTCAATCGACGCGGTATGACGACATATACCCAAGCAAGGGCGCCCTAGGGGGCAACTTGCAAAGGTGCGCACACTTAACAATGCGCGCACTTAAGACCTTTAACCCATTAAAGGTAGACCAAGGGTCAAGGAAACCCTAAACCTAACTAAGAGCCTATGTAAGGTAACCAAACCCTAATTCTTCCCTTTTCGTTCACGCACATTCCGAGCCCAGTTCGCGCGCCTAAGGAGTCAATTCCAACTCCCACGATCTGCCCGTGCGCCCCAGCTTGTCAGATCACCCTTCCGACCGCATCCCGAAGCAGAACAGAGACATGGACGCCTTCGGATCGAGAGGAGTGAACCAGGGATCAGGTATTTGGTCGATTGAATAGTCTAAACCTTATTCCAGCCTTCGAACCAGTAGGTTTAGCCTATTAAATCACCCTTAGTAGCCAAGCAGATCCTGAGATTGACTCTAACTAAAGAACCTAACTCTATGAGATAGATTAGTTCTTATCACTTATGTTAACTAGAAACGTGTGCCCGGCGATGCCGGGCATTAATCGTTGTAATGTGGAATAGACAATGTAATAGGTGGAAAGAATTTGTAAATGTAACTGTATTAGACGTAATAGAATATAATAGATTTTTTAACGTCCACAACCTCTGATGTAAAATATCGGTTTGAATATTGTAACCAATTCTGAAGGCAGTATCTTTCTCCACGATGATTTTAACAAATATACAAATATACAATCCACATGAATAACCATCTGATTGAAGAGGTTGAGGGCTAAGATGGCACCACCGCAAATAGAGGTCTTATGTACAACTAACAAATAGAAACAATGATTTGCTTGTTCAGAATAGAAATAATGGAAAAGGAACTCGATAAATCACTTTTGGTATGATGCTTAGAACATTTTGGATTATGGCTTTGAATCTCCATCGTACGTTTAACATGTGCTTTAGCTCCCCTGTATGATATTTGAAATACACGTAACATGGCAGGGCATCTACAATGATCGCATCGATCCGAGACATCGGATCGCCATTCTAGAATGGGACGAGCATGCATGTCGTGCATGCATGCGGGCGGCGCATGCCCGTTTTGGTTGGGAGTTCGCTATTTCAGGCGCGTTTCTGCATCCACGTCTCATCGGCGCTTCCTCTTCTCTCAGCAGTACCTTATTCTCTTTGAATTGTTTCCAGGCAGGGGAGGGGCTTCTTCCTGCCTGGTTTAGCCAATTTGGCGTTTCTTTCATGCTATCCTTTTTCGCCTTTGGCCTCGTCCCCGCGACCTTCGTCCCTCGATCCTAGTTTGTAAGGAAGTTCTCCGGTAGTCGGGTGGTTTGTTGGTTTCTTGCGGTCCCATTCTAGAATCGCGATCGATCCGGTGACATCGGATCGCCATTCTAGAATGGGACGAGCATGCATGTCGCATGCATCGCGCGGCGGCGATGCCCGCTTTGGTTGGGAGTTCGCTATTTCAAGCGTTTACGCATCCACGCCTCATCCTGCGCTTCCTCTTCTCAGCATTACCTTATTCTCTTTGAACCCACCCTCCCCCTTCTTTGTTTATTATATTTTGTACAAGTTTACGCTTTATCATGTTTTTCCACCGGGTGGGTGATGCTTTTCCACCCCCGGGTGATGCTATTCTCCTATATGTTTGTGTTGTCTCGTTTGTTGTGTTGGTGCTGTGCAGATACAGGTTGGCGAGCGGCATCTGTGTCGACTTCTCCATGTGGGGGTTTTTGGGAGCGATTCTATGCCTTACGTTTGTCTAAGCCCCTTGCCGAAGGCTTATCACTAGGGTTTTTCCTCGAAAACCCGAAAGGGCGGGGTTTTTTAATCCCGGTGATAAGCTTTCGGCAGGTACATCAGCCACTCATCTATTAGCATTGTATTTCTTTTGGGGTCCAAATGATATAATTGGATTTTCCCTTTATTTTTCGTGGGTAGTTCGCATGTGTGCAGCTACCCACTGTCCACCATTGTAGAAAATCTGCTGAGATGAATGAGAAGCCTATCTATCGGGCGGTTTGTTGGTTTCTTGCGAGTCCCATTCTAGAATGAGGGCATTCCATGAGTCTGTCATGTTGCAGCATTTGTTAAAAATACACCATTCACATGAGAGTGTCAGGAATATATGTCATGTTATGGCAAATGTTCAGGGCATTTTCACTTCACATAGCCATGTTGTGCGTAGATGGATACAACTGTTATGGCAAATGTTCAGGGCATTTTCACTTCACATAGCCATGTCGTGCAAAGATAGAGAAGATAGATACAACTGTACCTTCGTAGATTTTTTAGCTTCTGTTGGGGACAAAAATGAAAATTAAAAAAAAGAGTATTTCTAGTGCGCAAAATTAGATATATAAGCATAACCAAAAGAAGTTCTAGATTAAAAGATTGCTATAACGTGGTATCAAAATATATATAAAACTAAATATCTTCTACAATTCTCTGTTTATAATAGTGACGCTATGCTTGTATCATAGGACATGATGGATATTGTTTCAAGAAGAAACAGAAGCCCAATGAAGACCTTTATGGCGCTTCAACTGTGTATTATATCTGCAAAATCATTACCATCCTCAAATATACCATGAATATCCTCAAGAGGACTTGAAACCCAAAAGGGTCTGCCTTTGCTATGAATGAAGTGCTATTGTTGCATCTAACATAATCACATGAGAACACCCAACATGAATTAGTACAAATCAACCTCTAATTGCCATATAGATATATAGATGGCAGCTATTTGGCATATTGCTAAGAGATATGGTTAACTATGCTGCAATTGGTCTCCTAACTCCCCTTAAGCACATGGAAAAGGGTGCTCATGAGAAAAAATAGACTCTCAAAATGGCAGTGTTCGTTTGGCTCAGTAGAGCAAGTTTCAGCAGTTTGCAAAAGGATTATTAGCTAGAGCAGCTTTTTTTATACATCCCCTTGTTCAGATATATCTGAAACAGATGACAATGATAAGCACAAAATATAGACATACAACAATCTTAAACATAAAAAAGATACCACTTTGAAAATGAGAAAGCTAATGCATCTAAAATTTCAATGAGCCGGGGTATGCTAAAATGATGTTTGTTCGATCTTCTGGAATAAGCGTAAATGTTCTGCCACTGCATATCAGAAATTCAGTCTGGCATCATTTAAAAATAGCTTTGCTTTTTGCATTAAGGAAGATAATAGTGTTCTACTTTTGTTTTGAACAAAGAGCTTATATATTTGTTTTTCTCTCGAAGGTGGAAATTCATTACTAAGCTACTTTTATTCATGGCATAAACTAACCTTGTTTCTCCTATATACCCAAGCATTAGTTGGCAGTTTTCAACTCCATTATTGTTGTCATTTCCAATGCCACCATAAAATGCACAGATGTCAGAGGCCAAAATTACTATTCTAATAGTCTTAATACAAAGAAAATAATATAATCTCCAACTTTAATGTGCAAATTTTATGGCATCCAAATGATAAACTGAGTGCAAGGGAATTGTCGATGGGCAACTTCATGCCTATAAGTACATGACAGATAAATATCAAAAGCTGCATACCAAGTTGCATGTTGCCTCAAGGACTGCTTATAAATGCCTAAAACCAGTGCAGCCAAACCTCTAAATTTATCTGTCAATTTCTGCAAAAACAAAGAAAATAAGTAAGAATCAGAGATTTAATTGCTCACTAATAACGGAAATATACTAAAGATGACCTTGCTAAGAACCGGCATTGTGCCAGGATTCTATAAAATGCTTTACCTACAGTTACGATCTGGCTATCAATAATGAGCAGCGGGAGAGGTAGCTCCTGCCATCAATTTCTGCAGAAACCAAGAAAATACATAAGAATCAGAGATTTAAGATGCTCACTAATAACGGAAATATACCAAAAATGACCTTGCCAAGAACCGGCAATGATGGTAAGAACTGCAGTTTATTAATATGAAAATAGACTACATAATGTGCCAGGATTCTATAAAGTGCTTTACCTACAGTTATAATAAAAGAAGAAAAAAATACCTTCTATTGCATTTGTCTCCTGATCTGGCTATCAATAATGAGCAGCCGGAGAGGTAGCTCTCCTGCAAAATCAAGAATACAAATAAATCAAAATGTTACTCAGCCTATTAGATTGCAAAAAGTTGGACTCTCAAGGTAAAAAATATATATACCAAATGACTTTTGCAGATAGTAACTGTTCTTAAGGGTGCTCAAGGGAGACCTGTCTATACTTTTTTTTACCCATTCAAAAGCTTTATTCTGGAAGGCAGGGGAAGGAACCGAAGATGAAGAAGCCATAGTCTGGCGCTGAGTGGCTGTCTTCCCCAAACATAAAACTATGCATTAATAACAATGGACAGCCAAATAGTGCTGCAAGGAGGAAGGGAATGCCGCATGCATCTGCACATGCGGCGTTCCAAGCACAATTCCCAAGACTCTCTCTTTTAAATAAGAAAGATATGGTATGACAATGCTGCACCTAAGAACAGGTGCTTGCAAATTCTAAACTAATGAATAATGGGCTTTTTCAAATATGAGCAATCTAGACAGAGAGATAGAGAACAACAAAAACAGAACCGAGGCAGTGATATATGGTTGCACCGTACCCGCTTCTGGATCAGTAAACCAATCTGTTCTACAAAGATATAGCAAATGCTAGTTTACTTCTACACACAAACTAACTGCTCAATTCTCAAGAATCTCTGTTCTTTTTTTGCATGCAAAATAGGTTTATTCAAGCATGAGCAATCAAGGCAGAAATGGGCTATTTGAAAGCAGGCAAAAAGGCAACAGAGCAGAGAACATGGAGATAGATTACTATGCACAATGCTTCCAGCTATTCAGAAGCACTCCTTGCTATCCAGTCTTCTTGCATAAATACTCCAGTTCGCAAGTGTGTTACAGTTGAACTTAAATATCTCAGTCCATATGAAACGAGAATCAAATAAGATTAAAAAGAGAACAGGAAGATGGGTCATCTTGCATGATGCCTCCAACAGAAACTCTCACTACGCAGTTGGAGCTATGCTTGCTCTAAATCTTATAGAGAAACAAAGAATCTGGAAATAGAGACCCACATTTTGTAAAAATTTTGTGAAAGACCACTGCGAAATCACTGTGGAAGGGGTAACTTACTCTCAGATGGGCACATTGGCTGCTTCACGGAGCATCCGTTTCAGACCCAACTCGAATTTGTGAGCTTTGTTGAAATTGGAATGGGCAACAAAGCAGCGTGATGACGTTAAACAAACAAAAAAAAAAGTCAATAGCATGTGGAAGAGATAAGCTTTAAGAAGCCACCTTGCCGCTGCTGCTGCAAAAACCGCTTAGAGGATTCGTCCATTTGCTCGATGGCCACCTAAAAGCAGAGTTTCATTAAAGTTGGAATTCTGAAGACAAGTTGGAATAATTTTTATATAGTATACCTTGGAGGGTTATGTATACCTCAATACTTATAGTATGATTATGTGTATTACATAAGGTTATGTATACATGTGTATACTAGTATACCTCAATACTTATAGTACGGTTATGTGTATTACAAAAGGTTATGTATACCTGTTGTATACTAACACAACCAGATTACAATAAGATAACAAGTACTATTATTCTTCTACTATTACTCAATGATCGTCGAACTAGCGTATACTCGCAGATCCTTTCGATCATGAACATTTGATACCCCTATTCCACAAGAGATGGATGATAACATCAACGGGATCGATAATGGCGAGGATTGAGAGCAACAAGGTGAGCCAGTCTTCAAGCGGTATATCTCCCAGCAGACGGCATCGCTGAAGTCCTCATGATTCATCTTGCAAGTGATAGAATCACGCTCAAGACCGTAATACGCCATAGCTAGATCGGAGGCCAATGTTGTTTCACTCGGCAATTTGATGTATATTTATACCCACCAAAATTATTGATGGTATATACCCACCAAAATTATTGATGGTATATACATAGAAATTATTGGATCATATACATACTTGTATGGTACTTTCGTATAATGGCAATGAACACCAATAATTCACATCAATAATTTTACTTCACTATAAAAAGCGCCTCCATCCGGTTGGTAGAGCTCATTCATCTCCCATGGCTTCCTTTGCCCGATCGTCCGAGAGAACATCCGATCCTTCAGGTGCTACCTTAGCTATAATGATCCGTGGTGAATGCTACGTAAATGGTATCAAACTTGATCCATGGTTGCAAATCAAAGCGATGGTCCCGCGAAAGTGCTTGCAAGAAGCTCACTCGTGTTAAGGTCCACCTTTATTGGCTTCCCCGATCGAGATCTATGAGTGAATAGCATCACGCTTTTGATGTTGATGATGAGTGAATCAGATCCGCTAAGGATATAATAATGACATGAGTACCTATGAACATGAGTGAATCATCGATGATATGTATACCGTTAAGGATATAATAATATAAGCACTTATGATTTGTGTATCTCATTAAGGATATATATAATATAAGCATAGTGAATATTAGTTGATGTATAGAATCTGAGTACATGATAGAATCATACCTGCATTTAAAGTACATGATACTTGTATACGCCAATGATGGCGCTTACAGTCCACCCCAATAATTCACATCAATAATTTTACTTCACTATAAAAAAAAAACAGCCCATTCGGGGCTAGAGGTCATTCATCTCCCATGGATTATTTGCCTTCTTCTGTTCACCACATCGAGGCATCAAGTGCTCAATGAGCCACTCGATCTTGTTGGTTGCCTAGACAGTGCATCTTCTTCTTGATCCCTACCGCTAAGAAAAGCTTTGGGCGCCGAGATTCATTGCCCCGTCCAATTTGTGTTATGATCCATCTGATTTGGCTTCCTCGAAAAGCATGAGCTATGAGATATCGTGGATCACTACTACGATCCTGAAGATGAATGAATCACTGCTCAACATATAAGCACTTCTGACCATCTTATCTATGAATCATGTATGCATTTATATATTAAAGATGTAAGCGCTATATATGATCACAAATATAGTAATGTACAAGATCTTATGTATTAAGATGAAAGATATGTATTACAAGTACAAGATCTCATGTATTAAGATGAATAATGTGCTATGTATTTCCACATGTCTACAATATATTTCGAATTTGGATCTGCTTTGGCCTCTTGCCATTGGCATCCTGTGCATAATGAATAGCATCTAAATTTTCATACCTTGAAGGATCGGAAGGATTAGGCCACCAACGCTTAGTCAAGCCCTTTGTAGTCCCCTCCAAAGAGGCTTCCACCACGATACAAAAAATATGGCCAAAATATGTAGATTCTCGATCAAGAACAAAGATTCTCCTCCTGCATATCCCAACCAAGTGGCGTTGTTATCATCTCCAGGTCCGACTAGAACAAACATACCCTTTGTCACATGTAATGTGAGGATCAAACTCTTCAAGAGGCAACACTGGACTACCATCCGACGGGCCACAATAAGATGGTAAAGGTCGTGGTGACCAAGGCAGATATCGCCGACCTCCTGAACAAATGTCTTTTTGTTCTAGAGGAGCTTGTCTTGTTTGTGGCCAAATGCATCATTTTGAGGACGCCCCGGAGCAACATCCTCCAAAGAGATAAGAAGCTGGCTCCAATACTCAACACTTGCCGTATTGCCTTGCAAACAAGCTACTTTCTTGATTCTTACATATGTCCTTCCATAGGGAGATGTATTTGTTGATGCTATCCTTCAACCCCGGAAGATCCTTCAATGTTGGTCTAGGAGGAATATTTTGTGGCACACCACTTGGTAGCATTGGCTGACTATGTTCATCCTCTTTCCACATTCTAACTCCCGGAGAATCACCGAAGCCACTCTTTATGTGTAGGACGATTTTGTATTGCATAACAGCCAATCTCCCCGCCATCTTAAATTTGAAGAGCAATGGTTCAAGATGCCCAACCAGTGGCGCTGGCCCTTATCGTGGGATGAATCCCTTCACAAAAAGCCTTCCAATTTGGAACTTCATCAATAAAGTATGGAATTGAGATTTTGCATTGCACTTGCTGAACAAGTAAAGTAGCTCGTAGTGTCAAAGCATCCGATGAACTCATCAAGGTTGAAAAATTTCCAAATAAAGCATCAATATCATCATGGGTGTGGCCGACCATCATAAAGCCCACTTGGATCTCATCAAAGACCTTAAGCCAAGTCAAATAAGATAAGTATGAGAAGACATGCCTATTTTTGTTTTGCCCTCGATGCATTATCAAGTTGCAAATAGAGATTTCTGGGAGAGGGTTGAACACCTCAGATTCGTTGTAGTTGAAGCATTTGGCAATACTTCCGCCATAGATGCAAGTTTGTTCTTCAAAGGATTGGTATCCTTGACCGCTTGCATCCATTTGCAATCTGCAGGGCTTTACTTCCACATAAGTCACCTATCTTGTCCTCTTGTACCAATTCCAAGTTATGCAATATCCTAGAAAGTGAACCAATGTGGAAGTTCAATCATCTTTCCATAAATCAAGTGAGAAATGACCATAGGCACGACCACCATGCCCATGAGTCGAGAGCTCTGTCAACCGCTTCTTCAAGCTTATCACCTCTCCATACGATTTTGCTAGATGATGACTTATAGGCACTAAAGTCTTAACCCGATCCATCTTATCATGTATTATACATAGATGATTTTCTCGAGACCGCTGTGACAATGCTCTCCAATGCCAATATTGACTTCGCAAGAACGTTGTTTCTAGCATATGAGCCCGACGCTGAATTGCAAGATTTCGCCTCTCTCTGTATCTTTTGTTTTTTCCAGCTTTTGCTTAATCACCACGCAGATGTTGCATTTAGAGAAGGTCAGTATTTTTTTGCAATGCTAACATCCGAAATTCCCTTTTCCATATACTATAAAAGGAGTTCAAGGCTACAGCTTGTTCCCCGTAAGCTCTTCAACGACCGCACCAACTTCTTTATGTATAAGCTTCTTATTAAGAATAGAAGGAAGCTTGACGCTTTTTCTTACATCATCTCTACCTCTTTTGTTCTATGGGGAATACTTTTCAAGATTCTCCTGAATGAATCTGTCTAGCACACATTCGTGGCCGGTAGTGGATCTAGGCTTTAGAGCCAAGATACCATGTTCAGCTACCTTTGCACCTGCTTCAAATCTGTTTCTCCAATTGTAAAATGTTGATCGACCGATACCTAAAGCCATAAGCCACCCAAATGCATTGCAATTCCATCCCCTTGAGCACTACCCCCCCTCCTCTCCTTCTCCCCGTAAGTCACACTCAAAGACGCCAAAAAAAAAAGGTAACCCTTGCATTGTATGGTTGGGATAAAAATTCTTTTCTTAATTCAATGCATTTGATGCTTGGTAAGTTTCTTGTTGCAAGTATTTTTGCAGCAGCTTGACTTCATGAACTTATTGATTGAAGTTGTGGAGCATAGCCTTTCCTCTTTGCTTTTCCCCTTGGGCTCTCTTGGAATCCTATGTGTGTAAGTATACTTCCTCTTTCGTTTGAATTGAGCCTGAATGTTGTCCTCAAATGATTCAAGCTCTATATCCTCATTTTCTTTAGCTTCTCGAGCTTGCAGATGTTGTGAGACAGTCCTTCCATCCAGCAGCATCACATCGCTATTTTCCCACCGAACAAGTGCATTCTCACTTGGCCTTTCTGCACAAGCATGACATCTCAGATCCTCTTTCATTAGTTCTGGAAGCACCTTTCCAACACAAAGGCCAACCTTTGTGTCTCCTAAGAATTCATCATCAACAGCATCCTGAGGATCACTGAATAGAATTATAGCTTCTGCATATTTAGTTCTAGTACAAGAATGGAGAATGTGGCACTGCATTTCCAAGAGTTCTGTTCTTGAGTAACTAGGTGGTGGCTCATCATCATCTGATGGTATTCTGCGAGCAAACCGAGTAGCTAAATCCACTGATGGATCAATCTCTTCATCTGCATCTGATACTGCCTCCACAGATTCTATGTATGAGTTGTATGAGGTAGGTGTCCCCATGTCTGATCTTGGTGTCTCATCATGGGCTGCATCAATGCCATGAAAACGTATATCGCTTCGAGGCCATTCGATGAATGTGCCCACAGCCTCTGCAATATTATCTGCACCCGCACATGCAATCGGAAGCACCTGAGTTGGCACCACGTACTTCTGTAATTTGCAATAACCACGCTCGCGGCATCCACATCCTTCCCATGGATGCTACTTATTCACCAATGACCTCGCCAACAACAACATTGTCATCAAGATAAGTTCACCAAGTTCTCCGCGGTTGCTCATTGGCCGAGATGAAGGAGAACCGGTGATGACGATGTAGAGGAACTACTAGGCAGGTTGGGGGTTTCCGTCTCAGATGATGATACAGGTGAAGCATCTGGACAGATTCTCACGTCACGTCTAGGCCATTCGATAAATGTGCCTACGGCCAAAGAACGCTATCCGCACTTTGCACATGGAATGGGAAGCACATGGGATGGAATTATGGCTTCAAAGAACCTCCACGGCACGACGTTCTTAAAGTAGTCAATGCTCTTTCCATGTAGGTGCCCCTCTATGCGCCTTCATGCCCCTAGCAACAACCACGCCCCCACAGAGGAAGTTCTGCAAGGTCCTTTTCCTGCAAGCATGCAATGACACACACATTGTTAGAAACCCCGCTGAAATGAGCATAAAATATTCACAAAACGCATAAAATGGCGCTGGTGTGCCATTTGTTCAAATAGCGCCGCTTATTTGTTTATTTGGGAAAATAGCACCAGCAGCGCCATTTGAGTAAATAGCTTGATGCGCTTATTTAGAGACAAATGGCTGCTGCCGCGCTTATTTTTGATCTAATGGCTAATCACCAGCCATTTGGCTTTCTTAGGAACAAAACAGAAAAAACTTAGGACAGCCAGATTACACAAGCAGCATTACTATTACTATAACGCACTACAAGATTATTACACATTAGTAGATTGTTACAGACATCGCAGATTACACACTACGATTATTTCCTCGATTGTTACAAAGTTACTACGATTACTACAGTGGTAGAAACATTATTCTCGCACTTATAGGAGAAATTGCCGACAAAAAACTAAAACGTAATGGGGCCACTAACCTTTGGGATCATTGTAGATCGAGAATCGCCATTGAAAGAAGGGAAGAGCCTTGAATCAAGTAGGCTACCGCTAACCAAGTGAAGCGCCCGCTATGAAATGAAGAAGCGCCGCTAATCAAGTGAAGCGCCGCTATGAAATGAAGAAGCGCTAACCAAGTGAAGCGCCTACTATCAAAATGAAGAAGCTCCGCTATGAAATGAAGAAGCCGCAACCAACTAAAGCGCCACAACCGGTTGGGTAGCGCCAAAGAAGCGCCAAACAAAGGCCTAAATAATAGACGCCCGACTTGGCGCCAAGTCCTCTAAGGCAAAGTACCGCGATGTTGAAGCGAGGGACGGAGCGTGAAAATCGCAACCCGCGAATACGAGGGACGAAAAGCGCTTTTGTTTACCATATCTGCATTCGCAGATTTTATAAACGGCTTTGAGACGGTGGACCGCACAATATATGCGAAAAGTGGCGGAATTCAAATTTTAAAAATTGGTATGGACGCGGAATTCAAATTTTAGAATTCAATTGGCGGATCTGGGGGAAATTCAAATTCAAAATTTAAAATTCAAGTGATCTGACGGGCTAAGGGTCGGGCGTATTCAGCAGACGGTCTGGCGGGCCAAACTCGTCGCTACCATTTATTTCGACGGGTTTATTTTCTCTCATTTCATTTCTTTTCATTTCATTTCATCCGCCAAATTTTATCAGCGCCGGCCATACTGCCTCAGCGCCAGCGCTTCAATAATCTCTCTAGCGCCTTAGCTTTCTCTCTAGCGCCGAAAGGCGCGCTGATCCGGGGGCTTCGAAGGTGGAGTAGAATTTCTCACGGTCCCCTCATGCGTTACCTATACGGTCGCATATACGATGGCCTTCGTTCGGGTTAGTTCAGATCGCTTTTTTAGTCAAGCGGTCATGGGTATTGAAATAGCGCGACCGCGCTGTTTCACGTAGTCAGGTGTCTAGGATAGTTAGTTTCTGTGGTTCCGTCTGAAAGAAATAGCGCGACCGCGCTGTTTCAGATGTAGTTTGTAGTTTGTTTAGATCAGATGTAGTGTAATGTAAATGGCGCCACTGCGCCATTTCCATGAAATGGCACCGTTGCGCCATTTCTCGACTGGCCAGTCGCCTCTCCCTCAGCTTGCCAACAATCTAGAAAGTACAGGCCTTATTATCGACCACTCAGCCGAGAAGGCCTCGACTTCATAAGCCGGTGAATAGGGGAGTGTACACTCGGATTGTTGGTCGGGTCGAGGATACCGACGCCCGAGAAATGAAGTCGACCAATGGGCATTTGCATGGAAGGATACCGGGCCATTTGTATCGAAATGAAGCCGCCATTTCCATTTCCATGCACGCCGCAAGCCATTCTCGACCGCAAATGAAAGAAGCAGCCATTTCGATATAAATGAAAAATTGCGCCATTTCCATTCAAATGGTGACCGGCCAAGCCATTTCTATGCAAATGGCGAGTGGGTTGGGTTTGGGTTTCATGATTTGATTGTTGATTTGTTGTTTTCTTTGTGCACCGTTGTCCAAGGCCCAAAACGTGAAAGTGACTGAGAAGACCGTGGTCATGGCGGGAAGGCCATGGTGCATGGAAATTGTCGTGGCAATTCCCTTGGAGGAAGGGGCCGAATTCCCACAAAGGGGACAAGAGGAGAGAACTTTGCCTCCTCACAAAGTCAAGAAGTGGTGAGCAAGACGCCAGATGTAGCTTTGGCATCATTGTCAACATGCGGAGGTGAAAAGCAGGAAGATTAGACTTCCTTGGTTGCACAAAGCTGGAGGATCCCGTGAATGTCGGCAAGATTGACCAGACCGCATGGATCGGCAGCTTTTACGATCCACGATGATGGAATCCAAAGATCAAGGACCGCATACCGCTAAAAGAAAAGGTCGGCCGCTGCCTTCATACGAAAACGAGAGGCACCGGGTATTAATGGCATGGTCGAAGCTACTTAGAGGATTTGGCATTCGCTCCGCTCAGCTATGGACGGATCAAAGAACTCGTGGTCACATATTGTCGAGCCAAGACCTCTTGTAATATGCCCGCTCTAATGGACAGACTTGGCTTCGGGCAGAGATTTCAAGGAAAAGGCCAAACCTTAGGCAAACCAAGCCAAGGGAAGAAAAAGACAAACCAAAGGAAGTCCAAATGGAAGGGACAGAGCATGAGGAAGAGAATCAAAAGAAAGACGAGGAAAATGCCGTCTCCTCCCAACTCACCCCAAGTCTCCTCCTATCGTGATCGGTTCTTCTATCAAGTCCCCGCCAAACAGATTCGAGAGAGAACCATTAGTGATACTAAATCCTCCCCACATCGGAGAGGTAAAGGGCATCGCATCGACGGTAAAAAGCATTCCGCAAAAAGGAGGAGGGAAACAAAAAGGAGATGAGGGTCGAAAAGCAGAGGAAAATGGAAAGTCCGAGGTGCCCCTGAGTTGAAGATGGACCGTGATGCCGAGGAGGAGTTGGCGTAAGAAACACTAAAAAAAATACAAAGCCAAAGATCGGCCACATGTTTCTAGGTGTGACATATCTAAGAAAAAATATCCATCCGATATGGAAGAGGCACCTCCTAACATGACAAAGACGAGTTGTAAATCTTGAACATGTTAGGAAACTGTGCAAGTCATTTGCTGAAGATCCCCATCCAGTCTTCACGCCGACAGATGTGGTGCCCTTTGATCCAGATACGAAGCAGCTAGTACCCTGGTCGCAAGAATCTGACCTGGCTGGTATGAGGTTCTATATTATTAATGGCAACCATTCTGTCTCAGCCGCACAGCTCGTGTGTCAGAAGTTGGGGACAGAAGATGCCAGAATAGAACTCAGAAAGATTTACACTTATAGAATGTGCAGAGTTCTTTCTGGAGCATTGAGTGACTTGGACCTTCTTCAGCTCAGTGTGGATGTCAATGACATCGTAGCCAGGGAATAAATTACTAATCGTATATTTCTTATTAGCCAGAATGACTTTAGCTAAACTTGCTCGATATTTATACCAAAACTTTCTGTGGTTTAGCTAAACTATACACATTTTTCCTCTCGTACTTTCTAGCATTTAGCTAAACTAACCCGAACATCATCCCAAAAGTTTCTATGGTGTGACCAATAGAAAATATTACGCCAAATTACTATTTTTTTCAATATATTCCACTTATTTTAGTCATTTTTCTTTGTGAAAACATTCTAAAGTAATGCTAACTTCTAGCAAAGTCTAGGACTCAAATTAATTTATAATGCTAGAAACTAAACTACTAATCATATATTTCATATAAACTAGAATGATGTTAGCTAAACTAGCCCGAAATTCATTCTAAAACTTTCTATGGCTTAGCTAAACAATACAAAATTTCACTCTCTTACTTTCTAGTGCTTAGCTAAAGAGCTCCAAGGTTGGTGCAGTCCCGAAAAAAGTTAAGCTAAAATTATTATTTTTTTCCCAATTTTTTCCATTTACTTTAGCCATTTTTTTTTTTGAAAATGTGCTAAAAATCGCCAAATAGCTAAGTTTAGCCCTTAAATTATTCCATGATCGTAGCCAGGACAGTGTTTAAGGAACCCTACGCAGATCAAATACACCACCTGCGTAAGCAATACCAGGAGTGCGGCAAGCCAGCACCAGCAGGAAAAGGCCAATCAAGAAGCGACGAATACAAGGTATGTGCCATCGTATGAGCCAAATGGCGCCGCTGCGCCATTTGAGGTCAAATGGCGCAGCGGCGCTATTTCACACTGTTTTGCTGCATTCAAGCTCTAACATATTTGGTTTGCCTTTCAGCATTACCTTGAAATGGTTGACAAGATTTTCAGGGGAAAGCATGCCAAGGATGTCAACAGGTTCGTTTTCATGCCAGACGACATTTACGCTCTCTTTCGCCAAATGTGGAATAAATGGAAAAAGGGGGAGTTGAAAGATAATAAGGGCCAACAAATAACAGTCAATTGGGCAAAGGATAAGGATTATTTTAGCGAGAACTACCTCAGATGCATGAGAGGCCTAGATTATGAAGATTGCAGAACTGTCCTCCAAGAAGCCATCAGAGGGGACATTTATGTTAAGGTCACATCAGATTATAAGGGTGATAATTTTTTCAAGAGGAGAGCACAGAACTTGAGGATTCTTGCCTACATGAAGAAGGAGATTCTCAACTACATCCATGATGAACTTGGAATCAAGTACAGAAAGTTCGAGGACTTGAGAAAGGTGTCCGATGGATTCCCAGACTCAACCCTCCTATCTTGGGGTGTGGTGCATAATAAGTGGGTCTCAGACAGAATACTGAAAGAGGGCATCCATGGTAATGTGCCCTTTTCATTAGGCAGATCCATCCGTAAGATTCTAAAGCCTGAGGCCGAGGACGAGTTCAAAAGATTTTTTGTGGAGTGCGTTTCTAGTGGTGGGATTGTCCAGGATCGGATCGTGTTGCCTGCGCCAAAGATGATCCGCTTTGGATGCGAGGCAAATTACTCGATTTGGGATCCCGCCACTCGCCAATTTCTTTGATGTTTGCTTCTAAGATGACGGATGTTGAGACATACCGGGTAATATGTTTTGCTAAGCCGAATCGATACGGGTCTCTTACAAGACCGCCACGAGAGACTAGAATCCAGATCTAGAGTTTACTTAGGCATGTACGAAGAGGAAAGTGGGTGGGCACCAGGTGGTGGCATAAAAGAGCCAACAGCTGTGGTTCTAGCCACCAGGATCTCAGCCCAAGCACAGCCTGATGAACACCTGGATCTCAGGTTTTATGGTGAACATCCCCGGAAAGCACCTGAAGTTCCTAAGACCCATAAAGATGCAGTTGGTGCCGAGCCAGAGAATCTGGCTAACAAGCTCCTGAGGGACAGGTTCAAATACAGTTGGCAAGGTATGGAAGGGGAATACTTGGTTCACAAGCAGGTTGGTCCTGCTACAACAGCATACCTTGTCGATAAGCTCTGCCCTCCAGGTAACTTTGTTCTGGACTTTTTTTCTGGTGGGGCTTTTACTAGGGCATCATTGCAGTTAAAAAGGAGTAGTGTGGCCTATGAGCATGATGGAAAAAAGATCCAATGTATGCTAGGGATTCTTGGAAGAATTGACAACGTCATTAATCCCTTGCTTGATCCAGCAGCCATGGACTCTCGTAAGGTTTTGGCACTCACTGGACCTACTCCAGGAGAGACATCACATGGTGGTGGAGGAGAGACATCACATGGTGGTGGAGGAGAGGCCACAGGATCCGGGGAACAAGTGGTACAAGACACAGATTCGCAGATTGACCGAAGTAAGATTAACCCGGATGATATTGATAAAGCAGATGATAATGTTTTTGGTGATGAATATTGAAAACTGATTTGCATATCATACTTGTATATAAGATTTACCTCGTGGGTATTGATGATTACCGTATCGATTAATCTTTTGAATACCGATGACACATACGATCTTAATGTATTTGCCCCTTTTGTATATCTTATTGTAAAAGCAAATAGCGACTAAAATTTGCAATTTGAATATATTGGTAACAGATCATGGTCGGCTTATTTGTTTGCTTTTTCCGTATTGTCCTTATGATTCACTTCAAATGCAGCGACTTTATTGCTTTTTTTCCACAATTTTTACTCAAATGGCGCAACCAGGTTGTTTCGCCCGTCGATTTCCACCCCATTTCGTGTCAAATAGAGCAATTTTCAGGCTAATCCTTGTGCATTTTTAAGTAAATAGCGCAGATTTGATTGCTGAATGTGTGAAAAAACAACGAACAATTTCATTTCGAGCGAAAATGGAATCACAAAATTTCCAACTTTAATGAAACTTTGCTTCTAAAAGATACGAAATGCAGGATAGACGATTTCAAATTAGACGCACATGAACTCAGAGTCCCGCAAGGGGAAAAGGGAACGCCGCATGCGGCGTAAGATGCGGCATCCTCGGCACAGAAATCAAAGCCTTCACATTTTAAAAGATAAGATATGATGGACGGATGTATTCTGTGGACTCATTGTATTGGGAAGGGGGGTAGAGACTTAAAGCTTAGTAGTTGATGCTCCTAGCTAGTCCCTCTTAGTGCATTACTAGATTTCGGCCTGTGTACAAGAACCACACCTGGTTGTGGGTGAAGGGGCCAGACTGGTTCAAAAAGAGGTTCGTGTTCTGACTCATGACAGATCCCTCTGGTGTGTAAGGCCTACCGGGGGTCAATGCAGACTAGGTCTAATGGTTTGCCACCGAAAGGCAAGGCATGGGCTCGACACCGCGGAGTGGAGTTCACTTTCCAAATGGGTTAAGTCAATAAGGGCAAGTGGCCCTCTAGTCGCCCTTGAGTCAAAGATGGAGACCTCTCGTGGGGAGTGATCCCTACCGCCCCATCGGAATCGGGAGATGCAACCCGTGAATAGCCCCTTTGTCTATGCATCCCGTGGGCTTCGGTCAGTCCCAACACTTTGACCTACTCGCAGTGTGCACACGGAGGGGCGGATGGAGTGGACAACCCAATGCCATGTTCTTATGCCAGCCCAATCCAATGTCATGATTATGTCTGCAATGAACTCTGGAGACCCAAGCTTGTCAGTCATTCCCTAGAGTCTGAGCCTTGGGTAGGAACTCCCCTTGTCTGGTGCTGATCTTTGTCTCTGCAGATGTTGATGTGCCACCCTTCGAGGTGGATATATGATGTTATGTTACTGACGTGTATGTTTACGCTTCGCAGCTAGGGTAGGCCCCGAGGGGAGACGGGTAAAATGACCCCTTCACTCTTCCCACCGGGTGGACGCCTTGAGACGGTCACCAAAGATATGTGGAGGGCCCCATGTCGGATGGAGCTGGTATGGGGATGAACTCCCCGTCAGATACATTATCACGGTCTTGAAGCTTCAGTATATGAGTAGGGGACGTCACAGTGGTATCAGAGCTATGTTCTTGGAGACCAAGAGCAAAGCACTGGCCATGCTCCCAGTAGTACTAACTTGATAGGATCCTCAAGTCTCGAAAAATGGGAAAATTTTTTCTCATTTTTTTTAGAATATGCTAAGCTAGTAACAGTTAAGTAATTAGAGCATAAAAAGACAACAAAAGAGTGAGCCAAACCCTTCAAGAGCAGGATGGTCTCAAACGTCGCGCCAGGAGCAATAATGGAAAATCCATTTTTAGCCTGGGCGCAACGTGTGAGACATTGCACCCAAAACTTCATGAAAAGTGATTAATCTTCTAAAAATAACATGGTAATGTGAATTCCAAGCTTAAAATTAGCTATATTAGCATGTTACCTTGCTAAAAACAAGCTTAGAATGTATAAACTTTAGCATCAAAATTTCACCATGTCTCACACGTCGCGCCAGGAGCAAAAATGAACTTTCCATTATTGATCTGGGCACAACGTGTGAGACCATGAGGTTAGATTGTCTAAATTTAGCCATGAAGTAGAATAATTAGTGTTTTTGGTGACCCAAAAAAAAAGGTAGTTGCAATTTGACCTAAAATTGACCATCTATAAATAGACTTAGAACCCCCCCCCTCCATTTTTCACGTTCCTCCTTAGAAAAGCGCTCTCACCTGTCAAGGCGATCTTTGGCGCCCGACATCAGATTGAAGATCCGTCAGCCATGGCCCGAACGAAACAAACTGCCAGGAAGCCCCGCCCAGGCGAAACCCCCAGCGCCCTAATGCACGAGATGCTTCGTGAGCGCCTCTTTCGAGAAGGAGATCAATCTTCAGCCAGCGAGAGCCCAGAATCGGAGGAGCGTGAAGGCAACCCCACGGGAGAGGATGACACAGAGGTAGAGAAGGAGCGCGAAGGCAACCCCACGGGAGGAGATGAGACAGAAGTAGAAGAGGACGCGCACTCCAACGCCGGTACAGAGGTCATCGATAATGAGGAGCCCGATGTGATGCAGAAAATTCTTAATGAATTGGAAGAGGAAGAAAGGAAAAGGAAAGAAGACCAGGACCGGACCGAGGAGCAGGACCAGTAGGGAGAGCCGACCCTCACCCCAGAAGAAGAAGAAGAATTGGCGGCATGGATCAAGAAGCAAGAGGCCAAAGAGCGCCACTGGGAGAAGAAGCGGGAGGAAAAGAGGAGGAAGAGAGAGGAACTAGAAGCCAAGGAGGCAGAGTTCCAGAAGAAGCTCAAAGGGAAAGGCGTGGCACCGACCCCAAGGAAAATGAAGGCGACCCCACGCACAAAGGTCGTCATTCAAGAGCCAGATGCAGACAAGCCCCCATCCTCCTCGGATGATTCTGAAGACGACAATTACAACCCGAATAACGAGGATGCGGGGCCCTCAAGAGATCCCGAGGACGAACCAGCAGTACCTGACGAGGAGCAGCCACCTAAACTCCCTCCCTACCCGACCTTAGACAAGAAGAAGGCTCCCTGAACCGAGCGGGAATCTTATGTGATAGACCCCCATAAAGTCTATCAGAAGAAATTGCGGGATTACAACAAGTACTTGGCTAAGTGGGAGGCATACAATGAATACTACCAGCAGAACAGGGTTAGAACTATAGAGGGTGGACATCCGACGAAGAGCCAGACACTGAAGCCACCCCCAGAGAAGCCCAAGCCTCCGAGGAAGCCAGCCAAGAGGAAGGCCACTAAGGAGGCCAGTGAAAGGAAAGCCCTGAAAGAAATCAGGCATTTTCAGAGAAGCTTCGGCTTCTTGATTCCACGAGCACCGTTCGCCCGCTTGGTACGTGAAGTAATCCAAGAGTACAAAACAGAGACGCGGGTGACGGACGAGATGTTGCTGGCCCTACAGGAAGCAACAGAACAGAAGTTGGTGCAACATTTCGAAGATGCAACGGCTTGCACCGTCCATGCAAAGAGAGTCACCCTGATGAAGCAAGATATGCATCTTGCTAGCTACATCAAAGGAGAGAGACCTTAGACACTTTTTGTACATAAATTTTCGTTAATATAAAAAGCTTTTGTGATAGAATGATGTGTATTTCTTGCTTAATAGAGTCAAGATAGTGATTCCTGGCTTTTGTTTTAGTTAGAAATGACTTTTGGATCAAATTGGAGAGATGTCTCACACGTCGCGCCAGGACTCAAAGCCTGGGCGCAACGTGTGAGACCATGCCCAAAAGTGCCTAAAACTGCTCCAAATTGACCAAATAAGGGATCAATTCTGCCTACCTCGACGAGTCTGGTAGAATTACACCCTTATATCACCCAAATTAGACAAGTTTAGCCCAATTTGAGTCAATGTCTCACACGTCGCGCCAGGAGCAAAAATGAACTTTTCATTATTGGTCTGGGCGCAACGTGTGAGACCTCTCAGTATTTTCTCACCATGCCATATCCAAATGACCCCCAGTTTGTTGCAATAGGTTCATTAGCTAATCTTAGCATGCTCAAACACCAAAAGTAGCCTTCAAATCCTCATTTGGACCCCCAAATAGGTCACAATTGCCCAATTCCCTTAGGTTTCGAATTCACCCAAAAATTAGGGTTTTGCCCATATCTTATATTATAATGTTATACCGTAAATTCTTGGATTGGATCAAGCCCTAATTTGAATGGTCGAGATCATCTGAGTGCATCCGAAGGCCGAGATTTATTGCACGACTTACCACCTCCATGATTGGTCGTACTTTGATCTCTTAAAGGGAAAGGGTAAAGGGAAAAGGGGGGAAAGGAAAAGGGAAGAGACAAGAGAGAATGTGAAGGGCAAAAAGGCACGGGGAAAGGGAGAAAAGCAAAGGGAAAAGGGTGGGGATAAAAGAAGAGAAAAAGGCATGAAAAATGAAAAGGGAAAGAAGAAAGAAAAAGGAGGGGGGAAAAGGGTACCTGGGAAAGGGGAAGAGATAAAAAGGTAAAAGGAAGAGGAAAGGGCAAAAAGAAAAAAGGAAAAGGAAAGGATTGAAGAAAGGGGGGAAAATGAGGAGGAAAAAGCATGGAAAAAAAAGGATGAAAGAAAAAAAGGGCATGGAAAAAGGGAGAAAAGAGAAGCCGGCATGAAGAAAGAGGAAAAAGGGAAGGGAAAAATGGAAGAGGAAAAGGGAAAAAAAAAAGAAAAAGGAAACGAAAAAAGAAAGGCATGGAAAAGGAAAAGGAAAAAAAAAGGAAAAGGAGAAATGGAAAGAAAAAGAAAATGGAAAAAAGGGAAAAACATGAGTAAAAAAAAAAAAAAAGAAGAAAAATTGGGAAAATGAGGAAAGGCCCGAAAAAGGAAAAAGGAAAATAAGAAAATGGAAAGAGAAAAGGAAGAAAAAGGGAAAGGAAAAAGGAAGGGAGAAAGGGAAGGGAAAAGGAGAAGGGATGGAAAAAGGAGAAGAAGGAAAAAAGGTGGGGAAAAAGGAGGAAAAGGGTGAAGATGGGGGAAAAAAGGGCATTGGGAAAAGGAAGAGGAAAAGGAGGAAAAGAAAGAGGAAAAGATATGGGAAAATAAAAGGAAAAAGCAAAAGACTAAAAGATCGAGGAAAAGGGAAGGAAAAAGGGGGGAAAAGAAGAAGGCATGAAAAGTGAATAAAAGGAAAATAAGAAAAAGTGAAATAAAAAGAAAGGATAGGTAAAGGCAAAAAAAGGGGAAAGGTATAGGGCTTTTTTCTCCGGAAAAAAACTTCAGAAGAAAACATCCAGCTGAAAAGTGAACACGGATAGAGCAAAGGGAAAGGTAGTTTTTCAGCTCAAAAACATCCCGCCAGGGTAGAACAGTCCCTAGTAGAAAGCTCCCTAGTACCCCTGGGGACATTTTGTTCCCCGGCCAACCCTTCAAAGCGGCCTTTGGCGATGTTCAACATCGCCAGGTATCTAACCAACAAGGCCCAGAGAATGCCCGAGCCCATGGTCCTGACTGTCAACAGGACCAAGTACTTCTCCTACACCACTGCCTTGGCTATTTTCCTCACCCACCGTGCTGAAAACCCCTTGGGGGAAACCTCTATCCCTCCCATGGAAGTGGACCCCATCGCTTCCTCAGCGGCCCACCAGATGCTTTTGCAATACCAGCGAGAGCAGGAAGAAAGAGGAGAAGAAGAAGAATCGGAAGAGGAGGAGTACATGGAGCTCGACCCGGAGGAGGAACGGCGGCAAGCCAAAGAGGAGCTACGCGACTTTGAGCGGAGCCGCCAGACACCTAGAGTCGCTCCCCCGCTAGGGCTAGGCATTACAAGCCTAGCTCCCATCATCATCAACGGTGAGGAGTACCTGCTCCTCAGTGATATCTAGAACCTCCCTGAATGCAGGGAGAGGGAGTTCAGGATAGATGAGTTGCTGCACCAACTACGATAACAACCGGACTTGGACGACTTCATCGTCCGGGGAGTCTTAGACTTCCTACTTCAAGTAAGAGAAGCCGACACCTATGCAGGTGAGTCGACTCAAGATATCCAGGCCTACGGCAGCATAAGGCAGATCATGGAGACCAGAGAATTGCCATCTGAAGAAGAATCCCTCGCCATTCAAGAGCGGATGGGGATCAGAGGCAAGACCACAAGCATATTGATGCCGAGCTCGTCGACACCGCCTCGTGCAAGAGAGGCAGGAATCGACATCAGGCGGGTGACATCGACAATTAGAGACTACCGAGAAATCACGGAAGTAGAAGTCGATGAATACGCGGGACGGCATCGAGCTAGAAGCCAAGCAAGTGGTGAATCAATGGCACACAAAATTGCAGTGTCAATTTGAGATACTACCCCCTCGCGATGGATGGGAGAATAGCGGTGATACACTGCAAATTCAGCCCCCGTGGCGAAGAAGGAGTGTTTATGCTTATTGCACTCTCTGGCTTTGGCATGCATGCTCGAATAGCTTCAAATGTCGACTATGCTGTCTTAGTCAAGAGAGCCATGACATTGGACATCTTCGATTTCGCCGTGCCCTACCGGCCGCCGTGGAAGATTGGCGATGAACAACGGCCTACACTTCGACCATGAGTAAAAGGACTTGGTGACCTTGCAAGGCGGGACGTCAACCAATGTCCTCAGAAACTTGGGACGCTCAGTAGGAACGGCCCAAGTCAAGAAATTTTTAGAGGATAACCCATCCTACCCAGGGATAGGTTCTATACATACAAAATTAAAATTCCTGACGTATAAAGTCAAAAAATACGTATTTTTTAATAAAATACGTATTTAACGTATTAAAACCTCGGCGGGAAAAAAATTTTCGCGACGCAAACAAGAAAACCGCTGCGACGCGAAAAAAAAAAAACGCCAGTCGCTGAAAATTTTTTCGCGACGCTTTCATTCCGCTGTTTTTTTCGCGCGACGCGAATTCAAAAATTTTTTTTTTTTTTAAATCCGTAAAAAAAAAAAAAAAAAAAAAAAAACAGCGTTCTATCATTATGCTTCCGCTACCAATTTCCTCCATATATAACCCTTGTGCCTTGTGTTTTTCTCTCTTAATTTAACTAATTCCAAAGGTTTTAATATATAACTAGCTAATTTATTAAACTACACATTCGCGTACGCTTTTTTTTTTTTTATGTCACGACGCTGGGTTTCATTGTTTGGCAGACTGTGAAAAATTTTCACAGACGCTTTCCGTTGTTTTCGCGTACGCGAAAATCTTCCGACGCCGGAATTTTTTTTTGCCGTATTTTTTACGTTTTATACGGCAAATATGTGCCGTATCATACAATTCATACATATTCCGTATAAAACGTACAGCGTATTGAACCTATCCCTGATCCTACCGGCGTTATCAAGAATAATTAAGAATCTTGATCCCGGAGGACCTGTACTTGAAAATATTATATAATAAGAACATTTTGTGCTAATATTTAGAAACTTTGTTGAGTGTATTTGATTCCATAAATAAAACGGCAAATACATGAGTACAATAAAGTGAGTAAAGCTAACCATAAAGTGATGACCAATTGTGGATGCAGATAGGGAACAGAGAACGGTCGAGCAAAACAGGAGGTCCGACAGAGATGAAGGGACCTCGGACAGACAACGCATCCCAAGGAACCTGTTCGAAGCATATGGTCACATGACCCCAGAGGAGGAGATGTCGCAGATGCGGACAGAACTGGGCCAGATAAAGGCCCTACTGGCGGCACAGGCATCATCGGGACCGCAAACAACACCCCGAAAGTCGGGAAAAGACAAGAAAAGGAGCAAGAGAAAGAGGTCCCCCAGCACGGAAACCTCCGACTCAAGCTCGGCCTCGGACTCGGAGTCCGAGAAAGAGGCAGAGCAAGTACCGGACACCAGAGACGGCCGACAGAAGGATGCTAAGGCCCTGGACTACCAGAAGAAGGTAGACTCGGCACTGGGCAATGTATGGAAGGCCCGGAAACTTGAACAGTTCTCGGGCGAGAACAGATCCGGCTTAGAGGCAGAGGCATGGCTTGACGAAATGAGCGAGTATGGCAACGCTTATGGCATGAAGGATAAGGACAAAGGCAGGGTGGCAACAACCAACCTGAAAGGAGCCGCACGGATCTGGTGGAAGGGCTATGCCAAGGCCCATGGCTTGAGCAGAGATGGGTGCAGATTTAAGAGTTCTCGAAAGCCTTTAAGCACCACTATGTTCCTCGAGAACACAAATCAAACATGATGCAGCAGTTTTACAGATTGCAGCAAGGGTACAAGACGGGTGCGTATACAATCAAGAGTTCATGAGACTAAGGTCAGAGTATGTGCGGTTGAGTGAAAAAAATGCAAATGGAAAGCTACATCGAGGGGCTGAACGAGGAGATCCTAAACTAGTAAGGGCAATAGACCCCAAGTCGATCCGAGGCGTAATCCAAAGCAATTAGTTTGCAAGGATCAGAGCCTCAGAACAGTGCACAGAAACAGCCTTACTACCAGGATAGAGGCAAAGCATCAGGGAGCTACAGTCCTAGGGCAGCCAGCCCAAGTCCAACAAAGTCCCCAATACAATGGCAACCGTGGGAGACAAAGCGAAAGAAAGCAGTGTCCTTCAAGGACAAGCGAGAACGATCCAACTATTCGAAAAGCGGTGAGGTCCTTCTTACGTGCAATGCCAAAGGAAAAGAGACAGGAATGCATGGAGAAGCAGCTCTGTTTTAGATGTTTCCAGCCGGGCCACAGAACGGCGAACTGCCCCTTTGTTATGAGCTCAGCGCTAGCGGAGTTGGGTGGATGGGACACTCCATCCGACGATGACGGCGAGGCACCGCGCGACTATATTGAGGGTGAGTGCCACATCCTTGCTGCTATAGAAACGAACAGGTGAGAAATCGAAGATAGAGTAATTTCCACAATAGGGAAGGCCAAAACCAAGTCCTTCATAGTCCTAATAGACTCGGGAAGTAGCCACAACTTTGCTTCCCCAAGGATGGTTGACATGTTGAAGCTGAAACCCTTAAAGTCCAAGCCAAGGCCAGTAATATTGGCAAATGGAGCAATAAGACAAATGGCAGGAAAGAGAATCAACTTCGACATTGACTTGCCGGGAATTAACATCCCGATGGGAGCAGAAGTAATGGGCATCGGCAAGTACGACCTGATAATAGGCATGGAGTACCTTGGACCAGCAGGGGCCATTATTGACTGTGGAAAGCGGAAGGTGACCCTCACAACGCCCGACGGCAAAGTTATTGAGATCACAGGTAAAGAAGTTCTCCCCAGCATGCAGTGTATGTCTGTTAAGAAGCTGCTCAAGTCTATCAAGAGCGAGCAGGTAGCATACATCTTCAAACTTGAGATTGAAGAACCCGAGTCGGGGGAAAGCAAGGAAGACAAAGTGCTCAGCAAATTGCCCAAGCAAATAGCCAACTTGATCATGGAGTTCCACGATCTCTTCCCAGATGAGATCGAGCAGCTTCCTCCTTACAGGGGAGTCGAGTGTGAGATAGCGCTTGAACCAGGAACCAAGTCGACAAGCAAGGCTCCATATAGAATGACGACACAGGAACTGACGGAGTTAAAGAAGCAGTTGCAAGAATTGCTCGACCTAGGCTTCATCAGACCTAGCGTCTCACCGTTTGGGGCACCCATCCTCTTTGTCAAGAAGAAGGATGGCAGCTTGAGGATGTGCATAGATTACAAGCAATTGAACAAGCACACCATCAAGAATAAGTACGCACTCCCCAGATCGGACGACTTGATGGATCAACTCCAAGGAGCAAAGGTCTTCTCCAAAATCGACCTAAGGTCAGGTTATCACCAGATCAGGATAAAGGAAGAAGACATCCACAAAACGGCTTTCAGGACGAGGTATGGGCATTACGAGTTCACGGTAATGCCATTTGGGCTCTCAAATGCCCCAGCAACGTTCATGAGACTCATGAACGACATCTTCAGAGAATTCTTGGACACCTTTGTGATAGTGTTCTTCGATGATATTCTGGTGTATAGCAGATCCATTGAGGAACATGCACAACACGTAAGAAAGGTGCTCGAGAAGTTAAAAAGGCATCAGTTGTATGCCAAGTTGTCGAAGTGCCACTTCGCAACGGGGAAGGTGGAATACCTCGGTCATGTGATTTCAGCAGAAGGAATCTCGGCGGATCCCGCCAAGATCGAAGCAGTAATCCAATGGCCGGCACCAAAGAACGTCCACGAGGTCAGAAGTTTCCTTGGCCTAGCAGGGTATTATAGAAAGTTCGTGAAGAACTTCGCAAAGATAGCAGCCCCACTAACAGACTTGACGAAGGCAGAAAAAATGAAAAATTGGGCAGACCATTGGCTCAAGAAAGCCCAAGCGGGATTTGAATTGTTGAAGGAAGCTTTGACAACCGCCCCCGTCTTAACCCTGCCAGACCCGGAAAAGGACAAGTTAGTGGCGACGGACGCAAGCAAGATAGCCACAGGTGCAGTGCTCATGCAAGAAGAGCGGGTAATAGCATACGATTCAAGAAAGATGAACGACGCCGAAACGCGTTACCCGACGCATGACCAGGAGTTGTTAGTAGTTGTCAGGGCGTTGAGAATTTGGAGGCACTATCTCTTAGGGAGGAAGTTCCAGTTGGACACCGATCACCAGAGCCTCCAGTATGTATTCACGCAACCACATCTTAATCTGAGACAGAGAAGGTGGATGGAGTTTCTCGAGGAGTACGACTTTGATATAGTCTACAAACCCGGGAAGCTTAATGTGGTAGCCGATGCACTTTCAAGGCATCCGCTGACAACTAGAGTGCACTGCAACGCAATCTCGATGCTCTTCAGTGATTTCGGGAAAAAGATCGAAGAAACCTTGCCAACGGACGTGGACTTCAAAGAAGTATGGGCAAGCTTGTGCAAGGAAGCAAGAACGGATAAAGAGAGGGAAACCTTCAAAAATTTTAAGAAGGAAGGTAACCTTCTATACCATAAGAACAAGTTGTGCGTGCCGGAATCATCTGGAGTAAGAACAACAGCCTNCAATAGCTGGCCACGCAGGATTCATGAAGACGTACTTCAAAGTGCGTAGCAGCTACTATTGGCCAGGAATGAAGAAGCATGTAGCTCGCCATATCAAGGAATGCCAACTATGTCAGCAACGAAGGCAGAACAGCTTCGAATTCCAGGTGCATTGGAACCATTAGCGGTGCCAAACGCTAAGTGGGAGGTCGTCATCATGGACTTCATAACAGGGCTCCCAAGGACAGTAAGGGGTAAGGATGCCTTGATGGTCGTGGTTGACAAGTTGTCGAAGATGGCCCATTTTGTGCCTTGCAGGACCATGGACACCGCTATGGACACGGCAAAGCTCTTCACCAAAGAGATATTCAGGCTCCATGGCATGCCAAGGGAGATTATTTCCGACAGAGATCTGAAGTTCATCAGTGCCTTCTGGCAGGACCTCTTCACAATGATTGGGACGAAGCTATCCATGAGCACGGCCTATCATCCCCAGACGGATGGGCAAACGGAGCGTACCAACAGAATATTGGAAGACATGCTATGAAACTATGTCTGGAACAAGCAAGGTATGTGGGAGGAATTTATTCACTTGGTGGAGTTTGCATACAATAGCACCAAGCAGGAATCATCCCAAATGTCGCCGTTTATGATCAACTACGGCTATCAATGCCTAACGTCAGACACTTGGCACAACCCCGTGTCAAAAGTGGAAGTTTCGCAGCAAATGTTGGGCGACATGCAGCAGCTCGTGGAAGAAGTTCGAGGGTATCTTCTAGCAGCAAGGAGTCGGCAAAAGAGCATTGCCGACAAACATCGTACAGTCAGGGAATTCCAAGTTGGAGATGATGTATGGCTCAAGATCAAGGTAAAGCAGGCGAAGCTCCGCATCGGAAATTGTAAGAAGCTTGCTCCAAGGTGGGCTGGACCCTTCAGAATAGTCAAGAGAGTGGGTAACCAATCCTACAAGTTAGACTTGCCAGCACACTTAAAGATCCACAAGGTCTTCCACATGAGTTTGCTGAAGAAGCATACTCCCAATCCAGATGAAGTCTTGGACACTCCAACGATGTTGGAAATGACAGAAGAGCAGATAGAAATAGTTCCAGAACTAATTCTTGATAAAGCGTTCAAGAAAACAAGGAGATCGGAGTTTCTCCAATACTTGGTCAAGTGGAAACACTTGCCGGTGGAAGACGCAACATGGGTACTCAAACGAGATATGATTAAGCAGTACCCGCAGTTTATGGAGCAATGGGACGGCAAGGTCATCTCCGAAGAAATCGGCTCAGGCATGTCGATTTGTGTAGATTTATAGCTTGTATAGTTAGGTATAATCTACGCATGCAACCTATGAGGTATGGGTTGCATGCATTGTTACCGATGATGAGATTACTACGGTGATCTCTAGGACGTGGTGTAATGTCAATGTAGGCATGACCGCGGTTCCGCTTGGAAAGTCTACTTCTGTCCCACGGAAGTAGACGACCTCGAGAGAAAGGAGGTCATTGAGGAATGCATTCATAGGAAAAGCACCTCTAGCCCCATATATGCTTTGATAGGAGGAATCTGGCCTTCACGCCCCATATACGGGAAGGACCTATCCTCCACGCTGGGCAACTAAAGGTGTAGGCATGAGCGCCATATAGGCATTATAGGCGCTGTCTCCTCGGCCACGATGGAAGAATCATCATCTTCCTATGCCGGGAGATTAGCCATGCATCCATGTAGATAGTTGGGGTGGTTCCCTTATAACCAAATTAATAAATAATTAAAAATGGTACTAACGTAGTGTTGACCTGCAGGCCAATAAGAGCGCTCCGAAGGGCTACGAGGTCGAACTACGAAGACTTGCAACACAAATTTTGTTGTAATGTGTTGCAAGGAATGAAGAGTACCTCAGAGAATAATTGTATACAGAATGATAAAATGACATTATGAGTAATTGTTGTAATGACAGCTTGATTGAATAATAGTATAATGATGTTCTATAAATATTACCTTGGAGGTAATCCTTAATAAACGTATAAATATAATGATGGTATGTCATATGCATGAAGTTGATTGCAGGATTAAGAAGATCCCAAGGTGGGGAGACCCACGATGCTGCGGACATCATCAATTCAAGGTGGGGAGAATGTGACGTTCCAGTACGTACGATATACAGTCTCAAGACGTATACCGTACTACACCGTCACGCATAAACGCCGCTCCAATCGACGTGTACGCCGACGTATACCCAAGCAAGGGCGCCCTAAGGGGCAACTTGCAAAGGCGCACACTTAACAATGCACGCACCTTTAACCCATTAAAGGTAGACCAAGGGTCAAGGAAACCCTAAACCTAACTAAGAGCCTATGTAAGGTAACCAAACCCTAATCCTTCCCTTTTCGTTCATGCACATTCCGAGCCCAGTTCGCGCGCCTAAGGAGTCAATTCCAACTCGCACGATCTGCCCATGCGCCCCAGCTTGTCAGATCACCCTTCCGACCGCATCCCGAAGCAGAACAGAGACATGGACGCCTTCGGATCGAGAGGAGTGAACCAAGGATCAGGTATTTGGTCGATTGTATAGCCTAAACCTTATTCCAGCCTTCGAACCAGTAGGTTTAGCCTATTAAATCACCCTTAGTAGCCAAGCAGATCCTGAGATTGACTCTAACTAAAGAACCTAACTCTATGAGATACATTAGTTCTTATCACTTATGTTAATATGATGGACGAATGTATTTTGTGGACTCATTGTATTGGGAAGGGGGATAGAGACTTAAAGCTTAGTAATTGATGCTCCTAGCTAGTCCCTCTTAATGCATTACTAGATTTCGGCCTGTGTACAAGAACCACACCTGGTTGTGGGTGAAGCAGACTGGCTCAGAAAGAGGTTCGTGTTCTGACTCATGACAGATCCCTCTGGTGTGTAAGGCCTACCGGGGATCAATGCAGACTAGGTCTAATGGTTTGCCACTGAGTGCGGGCAAGGCATGGGCTCGACACCCGTGGAGTGGAGTTCACTTTCCAGTGGGTTAAGTCGAATAAAGGCAGTGGCCCTCTAGTCGCCTTGAGTCAGCATGGAGACCTCTGGTGGGAGTGATCCCTACCTACCCCATCGGAACTGAGGAGATGCAACCCAGGAATAGCCCCTTTGTCTATGCATCCGGCGGGCTACAGTCAGGTCCCAACACTCTTTGACCTACTCTGCAAAGTGTGCACAGGAGGGGCGGATGGAGTGGACAACCCAATGCCATGTTCTTATGCCAGCCCAATCCACTGTCATGATTCTGTCTGCAATGAACTCTGGAGACCCAAGCTTGTCAGTCATTCCCTAGAGTGTGAGCCTTGGGTAGGAACTCCCCTTGTCTGGTGCTGATCTTTGTCTCTGCAGATGTTGATGTGCCACCCTTCGAGGTGGATATATGATGTTATGTTACTGACGTGTATGTTTACGCTTCCGCAGCTAGGTAGGCCCTGAGGGAGACGGGGTAAAATGACCCCTTCACTCTTCCCACTGTGGACGCCAGACGGTCACAATGATATGTGGAGGGCCCTGTATCAGTATGGAGCTGGTATGGGGGATGAACTCCTGTTCGTATACGGTGCGGGCATCGTATATGAGTAGGGGACGTCACACCTCCAATCTCTTGAGTGATGTTGAAGACAAAGCCAAGTACCTCTTAACTCAACCATAGTAGACTGACAAATGACAAATGACAAAAACTTCAAATATATCAAATACAGGCACTAAACAGTAGAAGAAACTCGTCTTGATGCCATTACAATTTTCAAACTCTTTAAAGAAGTCTCAAAAACCTGAAAAAGACAGGTAAATGATAAAGGAAAACTTAAGTGAACGATATAGCTTACCTTATCCTATATACAACAAATCCGACTTTAGAACTTAGGAAATCGATGTAAAAGCCTCAAGAACACAAGAACCCAACCTATTATTGAAGAAAGATACCATAACAGAACCTAAAGTGACTCATGACCTTTTGCACGTTGCTCCTATATGCCGCATAAGCCATCAGCTGTAAAAATAAACCTAAACATTAGCAAGAAAACACAAAAACAATAAATCTAACAAAAAAAAATTCTAAAAACCTTCGTCAACAGGATTGGTGGCTCGCATTCTGCTACTTCGTCCATTATCCAACAACGATTAAGCAAACCAACCAGAAAAGTTTAGTAAAAGGTCTTTGCACCTAAAAATGAAGGTGACACCATCAAGAACACTCAGAAGAAAGTCGTTAGCCTCAACAACACATGGAAAGAAGCAAAAAATAATGCGCTGCTTCAGAACTCGGCAAATGAAGCAAAAAACTAAAACGTTGCTAGCAAAACTAAGGCGCTGCTGCTAATTAAGAAGTAATTCTAAGGCCGTGAAGAGCATGCAGCAGCATCATGCAAAGAATATGTGAGCGCCTCATCGTCAAGATTAAATGTGCCACACATCATAACTGACTAAAGAAAGAATCCCATAGTTGTCGAGCCACTTTGATCTGTCGCAGCTTGAACCTGTTTACTTAGCTTAGATTTAAGAGATATCAAAATCCTGGAGGAGTGCGAATAATTATATATGTGAGAAGACAAAAGCCATATGCCTCTTCTGAATACTCTAGAGCAGCCATCCCTTACACAAATGTGGAGCATCCCTTTTTAATGCAGACCATCCCCAGGGTAAATTCCCAACACAATATTTACAACTGGACAAGATAATTCAAAAATTTCTTCACTCGGTCCCAAGCTGATTGGACATCTCTGCATTCTATGAAGCAATGCTCAATAGACTCCTCCGTGCAATCACACATAGGACAGATAGAACTAACTTGTGAGTTGAATTAGACACTAGTGCCGTGGAAAAAGAACGTTCCTGGACTTTCTCGGATGTCGAGTGGGCCTCAGTGTCGACCTACTTTCCCACAGGAAATTAAGTCCTGGAAGAGGACTTACTTTCCCGGTCAAGGTCTTTGAAGAATTGTAGGCTTCATAATACCTTATGCGAGATCTCAAGGACTTACTTTCCCGGTCAAGGTCTTTGAAGAATTGTAGGCTTCATAAATACCTTATGCAAGATCTCGTCCTGGTTGACTGGTTCATGTACACCTCTATCTAGTGGACGACTTGCCCACTTTTAAGCAATATTTGAAGCAAAGGAATCCCAAAAAAACTGCAAGAGCCATGGCATGCGGTGCAATGCAGCAGTCTGCAATCCTTGTTTGGGGGATCCTTCTTCAACTGTGCACAGTCTCCTATGCAACAAAAGCTGGCACTCACGAGGACTGGAATTCACAAAATATTAGCAACATGTGCACATGGCATGGGGTAACTTGTCACCATGGCCGAGTTAGCGCTCTTGAACTTGAAGAGCATGACCTCAGTGGAGCTCTTCCAGCCAGTCTATGGAATCTCTCCAATCTCACTACTCTTGACCTCTACTATAACAAGGAGCTAACAGGAAATATTCCTTCCGAAATAGGTTATCTTCGGCGGTTAACATATCTAGACCTCGATTACTGTAACTTCACAGGTAACACTCCTTCTGGAATTAAGATAGGATAGCTTTAGCTGTTAAACATCTCATATCTTGTAGCTTGACAGGTACTTTCCCTTCTTCTATCTGGAACTTAACCGCGCTCATAGACCTACACTTATCAGGAAATTACTTTGACATCAGCATTCCTGATGAGATTTCAAATCTTCAGCAACTCGAAGCACTGAGTGTCGCAGGCAGATCGGTACCTGTAACTCACTCTGTATCCAGAACCCAAATTAGAGGCGGCATTCCAGAAAGTCTTGGCAATTGCACAAAACTTCAGGTGATAGATCTGCGATGGAATTTGTTAACCATCCCTGCTGCGGTATGGCAAAGTTTATATAATTTGGAGGGGATTGATTTATCATACAATAGCTTTAGCTGTTCTCTTGCTTATATGCTTGCAGCGCTTAGCAACTGCACAAAGCTTTCTGTCTTAGTGCTGGGAAATAATATGCTGAGTGGGACCATCCCAGTGGATTGGCAACGTTTACCTAATCTAGCACTTCTTGATTTGCCTCACAATGACTTGACAGGTTCTTTTCCTCCTAATATACCCCCAGGTTGGAGCAATTTGCTGCGGCTTACTCTACACGGTAATAGATTGAGTGGCAATCTTCCTGCATATTTGGGCAGCCTGCCTAAATTAATATTTCTTATGTTGAACAGCAACAACTTCCATGGGAGAATACCTTCTAGTTTTCGTAGGAATTCCCAAGTGAGCAATAATCAGTTATCTGGAAGTCCTCCAAGGCAGAGGCAGAGGCAGAATAATTTCATTTATTTCGATGTATCATCGAACAATCTCACAGGTCCTCTGCCATCTGGTCTTAGTGCAAAATACTACTTCAATGTTTCTTTCAATCATTTCGAAGGTGAAGTTTTCCTCTCGATCTTTTCCTCTTCAGAGAACTGTATTATAGACTTGTCTTACAATCAGTTCGACAAGATAAATCCCCTTCAAATCACACTCACCCCGGTTTTTGGTCCACTGTTGAAAACATCAGTTTTGGTAGGTCTACATGTCCTGTTTTCAAAGAATCCTACATGTGGATTTGTGAAGGTATGGTTTTGTTCGATAATGGTGTTCTTTTTTCAGTGGACTAAAACATCCACTGTTGTTTTGTAGTTTCTTCTATTGTGACATGTCATTTTATAATACAATCCACTGTAGGAAAGAGTACTTGAATTTCTACATGTCTAATAATTCTATTGTCACATGTCTTTATAGATGTAGGAAAGAATATTTGATTCTCTACATGTCCTATACTTCCATTCACATGTCTTTATAGTAGTAGGACAGAGTACTTTATTTGCTAAGGCATTGTAGGAAAGAATACATGAATTACGACATGTGTAATACTTCTATTGTCACATGTCTTTATAGAAGTCTGAAAGAATACTTGATTCTCTACATGTCATATGCTTCCATGTCACATGTCTTTATAGTAGTAGGACAGAGTACTTTATTTGCTAAGGCATTGTAGGAAAGAATACATGAATTACGACATGTGTAATACTTCTATTCTCACATGTCTTTATAGAAGTAGGAAAGAGTACTTGATTCTCTACATGTCCTATCCTTCCATATCACTGGGTCTTTATAGTGGTAGGACGTAGTAGTACTTGATTTGCTACATGTGATGCACGTGCACGATCACATGTTCTTATACTAGTATTCCATGTAACACAAGTTACTTCTGACTACTTCAATTACTTAACACCTATTTTTGCATAACGTGGGCACCAACATGCCAAGGTGGCTCTAACATGCCACCTAGGCTCAAACATGCCAAGGTGGCTCCAACATGACAAAATGGCTCAAACATGCCACCTAGGCTCCAACATGCTCAAACATGCCACGCAGGCTCCAACATGCCACCTATGCTCCAACTTGCCAAGGTGGCTCAAAAATGCCACGTGGGCTCCAACATGCCACCTAGGCTCCAACATTCCTAGGTGGCTCAAACATGCCACATAGGCTCAAACATGCCATGCAGGCTCACTTAGGCTCCAACATGCCAAGGTGGCTCCAACATGCCACCTAGGCTCAAACATGCCAAGGTGGCTCAAACATGCCACCTAGGCTCCCAACATGCCACCTAGGCTCAAACATGCCACGTGGCTCAAACATGCCAAGGTGGGCTCAAACATGCCACCTAGGCTCCAACATGCCACCTAGGCTCAAACATGCCAAGGTGGCTCAAACATGCCACGTGGGCTCCACTATGCCACCTAGCCTCCAACATGGCAAGGTGGCTCACAACATGCCACCTAGGCTTAAATATGCCAAGTTGGCTCGAACATGCCACCTAGGCTCCAACATGCCACCGTGGCTCTAACCTCGCCACCTAGGCTCAAACATGCCACGCGGGGCTCCAACATGCCACGTGCCAAGGTGGCTCCAACATGCCACCTAGGCTCCAACATGCTCAAACATGCCACGCGGGCTCTAACATGCCACCTATGCTCCAACTTGCCAAGGTGGCTCAAATATGCCACGTGGCTCCAACATGCCAAGGTGGCTCAATCATGCCACACAGGCTCCAACATGCCACCTAGGCTCTAACATGGCAAGGTGGCTCAAACATGCCACGTGGTCTCCAACATGCCACCTAGGCTCCAACATGCCAAGGTGGCTCCAACATGCCAAGGTGGCTCAAACATGCCACCTAGGCTCCAACGTGCTCAAACATGCCAAGGTGGCTCAAACATGCCACGTGGGCTCCAACATGCCAAGGTGGCTCAAACATGCCACCTAGGCTCAAACATGCCAAGGTGGTTCCCACATGCCAAGGTGGCTCCAACATGCCACCTAGGCTCAAACATGCCAAGGTGGCTCAAACATGCCACCTAGGCTGCAACATGACAAAATGGCTCAAACATGCCACCTAGGGCTCCAACGTGCTCAAACATGCCACGGCTCCAACATGCCACCTATGCTCCAACTTGCCAAGGTGGCTCAAATATGCCACGTGGGCTCCAACATGCCACCTAGGCTCCAACATTCCTAGGTGGCTCAAACATGCCATCTAGGCTCCAACATGCCACCCAGGCTCAAACATGCCAGTGGCTCAAACATGCCAAGGTGGGCTCAAACATGCCACCTAGGCTCCAACATGCCAAGGTGGCTCAAACATGCCACGTGGACTCCATAATGCCACGTGGGCTCCAACATGCCAAGGTGGCTCCAACATGCCATGCAGGCTCCAACATGCCAAGGTGGCTCAGGCATGCCACCTAGTCTCAAGCATGCCACCTAGGCACCCCAAGTGGTGACATGGCATGCCAAGTAAGCAAGGTCAAGTTTTGACTAGGCCAAAAAACCAAAGATGTCCATCTTTGGTCTTTTCATTGGGTGATGTTGGCAAATTTTAGGTGACATGGCTAGATGATGGTGACATGGACCTTGGATGTGCTGCAAACACCGGGCAGGCACCTCGACGATGGCCCCTTTCTTGTGAAGGGGAGTCTCCGAAAGGTAGATATGCTGGTGCATTTTCTCTTGCGTATGCAGCGTCATGCTGCACATCCTGCCAAGATTTCACCTTTTTTCGAGACCCGGATTTTTATCTGTGCTTTTCTTTGTGTTTATGCTCCGAAAATTCATAACTAATGCATGGGGCAGGGAAAAATCCTGGTTTTCAGCCAGCTGGCTTGCCAAGTGGCCCCGAGAGTATAGGAAAATCCCGGTATTTCCTGGATGAGTTTTAGACCCTCGATTTTTATTGGGATGGCGCCGCTGGCCCCGACAAGGTTTAGACCACGTTTTCAATTTTGGGGCATGGAGGAGGCCCCGGATTGGCGATCCGACCTCGCCCGCGTGTCGTCGAACGGCAAAATTACCCTAGGAGACAAGTTCCACGGGCGAAGTTTTCCCAAGGGATCAATCACTTACCCCTCACTAGGAGGTATTCAAAGATCCACCTCCATGCCAATTGACTACAAGTGTGTAGTAAAACGACCTACTTTGGCGCTTTTTGGAGAGGGGGGTGGTCTTCCCGCCCACCTAAACTTGGTCCCCTAGGTAATGGGGATGTTCCGGGGTCCATTGGCGAGCCAGTTCTTCTCGGTTCGAAGTGGGGGGTCCGGCCCGGTCCTCGGCCCCGGCTTGGACTAGCCTGCGAGAACAAGATACTTGGGGTTCACCCCGAGGCCCCGGTAGAAGATTGAAGTGAGAATAGCAAAGACTAGGACTGCTAGGTGGTATACATGTGACCACGGAGAAGAAAAAAGCTAGCTCCACTACCTAGTAGGGCGTTCCGACCCGGTGGTCTCCTAAAGGGGTTGGCTCGAAAGCTCGTCTCATGCCTCTGCTTGTGCTTCTATTGCCGGTGCATTTTCTCTTGCGTGTGCAGCGTCATGCTGCACATCCTGCCAAGATTTCACCTTTTTTCGAGACCCGAATTTTTATCTGTGCTTTTCTTTGTGTTTATGCTCCAGAAATTCATAATTAATGCATGGGGCAGGGAAAAATCCTGGTTTTCAGCCAGCTGGCTTGCCAAGTGGCCCCGAGAGTATAGGAAAATCCCCGGTATTTCCGGATGAGTTTTAGACCCTCGATTTTTTATTGGGATGGCCACCGTTGGCCTTGACAGGGTTTAGACCACGTTTTCGATTTTGGGGCATGGAGGAGGCCCCGGATTGGCGATCCGACCTCGCCACGTCGTCTGGAACGACCAAATTACCCTAGGGGACAAGTTCCACGGCGAGTTTCCCCAGGGGATCAATCACTTACCCCTCACTAGGAGGTATTCAGCATCCACCTCCATGCCAATTGACTACAAGTGTGTAGTAAACGACCTACTTTGGCGTTTCTTGGAGAGGGGGTGGTCTTCTGCCCACGAAACTTGGTCCCCTAGGTAATGGGGATGTTCCGGGTCCATTGGCGGAGCCAGTTCTCGGTTCCGGAGTGGGGGTCCAGCCCGTCCTCAGCCCCCAGCTTGGATTAGCCTGCAAGAACAAGATACTTGGGGTTCACCCTGAGGCCCTGGTAGAAGATTGAAGTGACAATAGGAGCACTAGGACTGCTAGGTGGTATACATGTGACCACGGAGAAGAAAAGCTAGCTCCACCGCTTTCGAGTGGGGCGTTCCGACCGGTGGCTCCTCGAAAGGGGGTTGGCTCCTGGCTCGTCTCATGCCTCTGCTTGTGCTTCTATTGTCGGTGCATTTTCTCTTGCGTGTGCATGCGGCGTCATGTTGCATATCCTGCCAAGATTTCACCTTTTTTCGAGACCCGGATTTTTATCTGTGTTGTTTTTTGTGTTTATGCTCCGGAAATTCATAATTAATGCATGGGGCGGGGAAAAATCCTGATTTTCAGCCAGCTGGCTTGCCAAGTGGCCGCGAGTGTACAGGAAAATCCCCGGTATTTTCGGGCGAGCTTTAGACCCTCGATTTTTGATTGGGATGGCCACCGTTGGCCCTGACAGGGTTTAGACCACGTTTTTGATTTTGGGGCATGGAGGAGGCCCCGGATTGGCGATCCGACCTCTCCATGTCATCTGGAACCGCCGAAATTACCCTAGGGGACAAGTTCCACGGCCCTCTTGATCAGAGGAGCATCCCCAGAATGTAAATCCTACCAAACCCTAGGGTTTGGTAGGGTTTACATCTCGAGCGTCAAGACGGAGACTAACACATCCGAAACTTTGCATGGAGTTCTCTGTGTATGCTCTGGGGACCATGCCCGGAGATGGGGTCAAATCCCCTTGCGCAAAGCTTTCCAACTCCCCTTCACCGAAAAGGGCTTGTGAAGGAGTCTCCGAAAGGTATGTCCGCTTTGCCGGAAATTTGGCTCATCTCCCGCCATGAGGGTAATCCAAAGACGGGTATTCCACGTCCGATCCTGGGCCCCGGGTCATCGCCAGACATCCCCTGAATGTAAACCCTATCAAACCCTAGGGTTTGCTAGGGTTTACATCTCGAAAGGCAAAGACTTTGAGACTCACACATCCAAACTTTGCATGGAGTTCTCTGTATGCTCGGGGACCATGCCCGGAGATGGGGTCGAATCCCCATGCGAAGCATGCTTTTCCAGACTCCCCTTCACTGAAAAGGGTCGTTTTCTTGGATAGCTAGGTGAGCCTTTGCTAACCACATATCTTGAGCCATGGCAATCGAAATAACAGAGTTTGGATCTATTGGCCATCCCGAATGATCCCAAACAGTTTTGCTAATTTGCAAAAGGCTCTTGACTTCTAATTGCCACCTTTGGGGAGGAGGATAACTCCAAACCCCATTCTATCGGTTCCTATTGCTTCATGTTTTCAATTGCGGCTTCTCAACCATGTCCCAAGTGCAACCGACTAAGACTCGACCCCCATAACGTAAACCCTTCAATAACCTAGCAACACCACGGGGTTTACGCTTTGAGGCTATATCCTAGTCGATTCGACCAAAATCTTGCACAATGTCATCACGTAGAGGGAGGGTGTTGATGCCATAAGATGTGCCTTTAAAACCTTCCTGAGGCGGTTAAGCCCCAAAGGTCCTCTCCCAAAGAACCTTGGCCCGCGGATGGGCAACTTTCCCACTCCTAATCGTGGAACCGACTCTGCCAATGGGCTCAAAACGTTGACATTACCCCGGAGACCAAGTTTCGTGGGTAGAAGACTACCCCTTTCCAAGAAGCGCCAAAGTAGCTCATGTCCAACATGTTAAGTAGTCAATGGGGTCTAAGAGGTGGTCTGCGCATAATCTTCGCCATGTAGAGGGTTCATATTTTTTTTCGTTGCAAAAATGACCATTTAACTTGGTCCCTAGGGTAATTTCGCCGCTTTTGGATGGCATGGCTAAGTCGAATCTCTATTTCTCTGGCCTTTGTAACGCCCGAACGACAAAATGCCTCTACCAAAAGTTCCAAAGGTTATCATATTTCTTGCATGAAGTCCTATCATCATGCCCACATGGCATGTTTAAGCCACCTTGGCATTTTGAGCCACCTTGGCATGTTGGAGCATAGGTGGCATGTTGGAGCCACCTTGGCATGTTAGAGCCTAGGTGGCATGTTCGCGCCTAGGTGGCATGTTCGCGCCTGGTGGCATCACCTTGGCATGTTGGAGCCTAGGTGGCATCACATGCCAAGGTGGCTCAAACATGCCACATGGGCTACAACATGCCACCTAGGGCTCCAATAACATGCCAATGTGGCTCCAACATGCCACCTAGGCTCAAACATGTCAAGGTGGCTCAAACATGCCATCGAGGCCCCAACATGCCAAGGTGGCTCAAACATGCCACGTGGGCTCCAACATGCCACCTAGGCTCAAACATGCCACCTAGGCTCCAACATGCCACCTAGGCCCCAACATGCCAAGGTGGCTCAAACATGCCAAGGTGGCTCCAACATGCCACGTGGGCTCCAACATGCCAAGGTGGCTCAAACATGCCACGTAGGCTCCAACATGCCAAGGTGGCTCAAACATGCCACGTGGGCTCCAACATGCCAAGGTGGCTCTAACATGCCACCTAGGCTCGAACATGCCAAGGTGGCTCAAATATGCCACACAGGCTCACCTAGGCTCCAACATGTCAAGGCGGGTTCAGCCACCTTGGGCTCCAACGTGCCATCTAGGCTCCAACATGCCAAGGTGGCTCAAACATGCCACCTAGGCTCAAAAATGCCAAGGTGGTTCCAACATGCCATCTAGTGGCTCAAGCATGCCACCTAGGCTCAAGCACGCCACCTAGGCACTCCACGCATGGCATGTTTGAGCACCATGTTTCAACCACCTTAGCATGTTGGAGCCCACGTGGCAGGTTTGAGCCACCTTGGCATGTTGGAGCCTAGGTGGCATGTTTGAGCCCGCGTGACATGGGCTAGTTTGAATAATCCGCCCCCCCTCTACTGTAGTATCCGGCCTGTGCAGCGATTGAAGTAGATGTCCCCACACACCCCCCTCGAAATGCTCCGCCCCCCCTTTCTTTGCCCGATTTAGTGCAAGTAAAAAATACCAAAAATCTATTACAGTTTGTCTTATCCAGGCGATGAAGTTGGGGGGTCAGATAGGTTCAAAGGGGGGGCGGATTAGTTCAATGGAGGGGGCCGGATAATACAGTAGCTGCTCAGGCCGGATATTACAGTAGAGGGGGCATGTTGGAGCCAACCAGGTAGCATGGTGAATCCTAGGGGCACAACATTTGAATTATAAAAAATAAGATATGAATTAAACCATTAAAAATATTTCATTAATCAAGATGCATGGTGGAGATCTTGATCCCGTCCTATTATGTTATTGGCCCTTAAAAACGACGGCTGCGATTGATGACGCGATCAACGGCCAAGATGCTGATCCGGGTCCTCTACCCTCATTGGCCCGCCTGAGGTTCCTTGTGTTTTTTCGTTTCCCTCCCTTGGCCATGGCGATGGTGGAGGTCCTTGGCTATGGCAATGCTCCCGCTTTGCATTGGCTATGGCGATGCTCCATGCATTGGCTATGGCGTCTGCGGAGCTCCTATGCTATGGCGATGGCGAGCTCCTTGGCTATGGCAATGTGCCCCTGTATCTTTCCTTTCTCTCCATTGGTCGTTTTCCGATCTTTGGGTTATGGCTTGTAGCGACAGGCGGTAGCCGCTTCGCTTCTTGGGGTTATGGCTTGCAGCGACAGGGAAGGAGCCACAGATAGGTGGTAAAAACAACGGTTTTTGTGTCTGGGATAAATCCCACTCCACAGCTAAAGCACGCCTTTTTTGGGTCTGCCTCCTGTCGTTATTGAATACAGAGAGAGATCGGATTCTACACCGATCTTTGCCGCAATTTTTATACTTCGCTGCCATTTTTTCGGATCCAAAAGACCACGGGTGATCTATTTCTCGGGTTATTCCCGGTTTTTCTTCATTTCAGATCAATAACAATGGAAATTGTTTTATTATCATGTCGGATTTAAGGTTTTGAAGTGGCTAAGGCAAATGCATTCACAATAGTCGATCGGTCAAGAAAGAACTCTTGCGATCGACTCATGCAAGTTCCCATCGCAATGGTATATTTACTCATTTTCATTCCTCGATTCTTCCTTTTCGTTTCCCTTTGTTTTTCTTTCGGATCAAACACAGCCGGGACTCATTTTCCCTTTTATTTTTCTTTCAGATCAACCACAAGCTTCTCCTCAACAACTGCAGCTACAGATACATCTAAAGCTTGTCTGTCTAAAGGCAAAGAAGCTTGTCTGTTTAAAGGCACGAGAAGCTTGCCCGCCTAAATCCAAAGAAGCTTGTCCTTGCCTTCTGCTTGTTTTACGGCTGAGCACTATTAACCCTAGAGCTAGCTAATTCAACCTGAGAGCAAATCCTAGAACCGGAGTATGCATATCACGGATGAAGCGAGAGTCGCGTTTGCTTCTCTTCCACTACCGAAGAATTTAAAGAGCTTGCAACCATACCTGAAAAATCTGAAAAAGCTGTGGTGAATGGTAATGGTGTTGCCTCTCCTGAAGCCCGGGGACATAGCATTGCGTGCTTGAACCAAGAGGTTTGATCAAAGCCGATTAGCACAGTCAATTGTGCTACATTGTTTTTAAATCTTAACCATTAATTCAATTGTTTTGGACCTTTACCATTGAATGTTTTAATCTAACGTTGAAATTTAGATTGCAATCTATTATTATGCGTGAATGAGAATCTAGATAACATTGTATATTATGCCTTATGGACTTTTTTGGGTTCGATTCCCAAAAAGGTTTTCCTTTTTTAAAATAAAAAGAGCAATATAAAGTTCATAATATATTAGCTTTTAAATTGTGGTCTATAGGAATTTTTTTTTTAATGTCTGCGACGTGTCAACATTTGATTTGTTAGAAGACATATTAAAAACAATACTTTGTTTTTCCTACATGTGATAATAATGCTTTTTTTATTTCAAAAGTATGCCACGTGTCCATATTTGATTAGCAAGAATAATGTTTTTTTTTTTTTTAAATATATGCCACGTGTTAATATCTCATTAGTTAAACAACCACATTAGAAACACATATTTTTTCTACGTGTAATAATTTTATTTTTTCGTATGTCCTTATTTTAGGAAAACTATAGCTAGATTTCAATAACACATGTAGGGTTTTGTAAATTAAAAAAAGGCCATACGTGATTTTTTTTTAATTTTGCAAAAACAACACTTGAAACAACATGTCCACATCGCGAAAAAGAACACTTGAAAACATCAATTTTCTATTTCCTATGTGTTTTTTTTCTTTGTAGTGTTTTATTTCTACTGTTGTAATTTAGTTTTTCAGGTGTAGTAAAATTAAAACCTACACGTGCTATTTTAAAGATAAACAACGTATGGTTCCGCCAAAAAACAACAGTGAAGGAAAAAAGTACACGTTGACAAAAATTCACAAAAACCATGTCAATTTTTTCTACGCGTGGATTTTTCTGCCAAGAGACCACTGTCTCTTTGTGCAAATCCGGATAAACTGGCCACGTGGACTTTTGGGGCCATTTTGGTGTTGTTTTTGGCATAAAACAACACTTCCGTACAACTAAAAAACAACTGTGGACCAAAAATTGGGGTCAGTGTGAATTCACAACTCTTCAATGGAATCTTATATTGATGTGAGCAATAACAGACTTGCAGGAGATATACAATACTTCTGCCTGCTGCCAGGTTTAGCACTTTTAGATGCATCAAGCAATGGAATGACAGGGGAATTGCTAATGTGTCTATTCTCAGGTGCTAGTCATCTTCAACAACAGCTTCTCTTCCCCTTTCCCAAATATCACTAACCTTCAAGGCTTCCGAAACAATGCTTTGGATGATTTTTTGGTTTCCCCACAATTTGAAATTCCAGGTAATACCCCTTTTTCCATTATATTCGTTCTAGTTTTGCAGTTTAGAATACGTACCAAGGGAGTCAAAAGGACCTACCAGAGTTACACAAATGCTTATGTTAACCTTACTCTATTGGACATCTCGTTAAATAATTTCAGTGGACCCATTCCAAGTGCTCTTGCAAGTCTAAATCTCAGATACTTGAATCTTTCTTTCAATAAATTTGATGGACTAGTTCCAGAAGGACTAGCCAAGATATCTGTTCTAGAAAGCTTGGACCTATCGAATAATCAACTTACAGGCTCAGTTCCTCCTCTCTTTTGCCCTCTTGGACTATCAATTTTCAACTTATCTCAGAATCAGCTGGAGGGAGAGGTGCCAAATTTTTGCTGCACTAAGTATGATAAGACCTCGTTCCTTCATAATCCAGACCTTTGTGGCTGCCCTCCTCTTAAACCATGCAAGGCACCATCTCCTGATCAACCTTTTGTTGCAGCTCTAAGTGGCGAATCATTTCTTGATAATGTATCAATACCTGCCTCTATCATTGGCTTCTTTATTGGGTTCTTTCCTACTTTATATATTTGTTGTAAAGCCAAAAGAAGGCTGCGAAATTAGAATCTTCCATGTTACAAGGGTCGAAATAATGGGCTTGGCTTCCTCTCCGGAATTTAGATGTCCCAGAATTTCAGGTCGAAATTTTGTAAAAATAATGTTACATTTTGCAGATTAGAGGTTTTTTCTTTTTCAATCCTATAAATATAAATAAGGAGCGGCATTTTTGCTGGTTGATGCAAAATCTAAGTTGGAGGCCTATGTATAAAGGTTGTGAATTTAGTATCTGAAGTGTGAAAGCCAAGGCGACTTACAATGGAAGCCTCACAATTGAGTATGTTTTTTTTACTAAGAGGCCAAGATAGACTCACAATGGAAGTCTCATACTTGAATCATGATAACAAATGGTCAATTCCCATGTTGTTATTTGAAAAAATTAATAAGATCAGAAAAGAAGAAGAAGAAGCAAGCCTTAAAATCGAATGGTGGTAGCTCCATGTTTTTGAAAGGCAAAGGAGTTGCCATCCATGTTGAATGGAAATCATTCATCTAAACGTTAATTATTTTTTCTTACCCATTCACTAAAGGAATTTGCAGCTGTGACAAATAAGCACATCTTGTCATAATTTCTGCCTTTTTATATCACATTGACCCTGAATTTAAAAATGAGTGCTAAGTCCTGGCCCCTTATGTATAGAGATATTGGACCCATGTTTCCTCTAGATTGATTGGTTGGGGGCCATACATGTCTACATTTTTTGTATAAGCCGGTATAAGCACATGGAGTGTTTCGGGCCTTTGGTTGATGGCCCTTTATGTATAGAGAAATTGGACTCCGTGCTTTTTTCCAGAAGAATGAGTGTTAAGGCCTTTTAATTGATTGGTGGAGAGAAGAATGAGTGTTAAGGCCTTTTAATTGATTGGTGGAGGGCCATGTTTGTCTGCATTTTTGTATGAGCACATGAAGTGTTTGGGATCTTTGGTCAATAGCACCTTATGTATAAAGAAATTGGAACCCATGCTTTTCTTAGAAGAATGAATGCTAAGTCCTTTAAATTGAGTGTTTGGATTTTTTGTATAAGCACATGTGAGTGTTTGGAATCTTTGGCTGATGGCCCTTTATGTATACAGAGATTGGACCCCATGTTTGTCTTAAAAGAATTGAGTGCCAAGTCCTTTAAACTGATTGGTGGTGGGACATACTCATCTACATTTTTGTATAAGCACATTGAGCGTTCGAAACCTTTGGCCAATGGCCTATTATGTATAGAGTAATTGGACCCTATGTTTTTTCTCAGAAGAATGCGTGCTAAGTCAAATTGATTGGTGGAGGGCTATACTCGTCTGTAATTTTATAAAAGCATATGGAATGTCTGACATCTTTAGCCGATCTCCTCCTATGTGTAGAGAAATTGGACCCCATTTTTTCCTTCAAAGAATGAATGTCAAGTCCCCATATGTGTAGAGAAATTGGACCCCATATATTTTTCCTTAGAAGAATAGAACAGAATGGAATGTATGTTTTTCGTCCACGGAGACCAATTGGCCTATGGAACCCAAACAAAGGGAGCAACAAGTGTATTACTGTGAAGATTAAAAAACCCCTGCTTCGAAGATTTTTCGGGAAACGACCTTGGCAGTAATAAGTATGCTGGCAAGCTGTACAATGATATCATATAGCACGAGTCAGTATTGTATTGGGGTCTTGGAATTTGTGTATGGATGTTATGTACATCGCTATAGGTGCTCGTGCCTAAGACAATGTAGCGTTCAAGACATAAATTAACAATAAAATGGAATCGAATGGGGAAACAGTCCCGTTGAAATAATCAACTATTTGTAGTGTTATGTTCCTGAAAGGTAGTTGTAATGGCATCTTTTTGCCCAAAATGCCAAAGATCCACAAAAGTAGAGGCATAAGAAAAATGTAGCAACTTGCAAACAAGTAAATTAGCATCTCAAAACCTTTATGCTCATCTGCTAGATAAGGATAAAAAAATTGTATGCTCATCTACCAGATAAGGATAAGAAGATAATAGCGCACAATGGCACTATTATTAACATATAAAAACCCAAGGAGATTATTCGTACAATGCAAATGGAAAATAGAGAAACAATATGTAACATAATGAATGAATTGCTAGAAGCATGCCTTGGTGTTGTTGCATATACCATCTCTACATTCAAAGAGTCTGAACTTGGATATAAATTGACATTCCATGATATCTTCATTACAGAAGACTAGTTATAAAGAGACCCTTTCAAATGAAGATAAAGAATTCAAAATTCTTAAGGCCTTGGAAAAAGCAATGAAGAAGGATATAGATGAGCTGCAAACTGAAGGAGCTTGTCATCCAAATCAGGCTCCTTTCTTTAGCTTCTTGTATATTGCACAGTGGAATGTTGGTACACAAATCACTCGTAATGTGTTCAGGTCTTCTGACTAGATACTTCCCATACAAGTTCACTGTCCTCACAATTTCACCATCCTGTAAGCAATGTGATTAATCAAATGAACGCATGTTTCCTTCACAATCTAAAGAGATAGTATACCAGTTTACAAATTTCTCCAAAAATAGTGACAATATTGCACTTGGTCCCTTTTTCTTGGAGATAAGATAATGCTGGATCGTGATATATGTACCACAATCAAACATCGTAATCTACTACAACCAAACAGTTGTATAGGTACTTGCAAAGGCAAAACTGGTTCTCCAGCCATATTTAAGAGGGAAAATCTCTTCAAAGATTTAGCTATATTTTTCATTTCAGGAACTGAGCAGAACTAAATGTTAAGGTTTGATTTTGAAGACATGATTCCATTGCCCATCAAGACGGCTTTGATCTTTGTGAAGGATAATGCTCAACCACGAATCGACAATGCATTGATTTGATGCAATTGCATGTATGTGTTTATCCACCAGCATGATCTAAAGCACAATTATTTGCAAAGGCAGCAAGCATTGTTTTATCTGCATCATACATTTTCATTATCCCAACTTCCATATCCTGTAAGCCACTGCCTTCTTTGGCACAGGTAAATTGTTATCCCTGCTGCTATCTAAAATTACTGTCTCTGCTTTGCTATTCTAAAGAGTGAAAACTATTTAATCGTCCGAACTAAAGGCCGACGTGTATATATGCGAAGGAGCAAGCTCAATACGCATACATTACATCGACATCTCGTTCGAGCGTAAGGGGGGGAGGACAGAAACCTATAGGTCTCTAAGAAACAGCGTAGGAACCCAAGGTTGAAAAACTCTGGGAAGGAGTAAAATCACTTCACATATTCCGGCGTCAGGCCCCGAATGCAAAATCCACCCCTCAAAGGCTGACCGTTTCCCAAGGAGTATGTTCACTCGACCTGGTAGTCAACATTCGAGGTGAATTCCAGGGCTAAACACGTTTTTTTTTATATATAATAATTCACCTCTCAAAACAGACCAAACAGTGGCGCAAAAACTTTTTTTCCCTCAACAAAATGCCCTAAAATGCTTTGCAAACTTTCGCGTAAGCGAAAACAATTGTTTCGCTTACGCAAAAAGATTTTCGCGCACGCGAAACAGTTGTTTTCGCTTACGCGAAGTTTAAAAAATTTCACGTAAGCGTAAACAACAATTTCGCTTACGCGAAATAATTTTCATGTAAGCGAAACAGTTGTTTTTGCTTACGCGAAATTTTCTCGGCGCCAGAAATATTTTTGGACGTATTTTTGATGTATTATACTTCAAATTTGTGTTGTATCTTTCAAAAAATACGTATTGCGTATAAAATAAAACATATACAGTATTGAACCTATCCCTGTCTGTGGCGCCGAAATGGCCGCCGAACAGGTTGCTTCTCCGCGAAAATGATAAGGATTTGATAAGGATAATCGGTCCCTGAAATGGCACTGCAGGATTCATGCAAGATCTTGAAGGTACTTAAAGCTGAAAATGATAGGCAGTGGTGAACGTGACCTGCTTTATGGTACAGACTGATGATGATAAGGATCGTAAGGGCATAAGGCTGATGGTTTGACTGAAATTAAATACACAATCTTACAGTTTGACGAGAGCGAAAGACTGCCAAGTGTAAATGATATACTAATAGCATGGATTTTTCCTAGAATGATTTTTTCTAGATTGGTTTACGTACTGGTTTCATGCTAATAATGCAGGTGTGCTTTTGTTTTTGTTTTTGGATTGTGCCTTTTAACCTATGCTGATCGAGAGCATAAAATACATAGGGAATACATGCTGATTGGTAAGACAACATAATGGGATGTCTATGCTGGCCTGAAAAGCCTCGTATCTGGAAAAAGCAAGCCCCCTATACTATACCATAAATTCCATAAGTTATTATCCAGGTCCTAAGCTGAAGTATAAGAATGCTTTTAGTAAACTTGTTTCTTATGTGGCTTCCAAGGCTGCTAATTCTAGATCAGTTCTAGAAACATCTATTAACTGAAAATAATAGGTGAAGGGCGAAGAGCCGGATTGTTCTATAGCTTACCTGACGCCCCTTGTGTAGTTACCATGAACTTGCTAACTTATGCATTGATGGTGCAGGTAACTAGAACAATGTCTCCTGGTGTGACGTTCGTTCCACGCTAAACATACTGCCCCGGCCCCGACACTCGGCAGAAATCCCCATCCGGCTCAACAACCGCATGACACCCTTCGTCCTACCCCGCACCCAAGGTGACCTTAGCGCGGGAGGGACACGAAGGTGTCTTGGCGCCCCTTCCCCTATGGGCTCCTATAACAAATGCGATAAACATGTCAGAACTAGCATCAACAATACAAATACTACCTCGAAGGGTAGTCCATCACATATCCAAAGGTGCAAAGAACATAGCCACATACCATAAAACGTGAGAGCTCCTACCCGTGGATCTGACACACAAGGAAGTCGACCGACTGGATAGGCCTCAAGATAGAGCAGACCGAAATCATAACAATGGCGGGGCTGGCATAAGACAATGGCTAGGGTTGACCACTCCATCCGCCCCTCCTCGCATACTTTGCGATGGGCTAGATCAGGCTCGCATGACTCTAACCTTCCTGGATCACGCAATCCCATGGCATCACCCATCTGACTACTCCAGGTTGCATCTCCCCTGGTCCGTCCGAGGTAGGAAGGGTTGCATCTCCCCTTCCCGGGGTCTAGAGGCTCCACTCAAGCGGCTAGAGAATCGGACGACACACGATTCGTGCACTGACCGAACCCCCAAAACAAGAGCCAAGCCGACACTTGCAACTCTTGAGAGAGGGGGCAACACCTTAAGCCCGGGGAGGTGTCGGGACCCATGCCCGCCCACACGGTGACCGCCATAAGCCTAGCCCACTATGGGATCCCCCCGTGAGCCCCGGCTACGGGGATCCTCCCTCCACATTGCCTCTAGCCCCGTTATGTAGTGCTGAGTCACATCATAGCCTCCGTAGCCTGGTGGGTTGGGTTCCTATGCACAGGCCGCAAACTAATAGGAACTAAGGGATCTACACTAGGAGCATACTACATATGGCCCTAGGTCTCTACCCCCCTTCCCAACACAAGAGGAACAAACATGATCAACCATCATCCCATAATCATCATGAACAATATCATATGAACATCTTAACCTAATCATACATATCTAACTATTAGTTAGGGTTCATTGATTAGGGTTCAAGATGTTCAACAAAGGATCTAGGTTGGCTCTACTCTAGCTACGAAATACTAACCCATCTGGAGTGCTAACTCCCAGATGAACTAACATGGACTCTACTCAACCTACCTCCTCCAGAAGCGCTTCCTCCCATCCCTGGCGTCTCCATGCTCCTTGACGTGGCTCGAAGACTTGCTCCCTCTACGATCATACACACCTTCCAGGGGCTGCTGCTCCAGGCTAGGCTACGACGAACGATGCTCGAAACGGAGTTTCGGGCGCGTGGATGAGGGTTTAGGTGCTAGGTCAGGGAAAAAGGGTCTAGGGTTAGGGTTAGAGCTAATATAAGTGTGGGTCCACATGGGATGCCACGTGGCACCACTAGGATGAGGCCGTGTGGCGGTTGCTCAATAGGATAAGGCCATGTGGAAATGGGTCTTATCCTAAGGTTATCTAAGTTAAACAATTAACTTAGATGTGCACCCCTTGCCACTTTCCAATGCATACAAGGCTACTCAGGTAGACTTGTATGGTGACGGGTCCAGGAATATACGTATATATAGCGTATATTCCCCTGGAACGTCACACCTGGTGTTGTTTTCAGTTGCTACTTGCTCTTGCTACAATCGAGGGACCATGTGAAGATAACGGCCCACTCTATGGTTGTACAAATATTTGGTGAGATCTTCCCTTTTGGTCGTTATATTGAACAAAAGGGTTCAAGTTACTTGTTGAATGTTATACAATGACATTCTTTTGAGCTACCACGAACCTTAGTTTATTCTTCATGATGCACAAACTCTGAAATATGTGGCCTAAATAGTCACTAGTTGGAAATATGGCTGTTCTTGAAAAATAAAACTATGGGAAGATTTCTTGATATGATCTTACTGATTTTAACCACAGATTTATGTCTATATATGAAATATAAAAGGAACTTTTTGAGATTTATGGATGAACACTATAACAAGTTTATATTTACATTTAAGATTTATATGAATAGAAACAAGATACATGGGCTGGTTGTACATTCTAATATCATTTAAAATGAAGTATTCCTGAATATGTTTGATGCAAGTGTATATTTTATGTTCCAAAAAAATAAATGTACATGGGAATAGGAGTTGTTGCTATTTCAGCTCGTAGAAAACGTCACATGGAGATGCTATAAAAAAGATGACGTGGCAGGTTGCTATTTAGAGGCTTCCGTATTCGTGACTTGGTGTATTCTAGTTTAGGTCAAGTGTGGAGCAAGGAACAGGGGCGCAGGGCGGCGTGCACATGGCGGAGGCAGTCTGCTATTAGATGCATGGAGTTTTTGCAGGAGGAGGGCATCCGGAGATGGAGTAAGCACACGGAATTTTTGCAGGAGTGGGACGGAGAGATGTTTTGCAGAAGAGCAGGATTACGGAGATGGGGTTCCGGATGATGTTTTGGGCAGAGCAGTGTTCTCTTTGGCAGGTTTCGGAGGCGATATGTAGCTCTTTCTGTGGGCCCAGGGTGTTTTTTCTTGTCTATGGTGCATGCGTTCATATTTTATTGGCGGGTTTTAGATTTGCAGCGAAAATGGTTTAGTTTTTAGACTTGCAGGCAATAATGCAGGTTTTAGCCAATATCCAGCCGCTGTACAACTTTGTTGCTGCGCTTTTTTCTTGGATGTTTCGAAGCTGACAGTTTCTTCAAGGGTTTTCTGGTGTTTTGTTTGCAGCGGCTGCTGATGGTAGAATAATACTTTGTTTTCTTAATGCTATATTCTTGTTGTTGCTTTGTTCTATATTTATTTTAGTCATGACATGCTTTGTGGGTTTGCCAATGGCAGGAGGGTTCAAATCCCTCAAAGGCCCTTGTATTTTCTTTAATCCGCTTTGACCGCATAGTCGACTTGTGAACCATTGAACGAAATCATATGCTTGACATGGAAATGTCGGTTTGACCCCATCAATGGGTCAACAAACAATTGTGGTGTCTCCATTTGGAATATGATTCTCCATATCAATGGCTGAGAACGAATAATAAAGAGAAATGAGCGATAAAGACAGAAATGCATAATAAACCTAAACATTAGCAAAAAAAAATAGAAAAAACAAAAGATTTAATAAAAAAACTATGAAAACCTAGTCAAAAGTATTGTTGGCTCGTGTTTTGTTCCCTTGTCCAACCTTGTCCTAAAGAATTCAGCAAACCAACAGAAAAGTTCAAGAAAAGCTCTTTTGCACGTAAAATTCAAGGTGATGCTTTGTAAAAACACTCATAATGAAGTCGATAGCCTCAAGAACACAAGAAATAAAGCAAAAACAAGGCGCCACTCCCCGAACTTCGACAAATGAAGCAAAAACTAAAAGCCATTTTGCTGCTATTAAGTAATTGAAGGCCATGCAAAGATTATGCGAATCTAAGAGCTCGGAAAACATGCAAGTCAAAGCCGATCCACATTGCTTTGGAAGCTCTAAAAAGAAAGGAAGGAAAACTATGAACACGAAAAAGTTCTTAAGGAAAATCGCTAACTTGGTGGGTGGCGTGACAAAATGCGAGCCAACAAATCCCTCGGTAAAGCCCCGGATCCATGTTGTCAAGTCGCCAAGTGTTGTCAAAGTGTTGTTATGTGGTCTTTGAAGAATTGTAGACCTCACATTCCCTTATCCACGAGATCTAGTCTTTGAAGAAATGTGGACCCGCCACTCTTAAGCAATATAGCCTAGGCTATGAAGCAAAGGACCCCCACCAAAAGTGCATGAGCCATGGCATGCCGTTGGATGCAGCAGCCTGCAATCCTTGTTTGGGTCATTCTCCTCCTCCTTCGATTCATTGCCGCCTTTGCAACAAAACTTGCCACTCAGGAAGATGGGGAGATTTTGCTTCAATTCAAAAGTGTTGTCTGCAGCAAAGGTTGCAAGACTGGTTTATTAGAGGACTGGAATTCACAAAATATTAGCAACATGTGCACATGGCATGGGGGTAACCTCGTGACCCCGAACACCATGGCCGAAGTTAAGCTCTAAACTCGTAGCATGGCCTCAATGGACCTCTTCCAGCCAGTTTAGAGAATCTCTCCTACCTCACTTTGCTTTTCCTGGACTCGAACACGGAACTAACAGGAAATATTCCTTCTGAAATAGGTTACCTTCTGCTGTTAGGTTTAAGTCTCAATGGCTATAACTTCACAGGTAACATTCCTTCTGAAATTATAGGATAGCTTCACAGGTAACATTCCTTCTGAAATTATAGGTAATCTTATACGTTGTAACTTGACAGGCACTTTGCCTCCTTCCTTGTGTGTGACGTTCCAGTACGATATACGGTCTCAAGACGATATCAGATCGCTTGCACGCCGCATTAACACCATTCAAACGCACGCATTAATGCCGACGTGTGTACCCAGCAAGGGCCCTAGGGGCAACTTGCAAGGGTGCGCACACTTAGCAATGTGCACACCTTAAACCTTTAACCCATTAAAGGCAGACCAAGGGTCATGGAAATCCTAAACCTAACTGAGAGCCTATGTAAGGTAACCAAACCCTAATTCTTCCCTTTTCGTCCACGAACCTTCCAAGCTCCAGTTCGCGCGCCTGAGGAGTCAAATTCAACTCCCAAGATCTGCCCGTGCGCCCTAGCTCGTCAGATTCTCCTTCCGACCGCATCCCCAAGCAGAACAGCGACATGGACGCCTTCGGATCAAGAGGAGTGAACCAGGGATCAGGTATTTAGTCGATTTAATAGCCTAAACCGTATTCCAGCCATCGAACCAATAGGTTTAGCCTATTAAATTGCCCTTAGTAGCCAAGCAGATCCCAAGATTGACCCTAACTAAAGAACCTAACTCTATGATATAGATTAGTTCTTATTCTTTAGTTCTATGATGATGTGATGGATGGATGAATTCTGTGGACTCATTGTATTGGGAAGGGGGGTAGAGACTTAAAGCTTAGTAGTTGATGCTCCTAGCTAGCCTCCTTAGTACACTGTAGATTCGGCCTGTGTACAAGAACCACACCTGGTTGTGGGTGAAGGGGCCAGACTGGCTTAGAAGGAGGTTCGTGTTCTGACTCTTGAACGATCCCTCTGGTGTGTAAGGCCTACCGGGGATCATTGTGGACTAGGTCTAGTGGCTTGCCACTGAGTGCGGGTAAGGCATGGGCTCGACACCCGTGGAGTGGTGTTCACTTTCCAAAGGGTTAAGTCGAATAAGGGCGCTGGCCCTCTAGTCACCTTGAGTCAAGATGGAGACCTCTGGTGGGAGTGATCCCTACCGCCCCATCGGACCGGGAGATGCAACCCGTGAGTAGCCCCTTTGGCTATGCATCCGGCTGGTTATGATCAGTCCCCAACACTCTTCAACCTACTCGCAAAGTGTGGGGCGGATGGAGTGGGCAACCCTATGCCATGTTCTCATGCCGCCCAAATCCATTGTCATGATTCTGGCCTCGCAATGAACTCGAGACCCAAGTCATCACCATCCCCTAGAGTCCGAGCCTTGGGTAGGAATCCATATGTATTGTCGATCTTTGTCTATGCAGATAAGTTGATGTACCACCCTTCGAGGTGGATATGTGATGATGTTATGCAATCGACATGTATGTTTACGCCCCCAAGCAGCCTAGGTAGACCCCGAGGGAGACGGGGGTGACCCCTTCACTCTTCCCACCGGGACTCCGTTACGGTGTAGTGATATGTGGAGGGCCCTCGTACGATGGAGCTGGTATGGGGATGAACTCCTGCTTTGTATACGGTGAGTGCACCGATAATGCAGTAGGGGACGCCACAAAGGTATCGAGCAATGTTCTTGGAGACCAAGAGCAAAGCACCGACCATGCTCCCCAAGAGTACTAACTTGATAAGATCCTCAAACCCTCAAAAAATGGGAAAAGTTTTTCTCATTTTGTAGTATATGCTAAGCTAGTAAAGTTAAGTGAATTAGAACATAAAAAGACAAAAATTAGTGAGCCAAAAAACTTTCAAAGTAGGATGGTCTCACACGTCCGCGCCAGACCAATAATGAAAAGTTCATTTTAAGTCAAGCAACGCAGAGACATTGAGCCAACAACACCTTGAAAGTGATGAATTTCAGAAAAGTAACATGGTAATTCGAATTTCAAGCTAAAACTAGCTAGATTAGTATGTTACATTCCTAAAAACATGCTTAGAGAGTATAAAATTTGGCATCAAATCCACCATGTTCACATGTCGCTACCAGAGCAAAAATGAAACTTTCATTATTGATCCGGGCAAACGTGATGAGACCATGAGGTTAGAAATGTCTAAATTTAGCCATCTAGTAAGATAATAAGTGTCTTGGCTCATCCAAAAGAGTAGTTTGGAATTTGACCTAAAATTGGCCATCTATAAATAGACCTAGGACCCTCCCCATTTGTAAATGCTCCTCCATAGAAATTTGTTCCCTTGCTATTAAGGCGCATTTTTCTACCACACTTGATCGACGAATCACAAACATGGCCGAACTGCTGCACCGCCGAGTCCCCCGACCGAGAATCGCCCGGCACCAAGATCCTAGCCCCGATATGGAGGATGCTTCAGAGCCTTCTAACCAAAGGGACCAGACTTCATCGAACGAGGAAGCACCTTCAGATGAGCATCAAAGGGAAGAATCCCAGCAGGGAGGAACGGAGGACGAGGAGATAGACCAGGAGGGCTCGCTTCAGAAGATGCGCCCGTAGCCCGCACACGAGGTGCTCGAAGAAGAAGAGAAGGGAGCACAGTGAGAGCGGAGGACCAAGGCTCGCGAAGAGCAGAGGCAGCCGACTCACGAGCTGACCTTGGAAGAAGAGCTCAAGCCCTGAATTGCGAAGGAAGCAGGGGAGCAGGGAGGAATGAGAGAGCCGACGCCGATCCAAACGAAAAGATCTAAGAACTAGCGGCGTGGATCAAGAGGCACGAAGCAAAAGAACGCCGCAGGGAGAGGAAGAGGGAACAGAAGAAAAGGAAGAGAGAAGAGGAAGAAGCCAAGGTAGCCGAGGAACTGAAACTGAAGAAATGGAAATTCGTGGAGGTGAGCAAAAGGAAACTCAAGAAAACCCCACCAATCAAGGTAGTTATTCAAGAACGCTCACAGACAAAGCCCCATCCTCCTGATGACTCCTGAGGATGACGACTATAACCCTAACAATAAAGAGGCGGGTTCTTCGAAGGATCCCGCCAATGAGCAGACAATACCCGACTCGGAGCAGCCCGAGCAGGCGCAGAAGCCCCCACCATACCCAACGTGGGACAGAAACAAAGCGCCGCAGCCAGCCCGAGAGGCGTATGTGATAGACCCCGTCAAGGTCTAGAAGGTGGACATTCGACGAAGAGCCGCATTAATCGGCCACCACCATTGCAATCCCAAGCCTCCCTAGACCACTGTGCAAAAAGAGAACCGCGTGGGAGAGCGAGAGGAAAGCTCTGAGAGAGATCAGGCATTTTCAGCGTCGGGTTCTTGATTCCCCGTGCACCGTTCGCCCGACTAGTCCGAGAGGTAATTCAAGAATACAACACGGAGATGAAGGTGACGGATGAGATGTTGTCAAGGGCGCCGAAGAAGCAAAGCAAAAACTAGTGCAAAGATTTTGAAGATTCGGACACCGCACAAATGGCGCAAAGAGAGTGACACTAATGAAGCAGCCATGCATCTTTAAGCTAGCTACATCAAGGAGAGCGACCTTAAAAATTTTGTAAATAATAGAAAAATTTTGTTAATATAAAGAGTTTTTGACAAAGTAACATGTGCAATCTTGCTTAATTGAGTTAACTTCACAGGTAACATTCCTTCTGAAATTATAGGATAGCTTCACAGGTAACATTCCTTCTGAAATTATAGGTAATCTTATACGCTGTAACTTGACAGCACTTTGCCTTCCTTTCCTGTGTGATTGCCCAAAGACGATATATACGGCCTCAAGACGATACCGCATCGCACCGCCACGCCAGCATTACACCATTCCAAACGACGTGTACGCCGACGTGTAACCAAGCAAGGGCGCCCCAGGGGGCAACTTGCAAGGGTGCGCACACTTAGCAATGTGCACACCTTAAACCTTTAACCCATTAAAGGCAGACCAAGGGTCTTGGAAATCCTAAACCTAACTGAGAGCCGGTTAAGGTAAACGCTACCGAGGAGTCAAATTAACTCCCAAGATCTGCCCGTGGCGTTCTAGCTCGCCGTGATTCTCCTTCCGACCGCATCCCCAAAGGTAACAAATGACATGGACGCCTTCTCGGATCAAGAGGAGGAACCAGGGATCAGGTATTTAGTCGATTTAATAGCCTAAACCGTATTCCAGCCATCGAACCAATAGGTTTAGCCTATTAAATTGCCCTTAGTAGCCAAGGCATCCCAAGATTGACCCTAACTAAAGAACCTAACTCTATGATATAGATTAGTTCTTATTCTTTTAGTTCTATGATGATGTGATGGATGGATGAATTCTCAGGACTCATTGTATTGGGAAGGGGGTAGAGACTTAAAGCTTAGTAGTTGATGCTCCTAGCTAGCCTCCTTAGTACACCGTAGATTCTACTGGTACAAGAACCACACCTGGTTGTGGGTGAAGGGGCCGACCGGGCTTAGAAGGAGGTTCGTGGTTCGACTCTTGACGATCCCTCCGGGTGTGTAAGGCCCACCGGGGATCATTGTGGACTAGGTCTAGTGGCTTGCCACCGAAAGTGCTGGTAAGGCATGGGCTCGACACCGCGGGAGTGGTGTTCACTTTCCAAAGGGTTAAGTCGGTCAAGGGCAAAGGCCCTCTAGTCACCTTGAGTCAGCATGGAGACCTCTCGTGGGAGTGATCCCACCGCCCCATCATCGACCGGGGAGATGCAACCCAGAGTAGCCCCTTTGGCTATGCATCCCATGCTGGCTACACAGTCCCAACACTCTTCAACCTACTCGCAAAGTGGGGGCGGATGGAGTGGGCAACCCTATGCCATGTTCTCATGCCACCAAATCCATTGTCATGATTCTGCCTCGCAATGAACTCGAGACCCAAGTCGCCGGGCCATCCCCAGAGTCCGAGCCTTGGGTAGGAATCCATATGTATTGTGCTGATCTTTGTCTATGCAGATGTTGATGTACCACCCTTCGAGGTGGATATGTGATGAGGTTATGCAATCGACATGTATGTTTACGCCCGCCAGCCTAGGTAGACCCCGAGGGAGATCTGGGTAATGACCCCTTCACTCTTCCCACCGGGACTCAAGCATGGTGTAGTGATATGTGGAGGGCCCCAGACGCATGGAGCCGGTATGGGGATGAACTCGCTTGTATACGGTGAGTGCACCGTGATAATGAAGTAGGGGACGCCACAAGGGTATCGAGCAATGTTCTTGGAGACCAAGAGCAAAGCACCGACCATGCTCCCCAAAGAGTACTAACTTGATAAGATCCTCAAACCTCAAAAAATGGGAAAAGTTTTTCTCATTTTTGTAGTATATGCTAAGCTAGTAACAAGCAATGAATTAGAACATAAAAAAGACAAAAATTAGTGAGCCAAAACCTTCAAAAGGGATGGTCTCACACACGCCAGACCAGACCAATAATGAAAAGTTCATTTTAAGTCGGGCGCAACGCAGAGACATTGAGCCAACAACACCTTGAAAAGTGATGAATTTCAGAAAAGTAACATGGTAATTCAATTTCAAGCTAAAAACTAGCTAGATTAGTATGTTACATTCCTAAAACATGCTTAGAGAGTATAAAATTTGGCATCAGGGGTCCACCATGTTCATATGTCGCCGCCAGAGCAAAATGAAACTTTCATTATTGATCTGGGCGAACGTGATGAGACCATGAGGTTAGAAATGTCTAAATTTAGCCATCTAGTAAGATAATAAGTGTCTTGGCTCATCCAAAAGAGTAGTTTGAATTTGACCTAAAATTGGCCATCTATAAATAGACCTAGGACCCCTCCCCATTTGTACGCTCCTCCATAGAAATTTGCTCCCGCTAAGGCGATTTTTCTACACGAATTCTGGATCGACGAATCGGCCAAACATGGCCGAACCAAGCAGACCGCTCGAGTCCCCCGACCTGGAGAATCGCCCAGCGCCCAAGATCCTAGCCTGATATGGAGGATGCTTCAGGAGCGCCTTCTTAACCAAAGGGACCAGACTTCATCGAACGAGGAAGCACCTTCAGATGAGCATCAAAGGGAAGAATCCCAGCAGGGAGGAACGGAGGACGAGGAGATAGACCAGGAGGTCGACACCAGAAGATGCCTCGGGAGCTGCACAGAGGTGCTCGAAGAAGAAGAGGAGGGAGCACAGTGAGAGCGGAGGACCAAGGCTCGCGAAGAGCAGAGGCAGCCGACTCACGAGCTGACCTTGGAAGAAGAGCTCGAAGCCTGAATTCGCGAGAAGGAAGCAGAGGAGCAGGAGGAACAGAGAGAGCCGACGCCGATCCAAATTAAGATCTAAGAACTAGCGGCGGATCAAGAGGCACGGGCAAAAAGAACGCCAGGGGAGAGGAAGAGGGAAATGTAAGAAAAGGAAGAGAGAAGAGGAAGAAGCCAAGGTAGCCGAGGAACTGAAACTGAAGAAATGGAAATTCGTGGAGGTGAGCAAAAGGAAACTCAAGAAAACCCCACCAATCAAGGTAGTTATTCAAGAACGTCAGTAGATTAAGTTCCCCATCCTCCCCGGATGACTCCTGAGGATGACGACTATAACCCTAATCAATAAAGAGGCTGGGTTCTTCAAGCGATCCCGCCAATGAGCAGACAATACCCCACTTCGAGCAGCCCGAAAGCAGCGCAGAAGCCCCCACCATACCCAACGGGGGACGTAAAACAAAGCTACCGCAGCCAGCCCGAGGCGATGTGATAGACCCCGCCAAGGTCTAGAAGGTGGACATTCGACGGTTAAGAGCCGTATTAATCGGCCACCACCACGTAATCCCAAGCCTCCTAGACCACCGTGCAAAAAGAGAACCGCGAAAAGGAGAGCGAGAGGAAAGCTCGAGAGAGATCAGCATTTTCAAATACCGGGTTCTGATTCCCCGCACCGCTCGGCCCGACTAGTCCGAGAGGTAATTCAAGAATACAACACGGAGATGAAGGTGACGGATGAGATGTTGCTGGCGCTGCAAGAAGCAACAGAGCAAAAACTAGTGCAAAGATTTTGAAGATTCAATACCGCATTACCATGCAAAGAGAGTGACACTAATGAAGCAGGCCATGCATCTTGCTAGCTACATCAAGGGAGAGCGACCTTAAAAATTTTGTAAATAATAGAAAAATTTTGTTAATATAAAGAGTTTTTGACAAAGTAACATGTGCAATCTTGCTTAATTGAGTTAAGTTACTGAGTTCTAGCTTTTGTTTTAGTTAAAACTGACATTTTGAACAAAATTGAGAGGATGTCTCACACGTCGCACCAGGAGCGAAAATGAAAAGTTCATTTTTGGTCTGGACGCAATGTGTGAGACCATGCCCCAAAAGTGCCCAAAACAGCTCCAAATCAACTAAATAAGGGGTCAATTCTGCCTAACTCGATGAGTCCAGCAGAATTAGACCCTTATATCACCCAAATTGGACAAGTTTAACCCATTTAGAGTCAATGTCTCACTCAAAAATGAAAACTTTCATTATTGGTCTCAAGAACGCGGTGAGACCTCTCAAAGAAATTCTCCACCATGCCATATCCAAATGACCTCCAGCTTGTTGCAATAGGTTCATTAGCTAATCTTAGCATGCTCAAACCCCAAAAGTAGTCTTCAAATCCTCATTTGGACCCCTCCTAGGTCAGAATTGCCCAACCCCAATAAAAATTTAAGTCATCCAAAAATTAGGTTTTTCCCTGTCTATAAACAGGGTCCCCATTTTCCATTTTGACACCCTACAAGTCTGCTCTTGACCAGCTCCCATAGGGTGCTTCCTCAAGATATAGTGTGTTGAAGTTTTGCCTGCCTAACGATGTGTGGTGACTTATATAGTTTAATGCGTGCATTTGTCGGGTTCAACCCCACTGCTGTATGTTAGCTTTGGGAAGATGATATACCCCACGGCTTGGTGCCTGTGTCCTCCACTTTCGTTCCCGCCATAAGGCAGTAGATAAGCCCAATAATACTGTGAGTACGTTACTGAAAACGGGCTTCATAGAACACCTCGGGTATAGTTGTTGCCGCTGTACTTTCCCCATTCTCTCGGCGTGATTATCCTATCCCCTGTTGCGTGATGTGGCTTGTTTAACGGTCTGGTGTGGTAGGTAATGCCAATAATGTGCAAATGGTCGGGTTCAACTCGACCGCCAGCGTTTAGTTGGGAGTTGGTTATTAGTTACTTGATGATATCTCGACGGAGAATCTTTGTTATGTGATGTCACTTCATTTTATAAGGGCAAGATCTCCACAATACCTGTGTGATACTGCACAAATTATTGTGAGTTTATCCCGCCGCCTTTGGCGGCGCATTAAAAGTGGAGGACATGCATAGGCACAAGTTCTACCACGCCGGGGATCATCATCGTGATAACCCCAATAACCAACTCCCAAAGCTAAACATACACCGGTCGTGGTTGAACCCCCCACCAAGTGCACATTTATTTTGGCATTACTAGGCCTATACCAACTCACCACACATCCGCTGGGCAAAAACTTTAGCCATACATGCACACTTTGTAGGCAGGATAGAATCACCAGAAGTCGTGGAAATTTTAGGCAACAAACTCAAGCACTCAGCCCCCAAAGATAGATGGAAGCCAATTTTTACCGGGTGCATACCACACAATTATTGTGGAGCTTATCCTCGCCGCCTTTATGGCGCATAAAGTGGAGGACATGCATAGGCACAAGTTCTACCACGCCGGGGATCATCATCGTGATAACCCCAATAACCAACTCCCAAAGCAACATACACCGGGTCGTGGTTGAACCCCCTCACCAAGTGCACATTTATTTTGGCATTACTAGGCCTATACCAACTCACCACATCCGCTGGACAAAACTTTAGCCATACATGCACACTTTGTAGGCAGGATAGAATCCTATCCTGCGATGTCCCAAATTTCCCATAGGCCTCCCAGATCCGCTTTGCTAGTCACATCTTCCCTAGAGCAATGGCAACCGGCCGACTTCAGCGATGGTACAAAATACAAGGCACATGTACCAGACCAACGCCAACAACATCTTCCAAATTTTTCCGTAAAGAGATTGATGTCCAAGCAACTTTGCATGCAACGCCAAAGATATAGGCGAAGTTTTTAGCCGAAGTTCCAAGCTAGGTAGGTCACCCCCTAGTACAAATTCCCCTTGCACTGCTATTTTGTTCCCCGCCCATCCCTTCAAGCGCCTTTGGGTGATGTCCCAAAATTGCCAAGTATTTGACCAACAAGGCACAGAGGTTGCTGGGATTACATGGTCCCCGACAGCTTGACAGACCAAGTACTTTTTCCTACACCGCCGCCTTTGGCCATATTCCTTTCCCACCGTAATAAAACCCAATGGGGAAACATCTATTCCCTCCCATGGAGGTGGACCCCATAGCATCCTCAAAGCAGCTGCACTGATGCTTTTTGGCAAGACCAGGAGCAAGAAGGAAGAACGTAAGAAGAGGAATCTAAGATGAAGAATATGTGGAGCTCGACCAAACAGAAGAACAAATGGCTAGCTGAAGAGGAGTTAACCAACTTCGAGCCGGGCCGCCAGACCCCTCGTGAGTCGCCTTCACTCAGGGCTAGGCATCACAAGCCTAGCCCCCATCATCATTGATCGGTGAGGAATACCTACTCAATGATATCCCAATCTCCCCAATGTAGAGAGAGGGAGTTCGCTTGACGAAGTCGCCGCACCAACCAAGGGTAAAGAACTGCATTTGACGACTTCATCGTCCGAGGAGTCTCGCACTTCCCCTTCATGAGAGAAGCTTCACACCTATACAGAGAGTCGACTTCGACATCCGTGCCAACAAAGAACATAAGGCAAATAATGGAAGCTCGAGAGCTGCCATCCGAGGAGGAGTTCTATGCCATCCAAGAACGGATGGGAGTCCGTGGGAAGACCACGAAGCATCTTGATGCCAAGCTTCAGCAGGAATTGACGCCAGCGAAGTTTCATCGACAATTAGAGACTACCAAGAAATCACCGAGGTAGAGGTCGGCGAATATGCCTAAGGCATAGAACGGAGGCCAAGCAGTGGAGAGTCATCAGCAACACACAATGACAAAGTCGTTGAGGTACTACCTTCCCCGGCCGCCGATGGTAGAATAGCTGTAATACACCGCAAATTCAGTCCCCTGGCTAAGAAGGAGTGTTTATGCTCATTGCACTCTCTCTCGCTTTGGCATGCATGCTCAATAGCTGCAAACGCCGACTATGCCGTCTTTAGTCAAGAGAGCCATGGCACTTGACATCTTCGACTACTGCGGCCCCCACCGACGGCAGGGAAGATTGGCAAGAATCGCCGCCTACACCTCCAACCGCAGAGTAGAGGAATTGGTGACAAAATTTACTGCATGGTCACAACCAATGTCCTTAGGAACTTGGGACGCCCAGGGGAACGCCCAAGTTAAGAAATTTCTAGAGGATAACCCATCCTACCTACGATTTCAAGAATAGTTAGATTCTTAAATCCTAGTAGCATTGTAATTGAAATAATATATAATAAATATATTTTGTTGCCAATATTTAAATACTTTGTTGATCTGATTTGGTACCAAAAATTATACCCGCGAAATTTGATCAGATCAAGAAGTTTTCTAAAGCCTTCAAGCCATTATGTTCCACGGGAATACAAGTCCAACATGATGCAGCAATTTTACGTGATTGCGCAAAGAAGGGTACAAAATAAAGCGCGTATACAATCGAGGTTCATGAGACTAAGGTCAGATGTGCCAAAGTTGAGTGAAAAGCACGCAGCTGGAGAGCTACATTGAAGGACCGGACTCAATCACTTGGTGGAGTTTGCATATAATAGCACCAAGCAGAATCATCCCAAATGTCGCCGCTCATGATTAATTACGGCTACCAATGCCTAACTCCGCATATTTGGCACAGCCCCGCGTCAAAAGTGGAAGTTTTGCAGAAATGTTGGGCTTACATGCGCAGCCTCGTGGAAGAAGTTCGAGGATATCTTCTGCAAAAGAAGGAGTCCATTAAAGAGCATCACGACAAGCACTGGATAAATGAGAGTTCCAAGTTGGAGATGATGTATGGCTCAAGATAAAAGTGAAGCAGGTGAAGCTCCTCGATCGAAAATTGTAAGAAGCTTGCTCCAAGGTGGGCCGGACCCTTCCAGTATTAGTCAAGAGGATAGGTGATCAATCCTACGATTGATCTACCAAAGACACCTAAAGATTCACAAAGTCTTCCACGTGAGTTTGCTCAAGAAGCACACCCCAATGCATGAAGTCTCGACACTCCAACGATGTTGAAATGACATAAGAGCGTATAGAAATAGTTCCGTAACTAATTTTTGATAAAGCATTCAAGAAAACAAGGAGATCGGAGTTTCTCCAATACTTGGTCAAGTGGAAAACACTTGCCTATGGAAGACGCGACATGGGGTACTTAAAAGAGATCCGATAAAGCAATACCCACGCTTTATGGAGCAATGGGACGCAAGGTTATCCGTGGAAGAAATCGGCTCGCATGTCGATTTGTGTAGATTTATAGCTTGCATAGTTAACTCTATCACGATGCAACCTATGAGGTATGGGTTGCATGCGCGAAAGTTGTTAATGATGAGATCACTACCTGCGATCTCTAGACGGGTGTAATGTCAATGTAGGCATGACCGCTGTTCCGCTTTTGGAAAGTCTACTGGCCCCACCTAAGTAGACGAATCTTGAGAGATAAGAGGTCATTCAGGATTGCATTGATAGGAAAAGCACTTCTAGTCAATGCCTACGGGGAGGACCCTATCCTTCACGCCCCATATACGCGAAGGACCCTATCCTCTATGCTGGGCAACTAAAGGTGTAGGCATGAGCGCCATATAGGCATTATAGGGCGCTGTCTCCACGGCCACGATGGAAGAAGCATCCTCTTCCTACGCCGGGAGATTAGCCATGCATTCATGTAGATAGATGGGGTGGTTCCCTTATAACCGAATTCATAAATTAAAAATGGTACTAACGTAGTGTTGACCTGCAGGCCAATAGAGCGCTCCGGAGGGCTAGGAGGTTGATCTACGAAGACTTGCAACACAAATTTTGTTGTAATATATTGCAAGGAATGAAGAGTATCTCAGAGAATAATTGTATATATATTGATAAACTAAAACATTATGATAAGTAAAATTAATGGGTAATTGTTGTAATGACATACGGATTGATAAGTATTTGATTGAATAATAGTATAATAATGTTCTAAAAAATATTACCTTGAGGTAATCCTAATAAATGTGTAACTATGATAATAGTATATCGTATGCATCAATTTGATTGCAGGTTAAGAAGATCCCAAGGTGGGGAGACCCACGATGCTGCGGACAACATCAATTTAAGGTGGGGAGAATGTGACGCTCCAAAGACGATATACGGCCTCAAGACGATACCGCATCGCACCGGCCACGCCGCACACGCCATTCCAAACGACGGTACGACGACGTAAACAAGCAAGGGCTCTAGGGGGCAATCTTGCAAGGGTGCACACACTTAGCAATGTGCACACCTTAAACCTTTAACCCATTAAAGGCGCACCAAGGGTCATGGAAACCCTAAACCTAATCGGTGGAGCCTATCTTCCTTTTTTCGCCCACGAAACCTTCCGAGCTCCCAGCCAGCATGAGTTCGAGGAGTCTAATCCAACTCCCAAGATCTTCAGCGCCCTAGCTCGCCGATTCTCCTTCCGACCGCATCCCCAATCGTAACAAATGACATGGACGCCTTCGATCAAGAGGAGTGAACCAGGGATCAGGCATTTAGTCGATTTAATAGCCTAAATCGTATTCCAGTACCATCAAACCAATAGGTTTAGCCTATTAAATTGCCCTTAGTAGCCAAGCAGATCCCAAGATTGACTCCTAACTAAAAGAACCTAACTCTATGATATAGATTAGTTCTTATTCTTTAGTTCTATGGATGGATGAATTCCCGGGACTCATTGTATTGGGAAGGGGGTAGAGACTTAAAGCTTAGTAGTTGATGCTCCTAGCTAGCCTCCTTAGTACAATCGTAGATTCGCCCGCGTACAAGAACCACACCTGGTTGTGGGTGAAGGGGCGGACCGCTTAGAAGGAGGTTCGTGTTCGACTCTTGAATGATCCCTCCGGTGTGTAAGGCCCATCTGGGGATCATTGTGGACTAGGTCTAATGGCTTGCCACCGAGTGCTGGGTAAGGCATGGGCTCGACACCCGCGGAGTGGTGTTCACTTTCCAAAGGTTAAGTCGAATACGGGCAAAGGGCCCTCTAGTCACCTTTGAGTCGCAAGATGGAGACCTCCGGTGGGAGTGATCCCTACCCTCGCCCCATCGGGACCGGGAGATGCAACCCAGAGTAGCCCCTTTGGCTATGCATCCGGGCGGGCTACAGCCAGTCCCAACACTCTTCAACCTACTCGCAAAGTGTGCACAGGAGGGGCGATGGAGGACAACCCTATGCCATGTTTTCATGCCACCAAATCCATTGTCATGATTCTGTCCGCAATGAACTGAGACCCAAGCCGCCGGGCCATCCCCGAGTTCCGAGCCTTGGGTAGGAACCCATATGTATTGTGCTGATCTTTGTCTATGCAGATGTTGATGTACCACCCTTCGAGGTGGATATGTGATGATGTTATGCACCGACATGTATGTTTACGCCTCGCAGCCTAGGTAGACCCCGAGGGAGACGGGTAATGACCCTTCACTCTTCCCACCGACTCTCTACTACGTGTAGTGATATGTGGAGGGCCCCTCAGACGCGATGGAGCTAGTATGGGGATGAACTCCCTCGCTTGTGTACCTGTGAGTGCACCATATACAAGTAGGGGACGCCACATTGTGGAACTTAACGCCCCTCAAACTTCTAGACTTATCGTGAAATTTGTTTGACATCAAAGATTCCTCGATGAGATTTCAAATCTTCAACAACTCACGATACTCACCATCGCAGGCAGGGGATATGCAACTGAAAATCTAATGAGACCCCAAATCAGAGGCGGAATTTTAAAAAGACTTAGCAATTGCACACAACTTGAGGTCATAGATCTAGGAGGGAATAAGTTAAGGAAACCATCCCCGCTAATAGCAAAGTTTATATAATTTGGAATCGCTTGTTTTGTATCACAATACCTTCAACACTTCTCTTGCTTAAATGCTTGCAGCGCTTAGCAATTGCACAAAGCTTTTTATCTTAGAGCTGGGAAATAATATGCTGAGTGGGACCATCCCAAAGAAATAGTGAATAAATTACTAATCGATATTTTTATTAGCCGTAATGACTTTAGCTAAACTTGCTCGATATTAATCCCAAAACTTTCTGTGGTTTAGCTAAACTCTACAAATTTTTCCTCCCATACTTTCTAGCGTTTAGCTAAACTAACCCAAACGTCATCGCAAAAATTTCTATGGTGTGGCCAACAAAAAATACTAAGCCAAATTACTATACTTTTTTTCAATCGTTTCCACTTATTTTAGTCATTTTCTTTGTGAAAACATTCTAAAATAATGTTAACTAGCAAAGTCTAGACTCAAATTAATACATAATGCTAGAAACTAAACTACTAATCATATATTTCATATAAACTAGAATGATATTAGCTAAACTAGCCCGAAATTCATTCTAAAAGTTTCTATGATTTGGCTAAAACAATACAAAATTTCACTCTCTTTACTTTCTAGCATTTGGCTAAAGAGCTCCAGGGTTGGTGCAGTCCCGAAAAAAGTTAAGCTAAAATTATTATTTTTTTTCCATTTTTTTCCATTTACTTTAGCCATGGTTTTTTGAAAATGTGCTAAAAAATCGCCAAATAGCTAAGTTTAGCCCTTAAATTATTCCATGCAGCAGATTGGCAAAGTTTCCCTAATTTGGCAGTTCTTGATTTGTTTGACAATAACTTGACAGGTTCTCTTCCTCCTATGCTTGCAGGATTCAGCAATTTGGCACATCTTTCTCTACAGAATAATAGATTGAGTGGCAATATTCCTGCATATTTGGGCAACCTGCCTAACTTAGTATACCTTGACTTGGCTAGGAATAGCTTCCATAGGAGATTACCCTCCGCCAGTTTCCATAGGACTTTCCAACTTAGCAATAATCGCTATCCGAAGCCTTCCAAGGCACCGAGAAGAATACTCGCGGTGTTCGATGTATCATCGAACCATCTCACGTCCTCCCTTTCCTCGGGTCTTAGTGCAAAATACTACTTCAATGTATCTTTCAATCATTTTGAAGGTGAAGTTTATCTCTCAATCTTTTCCTCCTCAAAGAACCGTGATATAGACTTGTCCTACAATCACCGGACACCTATAAGTCCCCTTCAAATTCACAATTCTTCAATGGAATCTTATATTGACGGGAGCAATAAATGCACTCAAGAGAGATTTACAATACTTCGCTGTCGCAGTGTTTAGCACTTTTAGGTGCATCAAGCAACTAATGACAGGGAATTACCAATGTGTCTGCTCAACATGACAAAACTTCGATGCTAGTCATCTTCAACAAATGCCTTTCTTCCCTTTCCCAAATATCGCTAACCTTCAAGGCTTCCCACACAATTTTTAGATTTTTTTATTACAAAAACAAAGAAGTTATTTTTTTCAACGCACTCGATATACCCCATTAATATTAGCATGGACATACCCGTGCAGTTTAGCATACGGACCAAGGGAATCAAATATGCATACCACAGTTATACAAATGCTTATGTTAATCTTTACGCATGTTAGACATATCATTAAATAATTTCAAGTGGACCCATCCCAAGTGCTCTAGCGTGTTTTTAAATATCGATATTTGAATCTTTCTTTCAATAAATTTGATGGACTACTCCTCCAAAGGACTAGCCAAGATATCCGCTCTAGAAAGCTTGGACCTATCGAATAATCAACTTATAGGCTCGGCTTCCCTCTTTTGCTCTCTTTTGACTATCAATTTTCAACTTATCTCGTAATCGGGCTTGGAGGGAGAGGTGCCAAATTTTGCTATACTAAGTATGATAACACCTCGCTCCTTCATAACCCAGCCTCTCGGGGTCCCTCCTCTTAGGCCATGCAAGGCATCATCTTCCCGATCAACATTTTGTTGCATCTCTAGGCGGCGAATCATTTCTTGATGATGTATCAATACCGGCCTCTATCATTGGCTTCTTTATTGGGTTCGTTATTGCTTTATATATTTGTTGTAAAGCCAAAAGAAGGCTGTGAAATTAGAACTTGTCATGTATACAAGGGTCTGAAATTAGGGGGCTTCCTCCCAGATTTTCAGATTAAAATTGTTAAACTCTGATATGATAAAGTAGATGTCGGAGAACTTCCGGTTGAAATTTTGTAAAAATAATGTAAAATCTGGCAAAGTAGAGGTTTTTCTTCAACAATTCTATGTAGCGGCATTTTTGCTGGTTAATGCAAAATCTAAATTGAGGTTTATGGAGGGAACTAGGGGCCCCTTCCCGCAACAAAGGGCGGGGCCCCGCTGACCGCAAATGAGCTGGTCCGCCGCTATTATGAAAGGGAGCCCCCATTTCCGTTCCTCTACAAAATGGAAGTTTGGGAGCCGCTTTTTAGCTTCAATCGTTATTGTTTTGTTGTGGATTTGTCTCTTTAGATCCGCCGCAGCTTTTGGTGTAGATCCCAAGATAGAATAGATCCGTGTAGCTCCAAAGACATAATCCGCACAGTAACAAAATCATCTCGGTGTTGATATTTTCGCGACCGAACGTAATCTAAGCACCGAACCGATCCTAAGATCAACCGGAAGCAATCAACCGAGATCGACTAGAACAGAAGCTAAAATCATCCGAAAAGATCTTTTGCCGATCTTTTATCTTTTGGTGTAGATTCGCACGTAACGTAGCTCAAGCCGAAAAACATGCTCTGAGGTTTACCGCCATCCCGGCTTCTTTGACCTGCTTTAACTAATGCCCGGGCCTATTTCCATTCCGCCTTTGTAGAGACATGGCACATGGCGGTACCACATTCAAAATGGCGACCCAACTTCCATTTTGTATAAGACTATGAATTTAGTATCTCATGCGTATTAGTTATTTAAAGGAAGTATTTTTCGAAGGAAATACCTTGTTAGCAAAAAGCCAAGGTGACTCACAATGGAAGCCCCAATTGAGTATGCTTTTTTTTTTTAATATCTTGTTATTGAAAGGCCGATAGACTCACAATGGAAGCCTCACAATTGAGTTTGTTGTTTTAAAAAAATATTTTGTTACTCAAAGGCCAAGACTAACTCATAATGGAAGCCTCACAAGTGAGTCATTCATTTGAAAAAGATTAATAAGATGAGAGGAGGAGGAGGAGGAGGAGGAGGAGGAGGAGCTATATATTACAGGCAAGCCTTAAAATTGAATCGTGGTAGCTCCATGTTTTTGAAGGGCAACTTTTAGAGTTGCCATTCATCTTGAATGATGGCACCATTCATAAGGTTAATTCTTTTTCTCTTGATGGCACCATTCATAATATAAGGTTAATTTTTTTTTCTCTTGTCCATTCACTAAAAGAATTTACAGCTGCAACAAAAAGCACATCTTGTCATAGTCTTTGCCACAGTGATATTGGACCCCATGTTTCCTTTAGAATAATTGGTTGGGGGCCATACTCGTCTACATTTTTTGTATATGCCGATATAAGCACATGGAGTGCTTGGGCTTTTGGCCGATGGTCCTTTATATATAGAGAACTTGGACCCCATGTTTTTCTTAGAAGAATGAATGCTAAGTCCTTTAAATTGATTGGTGGGCCATACTTGCCTTCATTTTTGTATAAGGTGTTTAGGATCTTTGGCCAATAGCACCCTATGTATAGAGAAATTGGACCCCATGTATTAAGTCCTTTAAGTTGATTGGTGGAAGGCCATACTCATATGCACTTTTTGTATAAGCACATAGAGTGTTTGGAATCCTTGACCGATGGCCCTTTATTTATACCGAAATTGGACCCCATGTTTATATTAAGAGAATGAATGCTAAGTCCTCTAAATTGATTGATGGGGGGCCATACTCGTCTTCATTTTTATATAAGCACATAAAGTGTTTGCGACCTTTGGCCAATGGCCTATTTATGTATAGAGAAATTGGACCCCATGTTTTTCTTAGAAGAATGTGTGCTATTTTGAATTGATTGGTGGAGGGCCATGTGTGCAATTTTGTAAAAGAACATGGGGTCTTTGGGATCTTTGGCCAATATCTTCTTATGTGTAGAGAAATTGGACCCATGTTTTTATTAGCAGAATGAATGTCAAGTCACCACATGTGTAGAAAATTATACCCCATGTTTTTTATTAGAAAATGAGCTACTGGTAGCATTTGGCCACGGGACTAGAAATGGGATTGAGGATGAGAAAAAGTGTGGAAAATAGTGTTGGTCGTGGAACCTTTTCCTAGTAGCCTACTTCTTTTCAATGTTCAATGGTGATGGTGGTTGTTATGATTATGAATTAACGATATTGACCAATTGACAATGGCCAATTTGATTTTTTCGCACTGCTGCATGCAATGCAATGAATATTGACAAAGAAAATATATAAAGTTAATAGAAATATATAACTTTTTTAAGGTTGACATACAATGTAAGGGTGACATTTGTGAGAGCCTTTGAAGTTGAATGGCATTTTTTCTACCTTGTCATTCATTTGCATGGCAAAAGAAAAACAATTATTCGATGAAGAGCCATTCGAAGACATTAAAAAATCTGTTCCATTTTATTCTACTCTATTCTCATTTCAATGTTCAAAATTAAGGCTTGATTATGGGAGGCTAAGGTTGCTTTACACATTGTAAGAGAAATAATGATGTTCCACTCTAACTTTGAATAGTGTTCTTGATTCCTAAGAATCAATGAAAATTTCTTTAAATGAATGCGTCGTGTTTGCAACTTGTTTCTACCATGCATCCATCAAAGTTGAACATGCCAAAAGATGGTAAATCTACTCTATTGTTTTTTAGCTGTTTTTCTCTTAGTTAGAATTCAATGTGGCCTATGTAGAAGTATACTTGAGGTTTCGCTGGCAAGGCTAACAATAAATTTCCATTTCCATTTTTTTCTTCATTGAAGATCCCTTGCTTGTATAGGTTTCTATCGATCCATACATATCTATACCTTCAGAACATGAAGCTTAATAAAGACACTGCATATCCATTTTTCCAGAAGCAGAATCATCAAAACTTTGAAGGGTGCGGCAAACATTGTTGTTTTTTTTTTTTATTGGAATTTTAATACGATCAGGCCAATTGGAGATTTGAAAGCAATTATACAACTTCTTACGAATTTCTTGAAGCACCACCTGAGAAGAAATATGCTTATCATAAAAGACCTTTCTTCGCCTTCGCTTCCATACGCTCCATATTTGTGACGCTCCCTGCTAAACATAACATACCAGCCGCACACTCTACAGAAATCCCCGTCCCGCTCAACAACCGCGACAAAGCCCTTCGCCTACCCCCCGACTCGAGGTGACCCTAGTGCGGGAGGGGACACGGCGGTGTCTTATGCGCGCCTTTCCCCTATGGGCTCCTATAACAAAAAAAGCGATAAACACGCCGTAACTAGCATCAATAATACAAATACTACCTCAAGGGTAGTCCATCACATATCCACAAGTGCAAAGATGATAATCATAAACCATAAAACATGAGAGCTCCTACCCGTGCCTCGCACTGTATGAGGATGACCGACCGCCAGGGCCTCAAGATAGAGCGACCGAGTCATGGCAATGGCGAGGGTCGGCATAGAACAATGGCTAGGGGTTGACCACTCCATCCGCCTCCCCCGTGCATACTTTGCGATGGGCTAAATCAGCTCGACAGACTCTAGCCTTCCTGGATACGCAATCCCATGGCATCACCCATCGGGACTACTCCAGTGTTGCATCTCCCCTCGTCCGGACGAGGTAGGAGGGGTTGCATCTCCCTCCTGTGGTCTAGAGGTTCCGTATGCGCTAGAGAATCGCGGGCACACACCATTCGCACTGACTTAACCCCCCAAAACGAGAGCCAAGCCAACACTTGCAGCCCCCCGAGAGGTGGCTTACACCATTGCCCCGTGAGGTGCTCCACCCATGCTCGCCCACACGGCGTGACCGACCATAAGCCTAGCTCACTATGGGATCCCCCGGGCCCCCACCCAGGATCCTCCCTCCACATTCCCCCTAGCCCCGCTTGTATGGTGTCTGAGTCATATCATAGCCCCTCGATAGCCCTGGTAGGCTCCTATGCACAATGCCGCAATCTAATAGGAACTAAGGGATCTATACTAGGAGCATACTACATATGGCCCTAGGTCTCTACCCCTTCCCAACACAAGAGGAACAAACATGATCAACCATCATCCCATAATCATCATGAACACATATCATATGAACATCTTAACCTAATCATGCATAACTAACTATTAGTTAGGGTTCATTGATTAGGTTCAAGATGTTCAACAAAGGATCTAGGGTGGCTCTACTCTAGCTACGAATACTAACCCATCCGGAGTGCTAACTCCCGATGAACTAACATGGACTCTACTCAACCTACCTCCTCCGTAGCGCTTCCTCCCATCCCCGGCGCCTCCATGCTCCTTGACGTGGCTCAAGACTTGCTCCCCTACACGATCATACACACCTTCCGTGGGTCGCCGCCCGTGCTAGGCTACGACGAACCATGCTCAAAACGGAGTTTCGGGCTGGGATGAGGGTTTAGGTGCTAGGTCGTGAAAAAAAAGGTCTAGGGTTAGGGTTAGAGCTAATATAGGTGTGGGTCCACATGGGATGCCACGCGGCACCACTAGGATGAGGCCGCGGTGGCTAAGTTGCTCAATAGGATAAGGCCATGTGGAAATGGGTCTTATCCTAAGGTTATCTAAGTTAACAATTAACTTAGATGTGCTCCTTGCCACTTTCCAATGCATACAAGGCTACTTAGGTAGACTTGTACTTGGACGGGTCCAGAATATACGTATCTATAGCGATATTCCTCCGAACGCCACATTCCCCCCCTTAGGACAATGCCGCCCTCAAAGATTGCGCTTAAGGTGACGAAATGCGTTTCGATCCTCGCAAAACAACACAAGGCATATACTTAATTGAAACAATCAACTTGTTATTAAAGAGTTAAATGTCAAAATTTAGGCTATATTTGTACTTATACAAAATTATATAGCCTTAATAAGGTTACTTCTTACAATAATTCAAAACATTATTATAAGAGTTATTAGGGTTCATAATCTAAATTATGGTTCCCATCTTCTCGTAATGCGCCCCACCTCGATGCTCCTTCTCACTTGCCCTCGCATTATGGAGCACATTACGCTAGTCTAATTAATAAAATTGTGGTTTTAGGGGACCACCCCTTACCAATACCTTGCACTCGATCATGGCCCTTCCCGATTTGAGCTTAAGGACCATTTAAGATGATCCCATCATCGCCCATGATCAAGTGCTACCTTGTACTTTGCTACACCCTAAGTCGAAGTACCCCTAGTGCATCATGCCCCAAGGGTTTCAAGCTAGGGAACGCCTCACGATCCCATCATCGCCAAGATGATCACTTTGACCTTCACCATGACCCCCTACGCCAGTGTGCGACTTCACATCGCGGCATAGGGAGCATCCCACCGATGTCCCATCATCGCAAGACCATGCCTTTCCTTCTTTCCTCGCATGACCCTATTGGTCATGCGCACCTTTTTGGTGCATGTTGGCCTAGAGAACGCCTTTTAAAGGCTTATCTCATCATCGCCACATTCTTAAGATTCTCGCACATGTATTCTACCAACTAGAAGACATGAGCCGTAACTTAAGGTTAACTAAGAAGCATACTAAGCTAACCTCCCCGGGCGAAGCTCTGGGGTCCACTGTGCCTGAGACGACTCGCCCCATCAAACTCCTTCATAAACTCTCGGGTATTGCTTCTCCAAATCTTGCTTCAATACCCAAGTCGCGATCTTCCACTCGCAAGTGTTTCCACTTGACCAAATACCGAGGAACCGAGACCTCCTAGTCTTCTTGAATGACTTATCAAGAAGTAACTCGTGCACGATTTCCACTTGCTTTTCCGCCATTTCCAACAAAGTTGGAGTATCCAAAACCTCTTCGGGTTAGGATTGTGCCTTTTAATAAACTTACGTGGAAAACCTTGTGAACCTTGAGATGGGCCGAGATCCAACTTGTAGGCTTGGGAGCCCACTTTCTAAAAAATCTTGAACTGACCGCCCACCTAGGGGCAAGCTTCTTGCAAACCGCTAACCCGCTTAGCTTGCTTAACCTTGATCTTCAACCACACGCTTATCACCTACCTTAAACTCTCTTATTTGTCCCCGTGTTCTGCCGGCTTACACTCTTCTTCGCCACTTCTTGCCGCCAATAAGTAGCCCCCTTACTTCTTCCACCAATCACGATATCACCAAGCATCCGGCCGATACTTCCACCTTGACAATGTGATTGTGCCAAGCATTCGGGTTAGGCACCGGTACCGTAATTTACCATGAAAGGAGACATCCGAGATGACTCCCGCTTGGCACTATTGTAGGCCACTACAAGGGATAGTCGACGTCCAACGACGTCCGCGACGCCGGCGAACGACGTTGTCGCCGAATATCGACGACATCGTTGCTCAACGACGACAACGCCGCTTCGACGCCGCTCAACGACGCTTCTCGTATTGACGCGGTTTGGCTCAAGGCGGGCATGGTACCGCCGCCAAGCCGGCAAGCGCGGCGGTCGCGCCACGCGGCACAAAACGCCGCTTAACGCCGCCTCATGGATCCGACGTGGCACATCCGGCCAAGGCGGGCTTGCCGACATGCCGCCAGTCGGGCACGCCACCATGTTCTCGCCATCGCCGACATGACGCCGCTTGAACGACGACTAAAAATCTGACGTGACCCGCCAACCGCGGGTTTGCCGACATGCCGCCGGCACGCCAAAGTGTCCTCGCCATCGCCGACGGACGCCGCTAAACGACGCCAGAATATCCGACGTGGCGTAGCTTTTGCCAACAGGGGTCGGGCATCGCCCCGCCGCCACGCCATTGTCGCAGAGAAATACGTAAGCAACGTCGCTTAACGACGCCACTTTTTTTTTTTTTTTTTTTTTTTTTTTTGGGGAAAAAAAAAAAAAAAAAAAAAAAAAAAAAAATTAATACCGACGCCGCCATCGCTTGGAATGCCAAAATTACCCTATGGACTAAGTTACACCTGGCCAGTTTTACAAAAAAAAGACACACTTACGCCTCTACATTGCAAAGATTCGCCAGCCCACCTCCTAGACCAATTGACTACGAAAGTGTGTTGCACATGAGATAGTTTGGCTTCTTCGAGAAGGGGTGGGCTTCGCCACAAAACTTGGTCCCTAGGGCAATGTCGACGCTCCGAGTCCATTGGCGTAGACAGCATCACGGCCCGAGAGGGAAGTTGCCCGTCCGCCGCCGGCCTTTGGAGAGGAATTTTGGGGGCAAGCCGCTTCGGTGGTTTTTAGGGTCCGTGGCTCAAGGCCAACACCCCCCACCTCAAGACACGGCCAAGGTCCTAGTCAACTCGACAAGGATAGAGCCCCCAAACGTGAAACCCTATGAGCTGCCGTGTTCTAGCAGTGGTTTGGCGCTTTGGGTGCCGAAGTTTTGGTCTTTTGCACTTGGGACGGGCCGATCACATGCGCTTGAGAACGCTGGGCAAGGGGAACTCGACGGAATGGAGTTTGGACCCAGACTCCCGTTGTGGCAGCTTAGAAGTCAAGGGCCGCTTTGGCAAAGAGCAAGACATTCGTAAATTCCTAATTAATGCATAGTACCTGGACTTAAATTTGATTTTTGTCAGCTAGCTTCCTAAGTCATCGCCAACATACAGCCAACTTTCAAAAATTTTGGATAAGGTTTAGATCAAATAGTTTGCACTAGAACAGTCCAGTAGCCTGTTGTTAAGCAGCCGAGCCGGCACACTTGCCCAAGTCAAACAATGCCAGGACCTTGCAAGGCCTCCTCATTAGAGGGGAGAGTCCGAACCCCGTGAGGCGAGCCCCAAAAGCTTCCCCGAGGCAGCCTTTTTTCGGCAAATAGCCGCACGGGGTGTACGCTAAAGACCACACTTCCCGATCTCTGCCTCGTGATCCCAACCGCTGAATCCTTTTGTTCCGTGAACCTGGTCCAAGAAGGTCCAAAAATCCAACATCCGTCCCCGGAGAACATATCAAACCGCTGCGCCCCCAGGGCGAATAAAGTAGAAACCAGTGTTTTGTCGTCGGACATTGCGAGGTTCAAAATGCCGATCCGACTTCGCCACATCGTCCTAATGCCAAAATTACCCTAGGGACCAAGTTACACGGCCAGGGCTTTGGTAAAAGAAAGAAACACTTACGCCTCTACATTGCAAAGATTCAAAGAAACCCACCTCCTAGGCCAATTGACTACGAAAGTGTGTTGCACATAAGATAGTTTGGCTTCTTCGAGAAGGGGTGGGCTTCGCCACAAAACTTGGTCCCTAGGGCAATGTCAACGCTTCGAGTCCATTGGCGAGAGACATCACACGGCCCGAGAGGGGAAGTTGCCCGTCCGTCGCTGTGGCCTTCTGGAGAGGAATTTTGGGGCAAGCCGCCTCCTGTGGTTTTTAGGGTCCGTACTCAAGGCCAACACCCCCCCTACCTCAAGACACTACAAGCAAAGGTCCTAGTCAAATGACAAGGATAGAGCCCCAAACGTAAACCCTATGAGCTGCCGTGTCTAGCTGGGTTTGGCGCTTTGGGTGCCGAAGTTTTGGTCTTTTGCACTTGGGACGTGGGTCGATCACATGCGCTGAGAACGCTGGGCAAGCTTTTAACCGACGGAATGGAGTTTGACCTCAGACTCTCCCGCTAGGCGCTTAGAAGTCAAGGGGTCGCTTTTTGCAAAGAGGCAAGACATTCGAATTGTAATTAATGCATAGTACGGACTTAAATTCTGATTTTTGTCACCTAGCTTCCTAAGTCATCGCCAACATACGTGCCAACTTTCAAAAATTTTGATATGGTTTAGATCAAATAGTTTGCACTAGAACGGTCCCCGCAGCCGTTGTTGGGCAGCCGAAATGGGCACACTTGCCCAAGTCAAACAAGGCCAGACCGCAAGGCCTCCTCATTAGAGGGGAGAGTCCAACCCCAGTGAGGCGAGCCCCAAAAGCTTCCCCGAGGCAGCCTTTTTTCTCGCAAATAAGCCCACGGGGCGACGCTAAAGACCACACTCCCGATCTCGCCCCCGATCCCACCGCTGAATCCTTTGTTCCGTGAACCTGGTCCGAGAAGGTCCAAAAAATCCAACATCCGGCCCCGAGAACATATCAAACCGCGCCCCCCGGGGCAAAATGCGACAGTAGAAACCAAAGTGTTTTGTCGCTCGGACATTGGCGAGGGTTCAAATGCCGATCCGACTTTCGCCACATCGTCCTAATGCCAAAATTACCCTAGGGACCAAGTTACACGGCCGGGCTTTGCAAAAGAAAGAAACACTTACGCCTCTACATTGCAAAGATTCGCCAGCCCACCTCCTAGGCCAATTGACTACGAAAGTGTGTTGCACATGAGATAGTTTGGCGCTTTTTCGAGAAGGGGTGGGCTTCGCCACAAAACTTGGTCCCTAGGGCAATGTCGACGCTCGAGTCCATTGGCGCAGACATCACGGCCTGCCCGAGAGGGGAAGGCCCGTCCGGCCGCCAGGCCTTCGGGAGAGGAATTTTGGGGCAAGCTACTCGGGTGGTTTTTTTAGGGTCCGTGCTCAAGGCCAACACCCCCCTACCTCAAGACACGGCCAAGAAGGTCCTAGTCAACCGACAAGGATAGAGCCTCCAAACGTAAAACCCTATGAGTTGCCGTGTTCTAGCAGTGGTTTGCGCTTTTGGGTGCCGAAGTTTTGGTCTTTTGCACTTGGGACGGGGCCAATCACATGCAGCTGAGAACGCTGGCAAGGGAACCGACGGAATGGAGTTTGGACCTGCAGATTCTCCCGCTGTGGCGCTTAGAAGTCAAGGGCCGCTTTTGCAAAGAGTAAGACATTCGTGAAATTCGTAATTAATGCATAGTACCTGGACTTAAATTCTGATTTTTGTCACCTAGCTTCCTAAGTCATCGCCAACATACGTGCCAACTTTCAAAAATTTTGATATGGTTTAGATCAAATAGTTTGCACTAGAACGGTCCGGGTAGCCGTTGTTGGGCAGCCGAAGCCGGGCACACTTGCCCAAGTCAAACAAGGCCAGACCGCAGCAAGACCTCCTCATTAGAGGGGAGAGTCCAACCCCGTGAGGCGAGCCCCAAAAGCTTCCCCGAGGCAGCCTTTTTCTCGGCAAATAGCACGGGGCGACGCTAAAGACCATACTCCCGATTCGCCCCGATCCCACCGCTGAATCCTTTGTTGCGTGAACCTGGTCCGAGAAGGTCCAAAAATCCAACATCCGGCCTGGGAGAACATATCAAACCGCTGGCGCCCCAAGGGCTTACGAAAGTAGAAACCAAAGTGTTTTGTCGCTCGGACATTAAGAGGTTCAAATGCCGATCCGACTTCGCCACATCGTCCGAATGCCAAAATTACCCTAGGGACCAAGTTACACGGTCGGCTTTTTGCAAAAGAAAGAAACACTTACGCCCTACATTGGCAAGATTCAGCAGCCCACCTCCTAGGCCAATTGACTACGAGTGTGTTGCACATGAGATAGTTTGGCGCTTCTTCGAGAAGGGGTGGGCTTCGCCACAAAACTTGGTCCCTAGGGCAATGTCGACGCCTGAGTCCATTGGCAGACAGATCACGGTTCCGAGAGGGGAAGTTGCCCGTCCACGCCGCCGTGGCCTTCTGGAGAGGAATTTTGGGGCAAGCCGCCTGGGTGGTTTTTAGGGTCCGCGTTCCTCAAGGCCAACACCCCCCTCTACCTCAAGACACGCCGCGAAGGGTCCTAGTCAAATCTGACAAGGATAGAGCCTCCAAACGTAAAACCCTATGAGTTGCCGTGTTCTAGCAGGTTTGGCGCTTTGGGTGCCGAAGTTTTGGTCTTTTGCACTTGGGACGGGGTCGATCACATGCAGCTTGAGAACGCCGGGCAAGCTGAACCGACGGAATGGAGTTTGACCTGTATCTCCCGCTGTGGCGCTAGGAAGTCAAGGGCCGCTTTGGCAAAGAGGCAAGACATTCAGAATTCGTAATTAATGCATAGTAATGGACTTAAATTCTGATTTTTTGTCAGCTAGCTTCCTAAGTCATCGCCAACATACAGGCCAACTTTCAAAAATTTTGATATGGTTTAGATCAAATAGTTTGCACTAGAACGGTCCCGCAGCCCGTTGTTGGGTAGCCGAAGCCGGCACACTTGCCCAAGTCAAACAAGGCCAGACCGCGGCAAGACCTCCTCATTAGAGGGGAGAGTCCGAACCCCGTGAGGCGAGCCCCAAAAGCTTCCCCGAGGCAGCCTTTTTTCGCAAATAAGCCCACGGGGCGACGCTAAAGACCATACTCCCGGATCTCGCTCCCCGTGATCCCACCGCTGAATCCTTTGTTCCGTGAACCTGGTCCGAGAAGGTCCAAAAAATCCAACATCCGGCCCGGGAGAACATATCAAACCACAAGGCCCCCCAGCGGCGACAAGTAGAAACCAAAGTGTTTTGTCGTCGGACATTGCGAGGTTCAAATGCCGATCCGACTTCGCCACATCGTCCTAATGCCAAAATTACCCTAGGGACCAAGTTACACGGCCGTTTTGCAAAAGAAAGAAACACTTACGCCTCTACATTGTAAAGTGATTCAAAGCCAGCCCACCTCCTAGGCCAATTGACTACGAGTGTGTTGCACATGAGATAGTTTGGCGCTTCTTCGAGAAGGGGTGGGCTTCTCGCCACAAAACTTGGTCCCTAGGGCAATGTCGACGCTCCGAGTCCATTGGCGAGACGCATCACGGCCCGAGAGGGGAAGTTGCCCGTCCGGCCGCCGGGCCTTCGGGAGAGGAATTTTGGGGCAAGCCGCCTCCGGGTGGTTTTAGGGTCCGTGGCCCCAAGGCCAACACCCCCCTACCTCAAGACACGCTGCAAGAAGGTCCTAGTCAACCGACAAGGATAGAGCCTCCAAACGTAAAAACCCTATGAGCTGCCGTGTTCTAGCGTGGTTTGGCGCTTTGGGTGCCGAAGTTTGGTCTTTTGCACTTGGGACGGGGCCGCATCACATGCGCTTGAGAACGCCAAGCAAGGGGAACCGACGGAATGGAGTTTGACCTGCATCTCCCGCCAGGCGCTAGAAGTCAAGGGCCGCTTTTGCAAAGTAGCAAGACATTCGTGAATTCGTAATTAATGCATAGTACGGACTTAAATTTGATTTTTTGTCACCTAGCTTCCTAAGTCATCGCCAACATACAGCCAACTTTCAAAAATTTTGATATGGTTTAGATCAAATAGTTTGCACTAGAACGGTCCGGGCGTACCTGTTGTTGGGCACCGAAATGGGCACACTTGCCCAAGTCAAACAAGGCCAGACCTTGCAAAGCCTCCTCATTAGAGGGGAGAGTCCAACCCCGTGAGGCGAGCCCCAAAAGCTTCCCCGAGGCAGCCTTTTTCTCGGTAGCGCCCACGGGGGCGACGCTAAAGACCACACTCCCGGATCTCTGCCTCGTGATCCCACCGCTGAATCCTTTGTTCCGTGAACCTGGTCCGAGAAGGTCCAAAAATCCAACATCCGGCCCGGGAGAACATATCAAACCGCTGCGCCCCCGCGGGCGACAAGTAGAAACCAAAGTGTTTTGTCGTTTCGGACATTGCGAGGGTTCGAAATGCCGATCCGACTTCGCCACATCGTCCGAATGCCAAAATTACCCTAGGGACCAAGTTACACCTGGGCCAGTTTTGGTAAAAAAAGAAACACTTACGCCTACATTGTGCAAGATTCGCCAGCCCACCTCCTAGGCCAATTGACTACGAAAGTGTGTTGCACATGAGATAGTTTGGCGCTTCTTCGAGAAGGGGTGGGCTTCGCCACAAAAACTTGGTCCCTAGGGCAATGTCGACGCTCGAGTCCATTGGCGAGACATCACGGCCCCGGAGAGGGAAGTTGCCCGGCCCGTCGCTGGGCCTTCGGGAGAGGAATTTTGGGGCAAGCCGCTTCGGTGGTTTTAGGGTCCGTGGTTCAAGCCAACACCCCCCCTCTACCTCAAGACACGGCCAAGGGTCCTAGTCAAATCGACAAGGATAGAGCCTCCGAAACGTAAACCCTATGAGTTGCCGTGTTCTAGCGTGGTTTGGCGCTTTGGGTGACGAAGTTTTGGTCTTTTGCACTTGGGACGGGGATCACATGCAGCTTGAGAACGCCAAGCAAGGGGAACGACGGAATGGAGTTTGGACCTCAGACTCCTCCGCTGTGGCGCTTAGAAGTCAAGGGCCGCTTTTGCAAAGAGAAAGACATTCGTGAATTCGTAATTAATGCATAGTAACGGACTTAAATTCTGATTTTTTTGTCACCTAGCTTCCTAAGTCATCGCCAACATACGTGCCAACTTTCAAAAATTTTGGATATGGTTTAGATCAAATAGTTTGCACTAGAACGGTCCGGCAGCTTGTTGTTGGGCAGCCGAAATGGCACACTTGCCCAAGTCAAACAAGGCCGTGACCTTGCAAGGCCTCTTCATTAGAGGGGAGAGTCCGAACCCCGTGAGGCGAGCCCCAAAAGCTTCCCGAGGCAGCCTTTTCTCGGGTAAATAAGCCGCACGGGCGACGCTAAAGACCACACTCCCGGATCTCGCCTCGTGATCCGACCGCTGAATCCTTTGTTCCAGAACCTGGTCCGAGAAGGTCCAAAAATCCAACATCCGTCCCCGAGAACATATCAAACCGCTGGCGCCCCCGGGCGACAAAGTAGAAACCAGTAGTGTTTTGTCGTCGGACATTGCGAGGTTCAAATGCCGATCCGACTTTGCCACATCGTCCTAATGCCAAAATTATCCTAGGGACCAAGTTACACCTGGGGCTTTGCAAAAGAAAGAAACACTTACGCCTCTACATTGTAGTATTCATTCGCAGCCCACCTCCTAGGCCAATTGACTACGAAAGTGCGCTGCACATGAGATAGTTTGGCGCTTCTTCGAAGGGTGGGCTTCGCCACAAAACTTGGTCCCTAGGGCAATGTTGACGCTTCCGAGTCCATTGGCGCAGACGATCACCTGCCCCGGAGAGGGAAGTTGCCCGTCCGGCCGCCGTGGCCTTCTGAGAGGACTTTTGGGGCAAGCCGCCCCGTGGTTTTTAGGTCCGTGGTTTCCGGCCAACACCCCCACGCCAAGACACACAAGACAAAGGTCCTAGTCAACCGACAAGCATAGAGCCCAAACGTAAACCCTATGAGCTGCCGTGTTCCAGCAGGGTTTGGCGCTTTGGGTGCCGAAGTTTTGGTCTTTTGCGCTTGGGACGCGCCAATCACATGCGCTTGAGAACGCCAAGCAAGCTAACCGACGGAATGGAGTTTGGACCTGCATCTCCCTGCTGTGGCGCTTTAGAAGTCAAGGCCCGCTTTTGCAGAGCAAGACATTCAGAAATTGCAATTAATGCATAGTACCTGACTTAAATTTCGATTTTTGTCACCAGCTTCCTAAGTCACTAGCTTGTTGAGATAAACTACATCTTCGATGTTGGTAGGGTATAAGTTCTCATAAAGGGGACAAAATTAAAAAAATAAATATATATATATATATATATATATATATATATATATATATATATATATATATATATATATATATATATATATATATATATATATATATATATATATATATGTCGTCAGAATAAGCCTTTAACACGAGCTAATATACTATTGGTGGAAACCTAACCTTTTAAATCTAACAAAATAACATCTTTGCATGTTGGTAAGGTATTAGTTATCGAAAGTGTGTAAGGTATTACTAGTTATCATCATCGTATTATATACCCTTATAGCTCAACCGGATGTACCACAAAACATTGAACATTTTTATGGTGGTATATTTCATAACTTTAATCCGTGTAGCAAGTCAAATAAACCCCTATCCAGCTTAAATAAACCCATGTATCAAGTGTACATGCATTCTACACTATTTAAAAAAAAAAATTTTTTTTTTGGTCGTCGTGAAAAAAAAAAAAAGCTACAAACGCCGCTCAACGACGCTTTTTGTCGCCGCTTAACGACGCCACGACGCCGCTAAACGACGACTTGCGGATTTAAATCGAAAACAAAGCGCAATCCCGGCCGCTTATTTTCGAAAGCAAGCAAAGCTTATGGAGGAGCATTTTTGAGGCGATTTTCGGCGCGGATCTACTTTGGGGTCTATTCTAAGTGTAAGACAAGCTTCATAAGGTATGTGCACGATCAACCAACTCGCTTTTTTGAATCTAAACTTGTTTTTGGGTAGATTTAGGGCTTTTTGTATTTGTTGTTTGTTCTTCCTTCAACCTTCATTCTTCTTCTTCCATTCTTGCATCCTTCTTCCATACATATTCTTCCATTCCCTTTGTCATCTTCTTCTTCGATTCTTCCTCCTCTTATACCACTACTTCCTCCTCTTATTCAAATTCTTACTCTTAATCCTCCTCTTGCGCTTCATCTTCTTTGTATTCTTCCTCCCCATTTTCTGTTCCTCCTCTTCTTCTTAGCCTTTTCTTCTTCGGAATTCTTCCATTCTTCTTCTAATTTTTTTCCCATCTAAGAAGACGTCGTTAAAAGACGAGACCCTTCTTCTTTCCAAAATTTTTCCTTATTAGTTGTTTTATACTATTTCTTTCTAATCATTGAATTTTTTGTTTTGCATGTACACTCCTAGCAAAATGTGTTGTTCTTGCAAAACAAGTTGGCACCTCTTCCAGGTAAGGATTTAGTTTTTTCAATACGCTAATAAAATACTAATGCTTTATTTAGGTTAAATTGTTATCCAAGAAGGGGACGCCATTGAAACCACCCTCCCCCATTGATTTTCCATATTTTTTTTTTCCTTTTAAGTTGTTTATTTATAATAATATTTTACTAATCATTGAATTTATTGTTTTGCATGTACACTCCTAGCAAATGCGTTGTATTTAGCTAAAAAAATTGGGGCTTCATTTATTTTTGTATTTTTTTTTAATATATTTAAGCTTACATCATTTAATGACGTTAAAATCTTATATTTCTTTATTGGTTAAATTCATTTTATAGGCTTTAAATTAAATGTATTAACTTCATTCATAATAAATGTGTTATTATTATTTTTTTTCAATTTAAAAAAAAAAAAATAATTTTTTTTTTAATACACGAAGCAACGTCGTTAAACGACGTTGTTTAAGTGGCCGCCACGCCAAAGAATCTGGGCCGGTAACGCCAAGCAATGCCGCCTCGACCGCGTGGGTCGCCATTAATGCGTGGCGCCGTTTAATCAAACGACGTTTTGCCACGCCACAAGAACCCCGCATGCCGGCCATACATCCGGGCCGCCCGTACGCGGGCGCCCATCGTGTGCGATGGCGCCGTTGAACGACGCCGTCGCCGCTTTAAGACGCCAGCGGTTGGGCGACGCTGTGATACCGACGCATAAAGGTCGTTTATCGACGCCCGACGCCGAAATAGATCGTCGTTTATCGACGCTTTTGACGTCGATCATCGACGCTCAACGACGCCCCGACGCCGTAATAGACGCCAGAATGTATTTTAATTTTGTAGTGGGCGAACTCCACCAAGTGGATGAACTCATCCCACTTGGATTACTTATTCCACACATAACTTCGGGCATATCTTCGATGATGATTCGGTCCCTCCGGCTCGACCATATGTTTGGGGATGATATGCCGCGCTCATGGAGAGCTTCGTCTCAATCGTCGTATAAAGAGGTCTTGCCAAAAGGCACTCATGAATTTGGAATCCCTATCCGAGATTATCTCCCGAGGCATGCCATGGAGTCTAAAAAATCTCCTTTTACAAATAGCTTGGCAAAGATCTAATGCGGTGTCCAGAGTTCCGCAAGGCACCTAAAATGTGCCATCTTAGATAACTTGTCTACGACAACCATCAATGCATCCTTGCCTCAAGAGTTCTAGGAGCCCGGTGATAAAATCCATACTTATGACCTCCCACTTAGCATTTGGCACCCCAATGGTTCTAGGGCTCCCTTTAATTAAGTCGCTTCCTGCTTTGGTCCACACACAACCGGCATTCCCGAATATACCCGGCTATCCGCTTCTTCATCCCCGGCCGTAAGTAACTACTTCAATCTTGAAGTAGGTCTTCATAAACCCTCGCATGCCCTCGCTATTGGGCTGTTGTGTGTGTCATGAAGAATTAGCTTCCTTACCCTCGATGATTTGGGCACACACAACTTATGTTTATGATACAACAGGTTGCCTTCCTTCTTATAATGCTTGAAGGCCTCCCTGCTCCTTATCCTGTTCTAGCCTCCCTAGAAAGGCTTTCCCATACTTCCTTGAAATCCTCATCTAATGGCAGGGTCTCCTCAATCTTCTTACCAAACTCACTGAAAGAGTGGAAATCGACACATGCGATCTTGTTCCAACGGGTCTCCTCGAGAGAGCATCCGCCACAACATTGCTTACCCGCTTATATACTATATCAAAATCATACTCCTCAAGGAATTCCATCCACCTCCTTTGCCTTTTAGGTTGAGGAGTGGTTGGGTGAAAAGATACCGAGGCTCAGGTGATCCGTGATTCAATCGAACTTTCTTCCCAAAGAAATAATGCCTCCAAATCCTTAATGCTCCGACAATGGCTAAGAGCTCCCCGATCATGGGTTGGGTATGCTTGCTCGCGTCGCTCATCTTCTTCGAAGTCGTAGGGCTTACTACCCTTTCTTCTTGCATCAAGATCGCCTGCTTATCTTGCTTGCTTGCATCCGTAGAGCCACGAGCTTATCTTTACTCTGGATCCGAAGGACGAAAGACCGAGCTGTTGTCAAGGCCTCCTTGAGCTTCTCAAAGGAAACTTGACTTTCTAACCAATGTGCTCTCCAATCTTCACCTTAACACTCTTAGTGAGGTCCGCCAAAGGAGACGCCACTTAGCAAAGTCCTTCACTTAACTTTCAAATATCCCCGCCAACCCGAGAAAGCTTCTGCTACATTCTTTGAGCTGGCTAATCAACTATCGCTTCTATCTTTTGCGGTGGTCCGTGGAAATCCTTCCGCCGATATTACATGGCCCAAGTATCTCCACTCTTTCTATTGAGCATTTGGAGAGCTTGCCATACAAACGATGGCGTCTCAGCTTCTCCAAGACTTTCCTCAAATGCTGATCATGATCTTCCATGGACTTGCTATAGACTAGAATGTCATCGAAGAAGACAATGACAAACTCATCTAGAAAATCCCTGAAGACGTCGTTCATGAGGCGCATAAAAGTTGCTGGAGCGTTTGACAATCCAAAGGATATTACTGTGAACTCAAAGTGACCATACCGCGTTCTAAAGGCGGTCTTATGGATATCCTCTTCCTTTATTCTTATCTGATGGTACCCTGACCTTAAGTCAATTTTTGAGAATACCCTTGCTCCTTGGAGCTGGTCCATCAAATCATCGGCCCTTGGCAATGCATACTTGTTCTTAATCGTCTGCTTGTTGACCTGGCGATAGTCTATGCACATTCTTCACAAAGAGTATAGGTGCTCCAAAAGGAGACACACTTGCTCTAATAAACCCAAGCTCAAGCAATTCCTGGAGTTGCTTCTTGAGTTCTCACACCCGGTGCTCATCCCAGAAGGTGCCTTGCTGGGTAGGCTTAGCATCCGAGCTAATGTGATCTCACACTCCACACCCCCCCAAGGTGGTAATTGCCGGATTTCACCCGAATACATCCTTAAATTCTGAGATGAGCCTTGCTACTCGGCTTGGGCAATCGACTCCCTTTTATCACTTCCATCTTGCTTATTGACCCAATTGCTTCTAACCTCAAAATGTAATCCACCCTATTTCTTTCTATACTTTTTTTAGGTGCTTCAAGGAAATACACCGCATAGAAGGAGCTGCCTTCTTACCTTCACTATGAATTTGGTGCCGTCCCCAAGTGCCGCCATGGCGACTTCGTTGCGATCACAATCAATCATGGCTTTTGGCCGCTTCAAGAATTCCATGCCCACTATAAGATCATACCTTCCAATTTCCATGACTTCGCCCCCATCGGCCACTTACTTCCACTAAGGTCTATGTCGAACGTGATCCTCCTCCCCTTAGTGTGTCGAATGGAGCCGCTTGCCATAGCAACCGGCCTTGGCTTAGACTTCAATACCTTGTTCTTCATTAGGGCAGCCAACCTAGGAGATGCAAAGTTATGAGAACTACCTGTATCTATGAGGACTACATATGGGTTACTATCTATGATCCCATCAGCAAGCAATGACCGGCCGACCGATACTCAATATCACCGACTCAATGTTTGCACAAATGTGGCACTCACCATCTATGAAGTCCTCGGGCCTCATGCTGGTCGCCGCCCTCATCTCCGCTTCCAGTTGGTGAATCCCAATCCATAAGCTCGCCAAGGTCGCCATCTACGGGCAATCATGTGTTCTCAGGCGGCTCGGCTGAAGCACCAAACAAAGCTTCTTCTCAATACACTCTCGCTCTTCTCTTTTCACAACCGTTTAGGATACGCTTCAACACACGCCTCGATGCATTTCATGCTTTACGGGCCCCAAAGGTCTTACCTTGAGCTCTTCCCTCGGCCGCTGGCCACCGATGGCGTGAAGTGCCGATTGCTTACTCGCACGCCTTGGTAATCAGATCAAGCTTTGCCCCCGGCCCGATCGCTTTTTCTGCTGGAGTTGATGGTGCTTCCTCCAAACTTATAGCTTTGTCTTCAGCTTCTGCCACTGACCTTGGGTTGATTGCTCTAACAAGCCTCTTGATATTGCTGTTCAACCCTTCAATGTAGGTATCAACCGCTTGCCTTTTTCGATACTCCCGAACATGGAGCCCGAGCCGCATGAATTCCTCCGTATACTTTGCTAATCGACAATGTACCCCGGTTCAACCTATAGAATCATTGATCTCGCCAGCCAGGTGCGATCTTTGGCACATAGTGCTTATGAAAGCTTTGCTGAAGGTCTTAAATCTGCAATTGTTTCTTTTGAGCTTATTAGACTTAGCATAGCCCTTCCACCAGATTCTAGCTGCTCCTATCAAGTTTGCTGTAGCAACTTTCCCTATATCCTTGTCCTTCATGCTATAAGAGTTGCCAAATTCCTCCATCTCGGCAAGCCATGCTTCCGCTTCCATGCCCGACCTATCCTTTCCCCGAGAACCGCCCAACTTCCTAGTCTTCCACACATTGCTCATAGCACCGCCGACCTTCTTCCTCGATAGTCATCTTTCTTTCTTGCCCCGCTCTTACCTCGTGGAGGTCCGACTCACCTCCGAAAGCGAGAACTGCTTCCGGTGTCTCGCGTCCGATGAGCCGGAGCTAGGTGGAGTTGGAGATCTTCGCTTTTCCTTTTCCCTCTTCCCCGCCTCTCGACATTTCCCTGGTTGTCTTGCCCCTCCCGCCGTGGACCTTCTTCAATGCCTTGCTGAGGTAGTGGTGGAGGTGGAGGTGGTGCGTGCATATTCTTGGGCATTCATCAATGGGTGGCCCAATGGATCAGCTGATGCATCTGATTCCTCATCCGTACCAGCCTTTATGCTGATTGCTTCCTGCCATTTCCTCGTTGTTGTCATCCCGATCACGTCCGAATAGGTTCCTTGGTATCCATCGATGTCGCCGGGCCCGCCTTGGGAACCTGAGCCGGTGTTCCTTGCTGCAAGGATTGATCATCAATGCTTGTTATTTGTTTTACATATCAATTATATTCGTTTACAATTAATTCATTGTTAGATACAAAAGAAATCATGTGAAAATTCCACTTACAAGTCAAGATGATAGTAAGTCTGGGCGTTTGGTCTAGTGGTAACACACTAGTTCCTTAGCAATGTGGTCTCGAGTTCGAGATCGCCCAGAATCGCACTCGGTACTGTTGGGGGTCAAATCCTAACAGACGCAATGTAAGGTGGTTGGGGGCAGGGCCCAACCAAGCAATGTAGTGTGGTGTGTGGTCACATATCCAGTTGGATGCTGCCTAGTGGCGTGACGTTAAAATACAATCTATCTATCTATCTATCTATATAGAAGTACATTACATGCTAATATCAAAGAGATTACTCAATACAATTTAAAGCTTAAAAGGAAATCTTATAACTGATCAATGGCCTCCTGAAAGCCTAAAGAAATTCTTCACATCTCTGAATCGGAGGCCTTTGCCGAGGTTGCGCGCAGATGTTCCTTTTGTCGATCCTCCCGAGTGCTCGCGCCATTTCCGTTCCAGAGTTCTCGTGCAGCTTGCCGCTACTACGTAAAGTGATGCGCCCCCGAGGTGGCCCCCTAGCTAAGTCGAGGCAATGGAGCCACAGCACCTCTTTGAAAAGGATGACGGATCTTCATGGGCGATATCTTTGAATGCTGCCCAAGCCCGAGAGTGCTATGAGAAGTGCCACCGATTCTTCCCCTTGGATGAACTCCTTGTGGAAGACTACCATTTGCCCTTGGCCGAGGGGTGGAAGATAGTAGCGAGTGCCATGCCCTTACCTCGTGCTCTCGCGATCCCGCCTTTCCTTTTGAGCCGCCCACCACCAGAGGCATCTACCGCCATAAGGTCTTCATGGTCTCTCCACATGCCGGTTGCATTGTCCAAGTTGATGCTACTCTCATGCTCCCGGCTCGAATCGCTCGGCTTGAGCTTGGGCCCTCCCCGGTTTGTACAAAGGTGCTCAGATCCGCTGAACTCCTCCTCCGAAATGACAGTTCCTTGTCGATAGATTTCCTTATCTCGCCGATAGGCCGCTATGTCGACATTGTCTCCCCAAAGATAAGAATGTCTCCTCCAAATCCCTTTGGAATCTCCCCGTATGAATAGTCGATGAGGTCCGCGGCTTTTCCCATGTGCTATCATGCCTAGAAGTTCGCCGATTCAAGTCCCCTGCTCCTCGGCAAGATGACAAGTTGAGGATGTCATTTGCTAGAATGTACTCCTCTCCGCCGATGACTCTCACGACAGAGTCGGATGCCGACCGGTGGCTCGGTGGGGTTCTTCCGATGTCGCTGCCGCGGCTCGACATGTACCTCTACATTCTTGTCGCCTCCGCCTCCCCCACTGGGGTTTTGCTCCCCTAGTTGCTCGTAGTCTCGCCTATCTGGCAGAATTGCCCCCGGCGTCGCGCCATGGTGTTCATAATGAGGATTCTATATTGAGGATCTGTTCCCGGCCCTACGGTATCAAGTGGAGCTAAGTCTAAGGGCTGAAATGGAAGGTTCCCCTACTTTATTGATTGACTTATAATGCATGAAGAGGGCAAGGGTCGTTCGAGATGAAAGGTACCTATGCCTATTATGTCCCAGGTCATGTAATCCGGCATGGTCCTAGTCCTATCCCATAGCCGCTTCTTGCCTTTGATCCCGCCATCTCTCGACCTAAGGCTTGGGTGAGTGTCTCAAGAGAAACCCACCCTCCCCTAGGTAGTCTAACTTCCCAAGGTAGGACTCCGTTGGTCATATTGGCACATGATATCTCAGATAGTATGGTGTTCTAGACAGAGTTGCATGAAGATCAAACAAGTGGTCGAACACAGAGAAGGCTTGCTCAGCAGGAAGTTGATGGATATGGCTTGCAGCATTGTACCATCTCTCAAAGTTGCTGGGCGCCATTGAGCAAAGAAGGGTGCAGAAAATGGCTTGCAAGGATCAGTAAGGAGTCAGAAAATCGCCTAAGTGGCTGGAAGCAGTTCTGTGGAAGGAAAAATGGCAAATGAGACCTATTTTTATAGACTATGGGTGACCTCGGGGTTCGTGCAAAAAGGTACCTACCTAAGACGGCCTTGGTTCTATGGCTCTGGGTGTCCAAATGAACTACCATGAAGTGCAAACTTAAGCAAAACAAAGCAAGAAACACTACATGGCAATTTGTTGGATCAAATTTGGCTAATTTGGGTCAAAAATGGGCTGACCCGGGTGAGTCCGCGCGGATGGCCTCCGCGTCGCGGACGTAGACGCGTTTGGCGCGGTCTCACCCGGTTGGCCTATTTTGGGCCAATGTTTTGGTCATTTTTGGGAATTTCAAATGCTAACATGGCTAATTGGGCCGATTCTAAGCTAACTAGCAACTTATTTTGAGCAGAACTGACATCTAAAAGCATGTTTTTGGGGCGCCGAGTGAGTCCGCTGAAACGCCGCTGCGGGGACGCAGAAGCCATTGGCGGTCTCACCCGGCCAATATTCAAATTTTTGCTTTTTTGATGATTTTTTTGCCAAAATTTTGTTGTAGTCATGATTTCTAGGATATTTCTGAGAGTGCTATGAAGAATTCTACTACAATTAGGTTCTATTTCCTAAATTTCAAGCATACAACATTTTTTATTTTTTTATTTTTTTTTTCCTAATTACAGAGGAAAATACTTTTATATTAACAAGAAGCACAATTACATGGCAATTTTACTTTTCTAACAAAATTTACAAAATTTGAGGCCTAGGGCCTCTCCCTGCGAATCCTCCGTGCTAAGTGAATGTCCTTTGGCATAAGGGTGACTCTCTTAGCATGGATGGCATAGAGATTCCCTTCCTCAAAGAGCTGCACCAGCTCTGCTTCAGCAGCCTCTTGCAGAGCCCGGGACGTTAGAGGGGTGATCCTATAATCGGTCCGGAACTCCTGCATGACTTCCCTAAGGAGACGCCAAGGGCTTTTCCTTATGAGGAGATTTGTGCACATTTGGAAGTGCTTTGATCTCCTAAACGCGGGCATACAACTGTTACGGCCGTGGTGAACCTTTGGATTTCGGTCTAGGTGGGGGTGGCTTGGGCTGGTTCTTCTAGCCGGCCTGCAGCCCTCCACAACCCATTGCACCTCCTCACGGCGGTCGTTATTACCTCGTCCAGTCGGAGGTATGTATCTGCCGCCATTTTTACGAATTAGCGATCTGGCTGGGGGCGAATACCGCTCCCGACCTTATACGCTTCTTCACCACCTTTGGTGGTTCCGCCCACCAGGGTAGGTGGCCTGTGATCGGGTTTTGAAGCTTCTCCAGAAGCGGCCTGATTGTCCCCTTCCTCTTCTTCTTCTTCCACCTCCTCATGTTGGTGCCGGGAGGCTCTTCTATGGCGACGGTCCTCAGGGCGAGGCCCTCCTCCTCTTGGTCGGCTCCCGCTCCCTCTCCTCCCTCTCCGCTCCTTCTTCTGACCCTCTCCTCCGCCACTCATTTGACCTTTTCCTTACCCTTCTTTTGGGCAATCAAGGGCCCTTCTTCGGTCCGGTGTGGTGCTGCTCCTCCACTGTTCTTCGAAGTTGCTCTTCCACCTCGATTGTCCGGGATGCCCCGGGCGGCGGGACTCGTCGTTTCTTTTGTGCCTCCCCGATGACGAAGCCGCCGCCTGGGGCTCTCCCTCGCATCATGGAAGCTCCGGTCAGCCGCTGCTGCTGGTGGGAAGCTCCTCTTCCCCTTCTTGGGTCAAGGTGCTCGATCTTCTTCGTGTGGCGTCCCCGCCGCTACCCGGGCCCATCGAGAGGGTGGGGCCGCCAAACTTCCTAGCTGTTTGTTTGGTGCGCTATATCTTGTGGTTCAGAAATGGGTGACGTAAGGTCGAGCAAGAGAGAGATGGTGGTGGGGATGGTTGAGGGAGAATGAGGTGTCGATATTTAAAAAGGATGGTCCCTGGGAATATTCTCCTACCATAAATAATTCCTATTTATTAGCCCCCTTATTAATTACACCATATTTAGTCATTATTTAATTATTAATGTATATATTAAACCTGTATTAATTGATATTATACTTTTAAATTTTCGAATTTCTCTAATGGTTTGAAGTGCTAATTATGGATTTGCGCCATTTTTCACTCGTCCTCCGATTGGTATGATTCTTCGACCCATTCTAGGTGAAATTTGATGCAGATGCATAATTTTCACCCAAATTTACTAGAAGATGAATTTGACTTACTCATTTCTTCGTCCTAACACTTAAGCTAATTTCGACCCACTACCTAAGAGAAAATTTTTCCCTTATTTTCGAGGTTCATGGTGGAAATTTTTATTTCACACCCTATAAGCTTGTTAGACTACTTTCAAGGTTATGGTCGCTAGTTCCCCGTCAACCAAGAACATTGCTCGATACCATTGTGACGCCCCCAAGTAAACATACCGGCCCCACCAGACACTTTCAGGAAATCCCCGTCCGCCAACAACCGCATTGCCCTCTACCCTACCCCCACGACTCGAGGTGACCCTAGTGCGGGGAGGGGACACGGTGTCTTCTATGCCCTCCCTCCCCTATGGGCTCCTATAACAAATGAAGCGATAAACACGCCGTAACTAGCATCAATAATACAAATACTACCTGCAAGGGTAGTCCATCACATATCCACAAGTGCAAAGATGATAATCATAAACCATAAAACATGAGAGCTCCTACCCAGCTCGGACTGTAAGGAGGATGACTGACCGGCTAGGCCTCAAGATAGAGCGGACCGAGTCATGGCAATGGCGCAGGGTCGGGTATAGAACAATGGCTAGGGTTGACCACCCATCCGCCCCCTATGCATACTTTGCGGATGGGCTAAATCAGGCTCGACAGACTCTAGCCTTCCGGATACGCAATCCCATGGCATCACCCATCTGGACTACTCCAGTTGCATCTCCCCTCGTCCGACGAGGGGAGGGGTTGCATCTCCCCTCCCGTGGTCTAGAGGTTCCGCGGGCGCTTAGAGAATCGCGGGCGACACACCCATTCGCACTTCCCACTTAACCCCCAAAACGAGAGCCAAGCCAACACTTGCAGCTCCCGAGAGGCAGGGCGACACCATTGCCCCAGGAGGTGTCGGACCCATGCTCGGCCCACACGAAGTGACCGACCATAAGCCTAGCTCACTATGGGATCCCCCGAAGCCCCCACTCGGCAGGGATCCTCCTCCACATTCCCCAGCCCCCCCGTTGTATGGTGTTGCCGAGTCATATCATAGCCTCGATAGCCCTGGTAGGCTCCTATGCACAAAAGCCGCAATCTAATAGGAACTAAGGGATCTATACTAGGAGCATACTACATATGGCCCTAGGTCTCTACCCCCCTTCCCAACACAAGAGGAACAAACATGATCAACCATCATCCCATAATCATCATGAACAATATCATATGAACATCTTAACCTAATCATGCATAACTAACTATTAGTTAGGGTTCATTGATTAGGGTTCAAGATGTTCAACAAAGGATCTAGGGTGGCTCTACTCTAGCTACGAAATACTAACCCATCTGGAGTGCTAACTCCGGATGAACTAACATGGACTCTACTCAACCTACCTCCTCGGCGCTTCCTCCCATCCCCGGCGTCTCCATGCTCCTTGGCGTGGGCTCAAGACTTGCTCCCTCTACGATCATACACACCTTCCAGGGGCTGCTGCTCCAGGCTAGGCTACGACGAACGATGCTCGAAACGGAGTTTCGGGCGCGTGGATGAGGGTTTAGGTGCTAGGTCAGGGAAAAAAGGTCTAGGGTTAGGGTTAGAGCTAATATAGGTGTGGGTCCACATGGGATGCGTGGTACCACTAGGATGAGGCCGTGTGGCGGTTGCTCAATAGGATAAGGCCATGTGGAAATGGGTCTTATCCTAAGGTTATCTAAGTTAACAATTAACTTAGATGTGCGCCCCTTGCCACTTTCCAATGCATACAAGGCTACTTAGGTAGACTTGTACGGTGACGGGTCCAGGAATATATGTATCTATAGCGTATATTCCTCTGGAACGTCACAATATTAGCCAAGACTTTGCCATGTGAAATGCAATCCTTTTAGAAGCAGTCCACTGATTTGGATAAATACCCAAAAGAAAGTGCTGACTATCTAAAGATACACCAAAAAGAGAATGCAGCCAGGACCTAAGACTACTCTCACTCAGCGACACAAATATAAAATAAAGGTCCAATGTTTCAATGCACCGCTCACACATTCGGCAAAGTGGGCTTACTCCCAGCTTAAAGTGATGAACCATCTGATTAACTCTCAAAGAGCGATGAATCACCTGCCAAAGTAGAACATTTACCTTTGGAGGATTATATTTAGACCAAACAAGGTTCCAGATGGAGTGCCATTGAGAAGGCAAAGTCTGTAAGTGCCATTTTCGAGGTGGTGATAAAGTACTTGAGGAGGTAAGCAATCTGTAGCATGAACTTACTAGCTTCTTGCCTTCTTTAATACCTTGAACAAAGTTCCAGCATCTCTTGTTACCCACCTTCTTAATTAGAGGAAGAGCACTTGCTACATAAACCCGTATATTGATATCTTTATCCAACAACCCATATGTCTTCTGAAACCATTGCCAAGGAGCAATGTCAATACCAAAATACCACTGTTCAATAGAAATAATACATGCTCTCCTCCACCTCGCTTGAGAATGCACATGCATAAATTCTACAACTGGGTGTAGTTGTCCATGAGTATACAAAGGCAACCACAGAAAGGGGGAAGATGCCTGGAGACAAGCTTCCCAATCAAATGTAATCACCTGCTGGACTACCTTCCAGGCCCGAAGCAAGTCTTTCAGTACTGGAGGGGCAAACATTGTTGTTGTTACCTCTTGCCATCCATTTTTGTAATCTATTCAAAGCATATCTAACTTTAATACATCTGACACTTCATTGTTATGCAGTTTATGCACCAGATGAAGATCAGACGAGGATCATTATGCAACTTATGCAGGCCAGATGCAAAATCTACATATCCATATCTTCATCACATCATAAAAATCCAAACGGACAGTGCTAATGCTTGGATTTTGTTCTCTAAAAATTGTCATGGTTTTGCAAGAGTTGATCTAGCCACTTTGGTTTGCTGAATTCATGTGGCCTTCAAATTTAAGGTGAGCCAAAAGCACAACCGCCATCTAGTTCACATTCTTCTGTAAACATGCCTTTCTAGCTCCACAACCGCCATGCCTTTCTAGCTCATTGCTAACGTCTTATAATAGAACAGAACAGAACAGAACAGAACAGAATAAAATAGAATAGAATTATTGTCCCTAGTGTCCTGAGGCCCCTGGACTGATGTACAACTGGATTTGTTGTATCTAGCACAGTGCAACCAACACCAGGTGGTGCACTCGGACCCGCTCGTCCCCTAGCAGCACCCCATACCGCTTGTGTTGCAGGGTTATTTCCAACACCCTCTTCCTCTCCCCTTTCCTTTTCCTTTTCTCTTTCCCTTTTCCCATATCCCTTTTCCCCACCTTTTTTTCTTCTCCTTTTTTTCCAGTGCCTTTTTTTCCCTTCCCTTTATTTCTGTGCCTTTTTTCCTTCCCTTTCCCCCTCATTTGTTTTCCCTTTCCTTTTTTTTTGTACCTTCCCGTTTCTCCTTTCCTCGCACTTTTTTCCCCCTTCTCTTTTTCCCATTTCCTCTTCCAGTTTTCTCTATGCCTTTTCTTCTTCCTTTCCTCGCTCCCCCCTCTCTTTTTCTTTTCTCTTTCGCTTTCCCTTTTTCTCTTCCCATTTTTTCGTGTCTTTTTTCCCTTCCTTTTTTCTCCTTTCCCCACCTTTTTTCTCTTCCCCTTTTCCAGTGTCCCTTTTCGCTCCCTCGTCCTCCCCCTTTCTTTTCACCATATCCCATTTTGCACCTTTTTTTCTTCTCCTTTTTTCTACTGCCATTATTCCCTTCCCTTTTTCCTTCCCTTTTCCCCCTTTTTGTTCTTTTCCCTTCCCTTTTATCCGTGCCTTCCCTTTTCCCCTTTCCTCGCACTTTTCCTCTTCATTTTTTTTCCCATTCCTCCTTCTAGTTTTCTTTATGCCCTTTTTCCTTCCCTTTCTCGATCCCCTACCTTTTTCTTTTCTCTTAGCTTTCCCTTCTCCCCTCCCTTTTTCTCTTCCCCTTTTTTTGCATTCTTTTTCCTTTCTTTTTTTCTCCTTTCCCCACCTTTTTCATCTTCCCCTTTTCTAGCCTTTTCGCTCCCTCGTCCTCCCCCTTTCTTTTCCCTTTCACTTTCCCTTTCCCTTTCATTTTTCCTTTTCCTTTTCCTTTTCCTTTTCCTTTTCCTTTCCCTTCTCTCGACCCTTTTCCTCATCCCCTTTCCCTTTTATTCCTATCCTCACCCTTTCCCTCTTCTCCTTTTCATAGTATCCTTTTTTTCTTTCTTTTCTCCCTTTCTTTTTCTTTCCTTTTTTTCATGCTCTTTTCACTTTCCTTCTTCCTTTTCCTTCTTTCCCTTTTACCCGTGCCTTTTTACCTTTCACTTTGCCCTTTTCTCCTTCCTTTTCCTTTTCCCTTTCCTCTTCAGAGATTAGAGCATGGCCAATCACGGTGGTGGGAAGTTGTGCGATGCATCTCGGCCTTCGGCAATTAGATGATCTCAACCGTACAAATTAGGGTTTGCTTCATGACATACGCTAAAACTTTATAATATAAGAAGATACTCAACATAATTACTCCTTTCGGATATTCTCTAGGGCAACACCATAATGTTCACTAAACTACACAATTTTGAATAGCAAACCTTTATGGCAAAAGCAGTGCCATAAAAAATTGTTGGATCAAATTATACGGAGATGCACTTCTACTGCTTTCCCTTAGTAAAAAAAGTCAACTTTTTGAGAACATCGGTCATGCACATTTTTAAAGAACATCCTTAAGCACATAATAGTTGGAACACAACACTGTAAATTCTTATTTGTTTTGATGATATAATCATCACCAATGTGCTTAGGAAGTCTTCTGCAAACCATTCAAAATATTTTGAAATTTGGTGGATTCATGTGTACAGTTGTAATATAGAAGCAATTCTCTATACGCCTCTTTGGAAATGCCACTTCAGAGCCGCTTTAATATCGGTTATAAGGCCAAGGCATCATGTGCAAAAATTGAGTCAGCAAACCAGATCAGAGAAAAGAAACACTTAAAATAACGATACACACATAGTCTTTAGGCAGTTTACAGCAAGGCGTGTTACAAAAACTGAAGCTCTACATGAACTCTAAAAATGTAGGAAAAAATGCATTTTAGGGAATTCTACAGAAGCCAAATCCAGTGCCATAACAGGAAGAGATGGCTGGTAATATGAATCTCTTCTTCCCAGCCATTTACTTCTTCTATTTGACACTTCCATCTTGTCCCTTTCGGCAGAATAATACCATCAAAAACATCTTGAAGTTTGGTGCATTTGAAGCTCAAAGATAGAATGTACCTTCTTTGGGATTGCCTCTGTGCCAAAACGCGGCAAGTGATTGTCATTGCCAAGTATTTGATCAAATTAGTGGTTTCAAGGCTTAAACTCTAAGAGAAATATATCAGTCACACATTATGCACTCTGAAATGCAGGCAACGTCACAATCATAGTGCAGATGGAGGAAATGATGGAAAAAATAAATCCATATAGGCAACGACTATCCATATAAGCTCTGTTAGCAAATCATTATGCCTCGCAAATTTGTCCAGAAAAGAAATATGCTCCAGTCTATGTTGTTTCATATCCAACACAGCTACTCCTGTATACAAAGTTCAAATCACCATTAATATCAGCCCTAATAATTATACCAATCCATTTCGAGCATGTCCTGCAAAAATTAAGAGCTCAGAATGATATACAATTTACTATAAAATAAAATAGAGATCATCTGGACTGCATCATCATCCTATTTGGCATTCAGTTAAAGAGGTCACAGGCCGCTATAATCATGGTAGCTTATCTTCACAATGAAATGCACATTGGCATGGCCTTACATGCATGCAATTTCATGGATGGCATGCAACAAAAATTCATACAACATCATCCCACATAGTTATACAAATGCAAAGAGAAGTCCTCTATACACACCTTTCATCAAGAAGCAAATGGCGGGATCGTAAGACTTCATTCTTAAGCTTTGCAAGAGCGAAACCCATGCAAGCATCCCTTTACCAGAACCTGGTTAACCGCTGCCAAACAACAATTATCAATTGGCTACATATAATCAATGGAAAAACAATCTAATACTTGAATAAAACGCACAAAAAAAAATGCCTATGCCTATGGTGTTTGTGGCTAATTTGCTTACGCTACCTATTGTCCATCATGATGCAGGAATTTCGAAAATGATTAGCAGCAAAGCTCTGACGCAGCAAAACGTGATGAAGGAACATAAATGCAAGAAAAGATGGAAGCCTTCTCGCCATGGGTTCACAAAGCACAAATAGCAAGACCTGATAAAAAATATTCAAACCTGACTGAGCATATGTTAGATCTAAACCTAATGGAGCATACGTCGGGTATTGAACATCAGCCTCCAGCAAATTCGAACTCGATGTATATTGAACATCAGCCTCCAGCAAATTCGAACTCAAATCGAAACGTACCAAAACGGCTATGCCCTTATGGGCGGCCGTTTTGACGCCACAACATTCTCTCGGACGCCATAGCCAGCAGATCTTTGCTTTACCTTGGAATGCGACGTGTCAAAAAAAATTATAATAGAAGTGTTGCGCACGAAAATAGCTAACGTGTCGTGATCATAGAATCGTCCTATAATATAATTATATATGTTAAGAAAACCATGGGTATATAAACCAAATAGTCACAATAAAATAACAAGAACAAGGAAATAACAATGCTACACATAACTTGTCCATGGATCAGAAAGCTAATAGGGCTACTTGTCCCTACAATAGAGGCTACCTCAAATTATTATAACCTGTTTCTAGGCGGCATGTGTTGCTACGTTTTGACTGATATTTTGTCGGATAATATGCAACTATAGTTTTTGACATGATTGTTGCAGCAAGTAGTCATGGGCTACTGATATTAAAATTATTGCTATCCAGAAAAATTTCACATTTTTAGTTATACCTTGAAGATATTCATCTCTATCTTGAAACCAATGCTGGTCCTTGCGAGCATCTTATAAAGGTCTCATTATGTAGGAAAAGGTTGCGAGAGATCAGTTTTATAATAGAATAGAATAGAATATGATTTTAGAAGAGATGAAGGCGCGATGCTGGTAACTCTTAACCCTACTTCAGGAATATCAAATGACAGGTGGAAATGGGTTACTCCGAAAAGTGTGGCAGACGCTTTGAGAAGCTGATGATGGAAGAGCAACAAGGGACATTGAACTATCAAAATGATGATGCATCGAGGGTTTGCCCCTTGGAAACACATGATCTTTGTGTTCGTTTCATCTTAGGCTAAGAAGATGAGGATGATGTTGTTTTATTATTTGTATCAAAGTAACCATTTGACCAAAAGTTGATAGAATGCCAATGAGTTAATATGGTTTGAGATAGATAGATGGATTTTTTATGTCCACTGAAACCCAAGCAGGCTATGGGACATGTATATGCAAAGGGCAGGAGCTCAGATAAAATTTGAGGACTAACTCCATCATCAAACACAATAATAAAACAATGAGCCCATACATCAATAATAATAAGGGAAAAACCACAAAATGCCCTTATATTTTGAAATATTTCACCAGATGCCTCTAACTTTTCATAATTTCATCAAATGTCACTGATCAACGTATATCTTTATGGAACATTTCAAGTTTCACAAAATGCCTTTCAGATTTTGTATTCAACAGAATGCCCCTTTTCAACAAATATTGTCTGGTGCCATTTTTGGATCGCCTCTTATTTTTATGTACGGTTCCTCAAAAGGATAATGGAAGGCATAATCTTCGTTGAATTTGCTCCATTAAATTTGCTTCTGATCGAAATTCATTATGCTCCATCGATTTTTGCTCACAGGCTCTCCGATTCTATATTCTCAAGATTTCTTGAAGGATCAGCCTCTTAGGATTTTGGAGGTATAGACGCCATCAAATTAGGTCCATCAAAATTCTTTTGATCGAAATTGATTCTGCTCCATCTATCTTTTGCCTGGCTCCATCGATTTTCCCACAGGCTATTAACTAAATCTTAGGTATTTGAATAATTTTCAAAAATACAAAATACATTATACGTTGACCAAGGATATTTGGTGAAATTATGAAAAGTTAAAGGCGTTTGGTGAAATTTGTCAAAACATAAGGGCATTTTGTAGCTTTTCCTCAATAATGAAGCTAAAAGGAACATGGCTACACAGAAGCCATCCATGCATTAGAAGACCATCGATCCCGAACAAGAGCTCCATTCCATTCTTGACGCGCCTGTGGGTTGAGATCCTCTTGGATCGAGAAAGTGATGCCTTTTGCATGTTTGCCATACCACAGGATCGGTCAGAGGAGTGTTATGGTTTAAGGAGCGAGTCGTGCCTTTAGGCCTTGGGACTAGGAGTTGCCCTTGGAAGTGCCACTGGGTGGCCTGGGAATGTTCCAAGTGGCCATTACTGCCTAGGGGCAGTGTTGGAATATTGTTAAATGGCATTTATTTCGTATCTTAAATTGACATTTTAATGTAAATGTTAAAGGTGCCCTTTTAAAGGCTTAACCATGGAAATAAGGGTCCACATGGTGGAACCGCACTGGCTGAGAGTGCTCCAAAGGGAAAAATCCCTTTCTTATTTGTGTGAACAGTCCGGGACTGTCGGATCTGCTATAACAGATCGAATCCAGCATAAAGCTAGATATTTCGAGTTGGGAAAGAGGCCCTGGCCTTATAATAGGCCGAATTTGGCTCAGAGCAAGTTATATAAGCCGATTAGAGGCTTTTGAAGAAGGACATCGATTCTTGAAGCAGAGCTTTTGGTGCTGCCTGGAAGTTCGATTCCTTCTATTCCTATGGTATTCTGTTGTGGTTCATCCTTAGAGATTGATTAGAAATCACTGCGACCTCTTTGGGGTCCATTGATTGCGAGTTTGCTCTAGTGTTAGTCAATACTGCTATTGCAGTATTAGTTCTTTTGTTAAGAACTTTGAAGCTGGGCTTCAAACTAATTCTGAGGGTTAGTGCAACTGTGCGTGGGGAGTTCTGGGAACTCAAGGTTGCAGGGAACTCTCGGAGTTCTAGGTTGCACAATCGGCCCTACTTTTTGTAGATCGTGACAATTTGGTATCAGAGCACGGTTCTGAGCCATGGCTGATCCAATGTAAGGAATGGCACAACCAATTGATGGTCTGCCAGCTGTGGCGTTGACTGATGGTATTATACCAGCACTCTAGGATATCCACCTGGAGGATTTGCCTGTATTTGACTTTGAGACGTTATTACAGGCACGACCCAGTGTAGGGTTATCAATACTCCTGTAACTCCAGTTAATCTAGTACCTACAGTAACTGCAATTAACGTACAACCTACTACTGGAGCCGAATGCCCTAGGGGTATTTCAGCTCCACAAAGAGGCTTAACAGCTAACAGGGATAGGTTCTGTACGTACGAAATCTAAATTCCTGACGTACAAAGTTAAAAAATACGTATTTTACGTATTTTTTAGTCGCCGGCCGGAAAAAAAAAAATTTCGCGTACGCGAAACCTTCTGTTTCGCGTATGCGAAACAGTAAAAATCGCGTACGCGAAAAAAAAAGATTTTCTTTTTGGGAAAAACTACAAAATACCCCTAACTTTTAGCGAAATTCACAGTATACCCCTAACTTTCTAAAAATTCATGAAATGCCCCTAAAAAACCTATACATGTATTTGTATTTCTTATGTTTTCATGAAATGCCCTTAACTTTTGTTTTATTTCATCAAATACCCTTAACTTTTATTGAAATTCAAGAAATGCCCCTAACTTTTGTATTATTTCACCAAAAGCCCTTGCTCAACGTATGACAATTTTGAACATTTGAAGATATCGATGGAATGCCCCTAACTTTTCATAAAATTCATAAAATGCCCTCACATTTCGTTAAATTCACAAAATGCCCTTGTACAGTGGAGAAGCCTGACACTTTAAACAGAGACGAAAGAGAAAGAGAAATAAACAAGGTTTTCAACAGTTTTTCAACAGAATCTCAATTCCAACATGATGAAGTAGTTTGTTTTTCATATTGCAGCCCTGCATGTACGTGTATTATGCCCTGTTCCCTTGCATCTAGCGCAATGATGGACCTCCTTCAATTCACCTTCGGTGCGAATTCTTTTACTTCGTGGACGTCCAGGAGGTCTTCTAGTGGCTGGTGGTAAAGTGTCATCCAATGTTAGGGGAACCACAACAGGATGAAGTACTTCTCTGTATGTCTCAAAATATGAAGTCATGAAGAACGCGAAATGGACATAGCTTCTTACAGATTCTTTCCTGTACAGTATGGCACAAGCAGCATGAGAACAAGGAATACCAGACTGTTGCCATCTCTTACATATACATGTGTTCCGCCGCAAGTCTACAACTCTTGTTCTTGAAGACAAAACTTCAAACTCAAACTCGGAAGCCATTATTATCCGATACGAACGTCCTTGTTCACATGCCTTCTTCAATTCTTGCTCACCTCGAGGAGTTATGGCTAAATAAGTGTGTTCCATAGCATCTGTCGCAGAAGAAAATGCCTGACTTCTTCGCTCAGCAAACCAAGTCATTAGCTTATGACGGATTAACTCCAACATAGCAAGTATAGGTAGCTCTCTAGGCTCTCGAAGCCATGAATTTAAAGATTCAGCAATGTTGGATGTCAAGTGCCCATACCTGTAGCAACATACTTGGCATTACCCGTATGACATGACGAACTCAACAAAACAAAAATGTTAAAATGCTAATAAGTGCCTATACCTGTAGCAACATACTTGGCAGTATTCCTATTACATGACGAACTCAACAAAATAAAAATGTAAAAATGCTAATACCTGTAGCCAACAAACTTGGCATTCGCCCAATGAACAGGATAAGCTGTTGCAAGGATCCACTCCGCAGCTTCCAAATTGGTTTTCTTCATTTCTGCTAAAGCCTCTTGAAAGTCTTCGTCACTATTTGCACGTGCTGCATTCCATAAAAGATGCACAAGCTCTGTACTTTTGTAGGCCTTTCTGAAGTTATCAGCTAGATGTCTCATGCAATATGCATGTGGAGTGCTTGCACCAAATACTATCTCGACACCCTCAACTAGTCCTTTCTGTCTGTCTGAGATAAAAGTGATACACTCTGAATGTTGCAAGCAATTTTTTAAGTTCTGAAGAAACCAAACCCAATTGTCATCATTCTCTGCCGCAACCACAGCAAACGCTATAGGATACAAGCAATCGTTCCCATCAATTGCTGTTGCTGAGAGTAAGATTCCTAGATACCTAGATTTCAGATGAGTACCATCCAATGCAACAACTGGCCTACAAAACGAAAACCCCCTCAAACTAGCATTGTAGGCAATGAAAATGCGGAAAAAACGACCATCATCTGTTTTCTGCATGAATGCTACACTTCCAGGATTAGTCTGTAAAATTTCACTGCAGTAACCATGCAACTTCCTGTACGCTTCAGTATGGTCACCATGAATATGTGCATGTGCTGCCTCTTTCGCTTTCCAAGCAACACCGTATTTTATAGTGACTTTCTTTTCTCTTCTCATGTCACCAATAAGCACCTTTGGTCTTAAGCCTGGCTGGTCCCTAAACCTCTCTATTGTTTCACGTGCAAGCCACTTAGTATTGGCTTCTTTGTTACCAAGTTGTGAACTCCCAGCGCATGTATGTTCACCATCTATGCATTTGATAGCACATCTGGGGCCTCCTTCAACAATAGATGCATGGAGACGCCAACTACAACTAGCAACACTGCATTTTACTGTGTACCTATTTTTACAGGAGGATCAAAGTAACTCAAATTGAAGAAGGAATATAACAAATAGACATTATATGTTTGAAATAAAGTCTTACCTTTTCCGATCGCTCTTAAGAATCTTCAATTCAACACTATGAGCGATTGCATGATCCTTCACGGCCAACTTCAACTCATCCAAAGATGCCCAGGTTGATCCAGTTTGCAATGCCATTTATCAACCAACGAAGCAAAGGCAAACATTTTTAAAAATAAAGCAATAAAGCAAACTGTTTAGGCACATATTATGCTAGAAAATGTAAGTTTTCTAATATTGCCTTTGCTAGAAGAATCTATTCGGTTCATAGCAGAACTCTTGAACTCAACTACATTTCTGTTTCCAATAATTTAGCGGAAAATGTCAGAGCTGAGCTACTGAATTACCCTACTGTCAGAACATTACTATGACCATTATAATAGTATTGGTTCAGAAGATCTGCATTATCAACATGCATCCGAAGGAAAACAATATTCTAGCAAACAATATTCTGTACCAATTTGATCCAGCAAACACAATCATGAAGTTAATGCATTGAAATACCTTTCTGAATCTTGGAAAAAATATGTTTAATCCTCTTTCGAGGCTTTGGGGGACATGCTTGTCAATCCGCAAGCGACCTCAATCCGCAAGCGACCTCCTTTCCATGAATTACACACCCCTTATACTGCATGAATTATGCATCTAATTTGTCAAAAAAAAAGCAGACAATTTGCCATTGAGATAAAATTGGGCCTGAGGTGTACCATGCTGAAGACCTTGGCCAATGCTGCAGTTGAATTGGGTTCGAAATCCAGGTATACGAAATCACTAAATCGTCTCCTCCAACATGCAGGCTCTAGAAGATCAAGAATAAAACCTTTCTGGCATAAGAAATCGGCGCTCCAGTATAAGTCGGCCAGCTCTACTCCAGCCTGTCCGAAGTCCCGCCAATTTTCTTTGTTCCGTTCTGATTTTAGGAAAAAGCCCGGACAAATACAAGAACATGTATACGCTTTTTTGCCAAATCACGGTTACCGCGGGGCATTTTATGAATTTCTAAAAAGTTAGGGGTATAGTGTAAATTTCGCTAAAAGTTAGGGGTATTTCGTAGTTTTTCCCCTTTTTTTTTAGGGTTGGCGTCACAAGAAAAAACTTTCAGCGTATCTTGAAAGTATAAGGTTCAGCGTTACCGCGGTTTTTAAATTTCAAATTTTTTTTCTTTTTTTGCTACCGCTTTTATCACGGTTTAGCTAGCGAAAAAAGTTTTCACGTCACGCGGTTTATAGGATTTCGGCGTCGCGAAAATTCAAATTCAAATTCGTCTGTGCGGAAAAAAACGGCGTCTGTGAAACCTTGTTTTACATACACGAAAAAAACTTTTCGCGTCGGCGTCGAAAAAACTTCGCGATACTGTGAATTAGATGTTTTTAGCGTGCGAAAATCTTCCGACGTCGGAATTTTTTTTCTGCCGTATTTTATACGTTTTATATGGCAAATATGTGCCGTATTATACAATTCATACGTATTCCGTATAAAACGTACAGCGTATTGAACCTATCCCTGGCAGCTAATGGGGAAGGTGCCGTTACTAGTGGAGTAGGTTCTGGGAGCAGTACTCCTACAACACCAATACTAACAACTGCAACAGTAATTACTACTACACAAGGGGATCCCCAAGATGAGCAATCTCTGTTTGCTAAAACCCTGGACAATATGTAGAGGCAAATGAACCAGTAGATTATTGAGAGCGCTGCACAGGATCAACGCCTTAAAGAATCCTTTGATCGGCTCATGCGGAATTCTACATGGAAGGGAAAAAATGGAAGGAGAAGAGGGGAAGGGGAAAAAGGCCATCTGAAAATGAAAGGGGAAGGGGAAAGGGAAAGGGAAGTGAAGCAAAGGGGAGGGGAGGAGAGGGGAGGGGAGAAAAGGAAAAGGGAAAAAATGTAAAAGGAAAATAGGAAGGGAAACGTGGAGGAGAATAAAGGGAATGAGAGAAAAATAAGGGTAAAGTAGGTGAGGGCGGGGAGGGGAACAAAAAGGAAGAGAAAAATAGAAAAAGAAAAAAGGGAAAAGCAGAGAATAGAAAAATAGAAAAGGAAGAGGAAAAAATGGTGGAGAAATGGTGAAAGAGGAAAAGGAAAGGGCATACAAAAATGAGAGAAAAGAGAATGTGAAATTAGGAAAATAAAAACATTGAAGGGGAAAACAAAAAAAAAAGGAAAAGAAAGATGGTAGCAATAGAATAAAAGTGGAAAAAGAAAAAAGGTAAATGGTGGAAAAGAGGAAAGGGAAAAATAAACAAATAAAATATAAAATCATGGAAAAGAAAAAAGGAAAAAGAAATAAGGAAGGAAAAGTGAAATATGGCCAAATCCTCTTAATTATGTGATTTTAAGACGTAAATTAATTTAACAATTTGCTCCATAGCGTATCATTTACAGCTCCTACCTATGTCCAGCAACGCTGGGCTCCATTTCTAGTATATCCTTATTGAGATGTATGTTTGTGCCAATAATAAACTTCCAACGTTTGAGTTTGGTATTTGTGATCGCATGGTTGGGGTATATCTTGCTATGTTTAAGGAGCTTAATGTCATTTAGAGGTGATGTTGCTTTTTTGGGTTTTTATATGACTTGCATTTCGAAATGTTAGGAAGATTTTTTTTTTTTTGGAGGCCGTTTTTCTGGGGCGTGGATAGAAACGGATGCTCCCTTCTCTTTTTGGCTAGGGTAGCGGAGCAGAGGCGGAAGCACAGAGCTAGGGAGGTATGGCGAGCAGAGAGCTATGGCGATGAAGCCCACGGATGCTTTGGCGGTTGAAGCCATCGGCTATGGCGGCGCTAATTTGTGGCTGCTGTTTGCTTCTGTTTTAGAGCTCCGGTGGAGCCATGCTCCTTGTGTTTTTAGACCTCCGGATTAGGTGTTTGGCCATCTTTTCTGCACACTATAGGTACAAGGAGCTTCATATTTTCTCTTCTGGAGTTGCCTTGGCTCGTTTCTGGAGGTGAAGAGGCCGCTGTGGTTGATTGGGTTTTCAAATTTGTAGCAGAATGCTCTGCCATTTTAATGGTCTGCCGTGTTTGGACTTGTCTTGTTTGCATGCAGGGTAGAGCTGGAAATTTTCATTGTAGAGCTGGAAGGTAGAGCTGGAAGCTTTTTATTTGGCAGATCCGATGCTGCATGCTTTCTCGCTTCTATCTCCTTTCCCGATTCTAGATCCTTTCTGGCCATGCCATGCCATGCCATGCCATGCCATCTTCCGACCATGCCATTCTTGCAGCCATGCTATTTTACCTCCAACAGATGCTATTCTATCTCCAACAGTAATCCGACGCCATCTTGTTCAGATATCAGAGCTGCAGTTTTAGTACATTTTACTATGTGAAGGCCCATGTATGCATATAAATCTCAGCTCTATGTCGATATGCCGAAGTTGAAGACTCTTGAACATTTGGTTAGAAAGCGATAGGTTTTCGTCTCCAAGCAAATGTTAGCATAGAGCGGCAGTTCATAGTGGTAGATGCTAGTACTAGAAACTAAAAATTCCCCTTGCCATGTTCTTTCTTAATGTCCACGTTTTGTTACCTTCAAAAATTGTGAGTGAAACACCTTGTTTTTTCCTTCACCATTTTTAGAGCACAAATTGGACTGAATGTTGCCCTAGAGTTCTCTCAATTTTAAAATACAATAGAATAGAATAGAAAACACCTTAGACCAAAGAGCACGCTCGACGTGGACGTGTTCGAGAATGTTGTCACAAATAGGTCGTGTCAAACGGACCATCAAATGAACCATCCTTCCAGTACATTCTTCCTTCTTACTGCACTCAATTGTCTAGCCCGTGCCTAAATCTAGCCAACATGTGCTTCCTAGCCTTCAGTTCAATTCTTACTTCATCACCTAAGAGATGCTATGCTTTTCTTGAAGTGGAAATGTTCTCTAACCTTTACAACTACCTTTTTGTCCTTGAGACCCTATTTGCCATGGAAGAAATAGAAACATTCAACTTATTTGGATTGAAATGGGCCCCTAAAACTTATGTCATCTAGTTTGTTCCTATCATCCTTTTATTTATCTATACAAGAAATTTATCGCGGCGGCCTTGCGGCCGCCGCGAACATTTCTCTTCTCCAACCCGCTGCAAAAGAAGTTTTGTGCTAAGTCGAACAGATCTCAATTCTGGACATCCTTGAGAGGGGAAAGAACATGCAGGAGTTGAACCTTGGGATTCGTCTGCAAATCTTTAGCCAAAAAGGTTTGATACTAAGTTTGCAAATAGAGAAGTCTTTGACAATGGCATGGACTTCAATGTTGCATCCGCTTAAATATGCCCAGTGGGTACATAACAAAAGAAATCGACCTATGTGGTCCTAAAATATGAACAGAGGATCTCAAGTTTGAGCAAAAATTTTTACACTATGCTCTGTTGCTTGTGGTGCAATTTTGTCCATTATTATTGATCAAATATTTTGAAATTGAATTACTGCAAAAAATTTTAAAAGCTTAAGGAATAGTTTTTCTTTTTTTTTTTTAATGTATATAAATGAGTTGGCATTGCAAAACAAAACCCGCGATTGAATTGAGTAAGAGTGGCTCATGAAATCTCGTGTAAAAACAATTAAGGTTTGCAGGCTTACATGATTTGTCGGACAAATAGGTTTCCCATGTTGGTTGTTGATTCTGGAGTGTAAATGCAGATGTGGCTCTCCCTGTTTCTCCCGCACTAGCTATGCATTGGCCTCTTCTTACCAATTCCCCTCCCCATGTGTAAATCATGTTGTTATGCAAATAGAAACTTTTTGAGCCATCTTCGTGCCGGATTTGGGTTGTGCATTTGGGTTGTGCCAGATTTGGGCAAATTCGCATTGGAATTATTGGTCGCATATTTCCCTAGTGCTAAGGTAATGGTGCACCTTGACACATCTTATGCTAAGGTAATGGTGCACCTTGACACATCTTAGGCTAGGGCACAACCGAATCTGTACAAATAATAAATATGGTTCCTTTGTTACTTGTTTGCACGAGGCATTGATTGCAATTGAAATGTATTTTAATTGGTTAAGAGTTTTAGGCTAATACTTTTAAATAACCATTGCAAAAATAGGTGAGCACCACCACCATCGTGGCTTAGCCACAAGATCTGTGACAGCAAGGAGCTGTCGATGGGGCCCGGCACCAGACCCGGATGCTTTTCTAGTTATTGGCAATGCATGTTCTATACATCCAATAATGTTCCCTGAGATTGTCTGCACATGTGATTGTGAACTGCTACGTTAGATATAAATAGGCATAGCAATGAAATCTTCAAATCTTCAAATTGCATACGAGAAATCTCCTATACGAAAAATGGCATTGAGTGCTTGGAAGAGATGATCCTTGATGCACAAAGCGATTTTGGTAACTTACAGAGCAGTGCTAGGAAAGTGGATTTTGATACTGCAAGGACTTGCGAAATCTCCAAGCAATATATGAATCATGTCTGGAACCTCTGGGCTTCACCCGCTGGCCTATTAATCATGAACCAAATCATGATAGGCACATGGCATTCCAAAAACAGAACATGGGCATCAATCTGCTTGGCATCTAATAATATTTGTTACGAAATTTTTTTTTGGATGTTCATGCTAGTCTAGATGCCGAAATTTGAGCTCAACATCACCGATTTGGCGCGAGCAGGGCTCTGCATGCCTAAGAAAGGAGGTTCTCGGCACCGTCAAGAGTTGCTGTCGACCTAACACGGGTAGTTTTAGAAGTAGGAAGCAGGGTTTCTCCCGATGGTCTCACATTGCAGGTCTCACATTGCAGGCAGAGTGAAAAAATAAGTGCTCAGAACAACAAATAGCGAATTTGGAGCCGATATCAAACTGCTCAATTGAGAAGATCAAATGGGATGGATAAAAAATGCAGAAATATACCTAAATCATACTCAAACCTACCTGTAAGTTAGCCGATTTGCCTTGAAACGACGGTGGAGCAGTATTCTTAGTATGCTTGACGATCCAGCTCCACCCCCTTTCCTAAGGCTGGATTTTCTTTCAAATCTTCTGCGATCCTATGCTTCCAAACCACGACAAAATCCCAAATCTTCTCACCATTTTGATCTCTTCTTCGACCAAATAAGTCAGTAGTAGAGCTATAGGCGCTATTGGACATGGATTCTTCGACTAAATAGGTTGGCCGCACAGTTATATGGCCCCATAAATTTTAACACATGGCGCCCTCTCCCCTGTTTCTTGCTCTGTTCCGACAGCATTTTCGTGGCTCGATCTGTTCTTGTGGTGCAAGGATTTTATGGTTTGATCCAGTGTAATGCAAGGATTGAGGGAGGCAATGGCCAAAAATCCGAAGACTCCTCAGCAAGACTGCATGAAAATTAAAAAGTTCTTAGGTTTGTACTTGCAGCAGGATCCAGATTGTATAGCCTTCTTTGATGAAATATGTATCCTATTTTGCAACGAAGGAATTTTTTGCGCCCTTGCCTTTTTTAGATTTGGGTGAAACTTAGCCTGTCAGTGCAAATATAAAGCACGTTAAACCAAAATCATTATGGAGAAGTATAGAATCATTGTTGCCTCTTTCTCTTCCACTTTTAGTACCGGATTTGGCTTTTAAAGTTTTCAACATGCAGAGACCATACCCAGCAGAAAACTATAGCTAGAATAAGGAAATGGAAGCCATAAGGAAATGAAAAGCAAAAGTATCTACCTCAATCGGCGATATTCGCTCCAAACCAACCCGACAGTAGATTAGATGATGATATGCTTGATTGCCACGGAATTGTGTCGTCCACAATTTTTGACCATCTCAAAACACTCCGGCGTCTTAGACGCCAAACTAGATCTGGCCAGACTGACCCTCGGATCCGCCATAGCCAAGAGCAAGTCCAGATCTCCATATCACCATAAAGGGATTGATTGCACTGCATTATATTTGAGTGAGGAGTGAAAAGAAAATTTCCTACGCTTTTCTGAAGAACTGCAACGAACCTCCAGCAGTAGCAGATCATTCTGTGAGAGCTGATCTCGCCGGAATGGGGCAGAGGAAGTGGAGAGCAGAGCATGCGAGAGCATGCGACGGAGGAGATTCATTCAAAGCAGATAAGAACAAAAAACGTGGCATCCCTAAGTTTTTTCTTTTTTCTTGAATTTAGAAATGCAATGGGCGCATACGTGTCAAGGCCAGGGCTGCGCTCAGCCCAGAAAAATTAGTTCCCTATTTTTTAAGAACAGAAATGTTACTGCTTTATATATGGTATGATAAGGATAATTACACACCCACTGTTATTATATTAAAGAAAGTATAAACTAGCAGGAGACCGGCATGGGACAAGGGGTGGGAAGGAAGTTGAAAAGGGGAAAGACGGAAGGGGTCAAGAAAGGTAGAGACGAACTCTTACAGGTTTACTGCCCGTAAGAAATAAAACTTAGCTGCGGACACTATTAAATGTTTGCAATATTGCATCCAATATCTTTAATGCATTTAATAGTTGTAAAGGAAACATTCAAGTATCAGTGATAATGAGAATGCTCTATCACCAGACATGGAAGGCTTTACGCATGGAGTAGATTGCATGTTGAAGCGTAAACAACAATGTCCTAAGTAATGCACAACACAGAAATGAGATTTATTGGCCAACAATTAGAGAATCATCTAATGGTAGCTAGGAATTTATTACTTGATTAAATTGCAAACCTACCACCTAGATAAAATTGTTTGTTAGGATCTTTTTACCTAGATTGTGTTTTTTATAGCATTTCTGTGCCATTTTACTGTGAATGAATGTCATGGTAGAAGACAAGTAAGTGGTAGTTGCAATTGATGCTAATTATAATAGGTGCTTCATGTATTGCAACATGGGTCCTAATGTTTTAAACTTGCAAAAATCACGAGTTTGCATGTAGTTCTAAAATATAGTGGAAAATGCTAGTTCATAGTTTCTATCTTAAATTTGCATGATACTTGCTGCTAGCAAAATGGGTGTATTCATTATTAGCACACACAAGTTCCTAGGAGAAGATGCTAGCTTCGTTGCTACCAAAAAATGTTACCTTGTACTAGTATCAACACAAGTTGTTAGCAAGAACCGTTAGCCTGCACTTTCTTAGCATGCTTATCTTTTTCAGATAATTAGAGATCAATATTTGACATTTAATGTGATCAAATGGCCTTCAATCTGGATGTATTTGTTTGTTTGTTATATATACTACACTCTATATAAACACCACGCAATAATTGATTTTGCACTTCGAGTTGAGTCTAAATGGAAATGGTAGACTCACATAATGGATTTGCAAGAGACTCCAAAAGGATTTCTACAAATGTAAGCATTCAGCAGATTTTTGGAAATTGGGACAATCAATATGTATTCTAGAATGAAAGACATAGAGTAGAGTAGGTTCTTATAGATTGCTATTCGTGATGCGACTCAGGATAGTCTTACCCTGGTTTCGGGGATCCCGGAGGTAAAAATACCGTCCTCCGATATCACCACCAGGGCTCGACGGAACCCGTTCCAGGCCCCTCCATTTCACCGTACTGGCGCATGTGAGGGGCCCTGCACCAATCTCGGTCGTCCGCTTCCGCGCCACATCCGGGCCGTCCGTGGTGTTCCCCGCCTCCGGTATCACCATAAAAAGTACGGGTTGATCCCGCCGTCCGGAATCACCAACACGTGATCCCGGCCTCCGGGATCCCCATGCCATGGCCAATAACTCCGCCCCAATATCAGCCGTGGTGAATCCCTCCTCTGGGATCTCCGAATCCGACGGGTGTGATCCCCTCCTCCGGGATCGCCATCGCTCGGCCGATATCGGCCGCCCGATATACGCCAGGTTATCCCGGCCTCCGGGATCACCACCATGGCCGATAACAGGTGCCCGAGAATATGCTGCCCTCCGGGATCCCCGCGAGGACTTTTCGGTGAAAACACCCTCCGGGATCACCACTGCGTGGCCAAGAGGGGGGGCGATCCCCCCCTCTGGGATCCCCACGTACTTTATGCATGAAAATCGACGGTGGCCAGTGACCATGGACTGATCGAGCGGTTGGTTTTGTACATGCCAGCCCATGCACGGACCAACCATTGAGATCTGGACACCTGGGATGTTGGAAACCACCCTCGGGGATCCCAGTTTTGTCTTCCAGAATTTCTCTGCGCTGCTGCATCCACAGACGGATGTTCGAAGCGGCCTGGCAGCTATGGACGTTTGGGGGCTGGAGGAGAAGATAGCACAGGTATTTATCTGCTTAAGATTATTTTTTGGAGGTAAGAAACGTATATCTGAGCTCCCTTTCTCGCCATTCCCAGCTGCGTGCTGAAATACATGTGGAGTCACCCTCTAATGGCATTTTCGACCACAGCAACCTACACTTTCCGAAGAGCACCAAGTTCCTTCTGTACATGGAGGTGGAGAAATGCTTGTCTGGACCTGCTACTTCCCAACAAACCAGGTTGAAGACTTCATTCTTGGAGCGCAAAGAAATTGTGTGGCACCGTGCAGTTTCTACTTAAGGACCATTAGGCAACTCTATCTTCTCCCAGATTGCTCGCAAGTTACTTACTATGGGTTTGAGCATAGAAATCTCCAAGGTGAGCCTTCCCATGGTAAATTTGTTGACGTAGAGAAAGGTATCAGATTCAAGCTAGCACTGTGGATCTCTCCGGAATTGGGGGAATGGGTTAGAGAAAAGCTCGTGCATTGGCACACCCCACGAAGTGTTATGAACATGCACGAGGAGAGGTGGAGATTTAAACTCGATGTGCATGGCAAGGATAATATGTGTAGGGATGACATGTTGAAGATCTGGGATGTTTACAACATTGAGAAGAGTGTTGTTAGAAACACTTGGAAGATACATGAAGACCTTCCCACCAGCATCAACATGTGGGTGCAACAACATCTAGAGTCCGTGTTCTTCTATGAACATGGTGACACGTTCCAATTGGGAGTGATGACTCCAATCCAAAGAGAGGCAATGCTGAAGTTTGGAAAGATTAGGGCCATTTGCATGGATGCAACCTTCAAAACTAATGACAAGAGGTACACTACTTTGGGTTCATTTCCATTCTAGATCTTTTCCATAGTCCATTTAAAATGGCTATAGCATTTCAATTCTAGATCCAATGAGAGCTATTGGTTTCTATTATGCAGGTACTATCTTTTTACACTCATTGCTTTCGATGACCATTGCAATGGCTTGCCATTGGCATATGTCATAACCAATTCTCAAAAAACTAGGGCTATAACTAAGTGGTTGAAAGCACTAAAGGATTCACTATGCCTGGATGATCCGGATTGGCACCCTTCTTGCATCATTACTGACGATGCTGATGCTGAAATCAAGGCCGTAAAAAATGTAAGTTCCCAGGCAACTTATCACCCTTCCCCTTTCTTATACTTTCTTGCATACTTTCTAACACTATGGACTGACATTGTGCACTTGTAGGTTTTCTCAAACGTGCATGTGCAAATATGCATTTGGCATGTGAGAAGAGCCTGGATTAAGTGGCTACGTAAAAATTAAGGAGTAAGGTGCATAGAAATGAAATGTTCAAGGAGCTAGGGAATATAATGTACAAGACAGGGTCCTGTAGGGGACAATGAGTATGGTGAGGAGTACAGGGAAGCTGTAAGGAAAGAGGTCATCAAGAGGTTGGAAGAGTTGGTGAGGAAGTATCCTCAATACCCTAAATTGTCGGCCTACATGAGTAAGGAGTGGACTAAGAACATCTGTGAATGGGTATTGGCTACAAGAATGTACATGCACTCCAATCAAGAGACCAATGCTGCCATAGAGGCATGGCATGCTGCCCTTAAGTTGCGCCTAGGCATATGTAAACGTGCACTTCGAGGCAAGAGAATTGACTGGTTGCTCTACATTCTCACTAACAATGTGGAGACACACATGGCTTACATGAGGTAACATTTATATACCACTACCTAGTCTAATTTACCTTGCAAATGATTGATATATAGCTATGTTCTAGGTCTATGAAGGAACATGGATTTATAGTAAATACCTCATAGGAACAAATAGTAGAGTGCGCAATTAGAGGCGCTTGGAATATTGCCGACGAACAAGTCACATTTACCAACTTCGAGGAGGGCGAGGCTGAAGTGCAAAGCGAGCACACTCTTGGACAGGGCCCGTATTTTGTTGCTGGAGCACACAAGAATTGGGCATGTTGTGATTGCCCTTGGGGAGCCAAGGGTAATCTATGTAAGCATCAGGTAAAAGTTATGCAAATGCTTGGCAATTACAGGGTTCAAGATCTCTTACAGGTGTTGGGTTCCCAATATGGGACAATAGGTGGGGGCATGGACCACCTGAAGCCATACGAAGCCGTGCAAGAGAGTTGTGGAGACCAGGGATCCGAGGTGCTTGAGGTAGTATGCCTAGGAGAAGAGTCTCCCTTGCAAACTCACTTGTAAACAAGCAGTCAAATGGACTTGAAGAAGACTCAGGCCTCCTTGGAGGCGGTAATTGCTAGAGTGATGTCTACGGCTCGAAAAGATCCTAACATTTTAGTTGCAACTGATTCTCTCATGAGGCAGCTCGACTTTAGACTTGAGAAGATGGATGACATAGCTGGCATGAGCACTAATATATCAAGTCTACCTGAGCTTACCTTAGAGGTGAACTGTAGTACTAGCTTGTCACGGCTGAAGCCTGTGATAGAACTTGGAAAACGTAAGGTGAAGAAAGCAAGGAAGAGTTGGAAGGAAGTTGAGATGGAGGCTTGATGCAAGGCACCATGATTCCCAAATTTTGGGGCCTGAAACATGAGTTTCAGAACTTGTATTTCTCAATCTTTCAATGCATATCACTAAATGTAATGTTTAAATGCAATGTAATGTAATGGTAAAGTGTCTATCCGATGATCCCCGCCTCCGGGATCACCATCAGGCGGACGGAATCTTTTTTTATTTTTTTTTCCTCTCTAAGGTTCTAAGGTTCTAAGGTTTTCAAATTTGTCGCGTCCGCGAGCTGGTGATCCCGGAGGAAAGGATCACGTGTTGGTGATCCCCGCCTCCGGGATCACCATGCCGGCGATTCCGTCCTCCGGGATCACTATCAGGCGGACAGAATCTTTATTTATTTTTTTTTCCTCTAAGGTACTAAGGTTCTAAGGTTTTCAAATTTGTCTCGTCCGCGAACTGGGGATTCCGGAGGACGGGATCAGGTGTTGGTGATCCCCACCTCCGGAATCACCATCAGGCGGACGGAATCTTTATTTATTTATTTTTCCTTCAAGGTACTAAGGTTCTAAGGTTTTCAAATTTGTCCAGTCCCGGAGGACGGGATCACGTGTTGGTGGTCCCCGCCTCCGGGATCACCATCAGGCGGACGGAATCTTTTTTTATTTTTTTTCCTCTCTAAGGTTCTAAGGTTCTAAGGTTTTTAAATTTGTCCCATCCGCGAGCTGGGGATCCCGGAGGATGGGATCACGTGTTGGTGATCCCCGCCTCCGGGATCACCATGCCGGCGACTCCGTCCTCCGGGATCACCATCAGGCGGACGTAATCTTTATTTATTTTTTTTTCCTCCAAGGTACTAAGGTTCTAAGGTTTTCAAATTTGTCCCGTCTGCGAGCTGGGGATCCCGGAGGATGGGATCACGTGTTGGTGATCCCCGCCTCCGGGATCACCATCAGGCAGACAGAATCTTTATTTTATTTTTTTCCTCCAAGGTACTAAGGTTCTAAGGTTTTCAAATCTGTCCCCGCTCACAGCCGGGTGATCCCTGGAGGATCACATGTTGGTGATCCCCGCCTCCGGGATCACCATCAGGCTGACGGAATCTTTTTTTATTTTTTTTCCTCTCTAAGGTTCTAAGGTTCTAAGGTTTTCAAATTTGTCCCGTCCGCGAGCTGGGGATCCCGGAGGACGGGATCACAATTTGGTGATCCCCGCCTCCGGGATCACCATCAGGCGGACGGAATCTTTTTTTATTTATTTTTCCTCTCTAATGTTCTAAGGTTCTAAGGTTTTGAATTTATCCCGTCCGCGAGCTGGGGATCCCGGAGGACGGGATCACGTGTTGGTGATCCCTGCCTCCGGGATCACCATGCCGGCGATTCCGTCCTCCGGGATCACCATCAGGCGGATGGAATCTTTATTTTTTTTTTCCTATAAGGTACTAAGGTTCTAAGGTTTTCAAATTTCTCCCGTCCGCGAGCTGGGGATCCCGGAGGACGGGATCACGTGTTGGTGATCCCCGCCTCCGGGATCAGTATCAGGCGGACGGAATCTTTAAGGTACTAAGGTTCTAAGGTTTTCAAATTTGTCCCGTCCGCGAGCTGGTGATCCCGGAGGACGGGATCACATGTTGGTGATCCCCGCCTCCGGGATCACCATCAGGCAGACGGAATCTTTTTTTATTTTTTTTCCCTCTCCAAGGTACTAAGGTTCTAAGGTTTTCAAATTTGTCCCGTCCGCGAGCTGGTAATCCCGGAGGACGAGATCACGTGTTGTAACCCAGACTAATTAATACCAAACTATAAAATGTAAATATAAAATAGATTATCAAACCATTTTGGCCCCTAGGCCTTTATGGCAAATATAAACAAGATTAATGAGCATCATTCTAGCACATTATATGTTCCATATATATCAAAGATAGACATAAGATCAAACAAGCATATAATATCTTTTCTCTCTTCCCAAATATCCTTCAGGTAGGAACTCAAAATATGAGTAGGCATACCCAATAGCTCTTATAAATTAGAAGGGTAAAAGCATGCTACGGTGTACCACTTTTGGAACCCTCAAAAGTACCTACACTGGGTACTTTTAAAACTAGTACTTTCTGTTTTTTCTTTCCATTAAAATCAATTGAAATTTTTTGAATTGAAGGTCAATAACATGTCAACCTATAGTGCTAAAGGATAACAATACTATTAGAGACTAAAATAAACAAATTAACTCTCAAACTTATTTTTTATTATGGCATTTATGTAAGTTCCCAGTACCTAGTGTTGGGTACTTTTCTGGGTAGTTTCGCACTCCCTAAAAAGTACTTTAGATGGTACACCCTAGCATGCTTTCACCCAGAAGCATGCATCCCATGTTTAGCCCGGATGTGTTCCTATAATGAACAATCCAAGAAAGCATGGTTTTTTATTTTTATCTCTGGTCCAGACATCCAGGCAGGGAATAAATTATCAATCACATATTTCTTATTAGCCAGAATGACTTTAGCTAAACTTGCTCCATATTAATCCCAAAACTTTCTGTAGTTTAGCTAAACTCTACACATTTTTCCTCTCATACTTTCTAGCATTTAGCTAAACTAACCCCAACATCATCCCAAAAATTTCTATGGTGTGGCCAACAGAAAAGATTAAGCCAAATTACGAAACCTTTTTTTCAATTGTTTCCACTTATTTTTGTCATTTTCTTTGTGAAAAAATTCTAAAATAATGTTAACTAGCAAAGTCTAGGACTCAAATTAATTTATAATGTTAGAAACTAAACTACTAATCATATATTTCTTATAAACTAGAATGATGTTAGCTAAACCAGCCCAAAATTCATTCTAAAAGTTTCTATGGTTTAGCTAAACAATACAAAATTTCACTCTCTTACTTTCTAACGTTTGGCTAAAGAGCTCCAAGGTTGCTCCAGTCCCGAAAAAAGTTAAGCTAAAATTATTATTTTTTTCCCAATTTTTTCCATTTACTTTAGCCAATTTTTTTCGAAAATGTGCTAAAAAATCGCCAAATAGCTAAGTTTAGTCCTTAAATTATTCCATGCATCCAGGACAATACCTCTCACGACGCAGGGTGTCACTCCATTGGCCTATCTCTATATGAAGAGTTGTTCCTTATACTCTAGCAGATCGTTAATCGCTTCCAAATAAAACCTCTTCTTAACATATCCATCGCCATTAAGGTCCCACGTTTTCCTTACCACATTGCAGTTACATATGCATGGACCTCCTTGAACATGGGAGAGGATGTCCAAGACTATCCCAACCATTTTGCTACCCGCTTTTTTATGTCTGAGTAACAACCCTTTTCCGTTGACTATTCCAATGCAATAAGAGAAAATCTATTTTCATCCAAAGATAAGCCTCTATTCACATAAGTTATAGTCCTGTGCAATGCTTCTACTGCCCTACCTCTGCTAGGGGCATGTGGGTTTGCAACTTTGCTTCAATTTCTTCAAGCAAGAACCCTTTCTGTCCTTTTTCAATTGCATTCCAACATTTTTTTGATTGTCCTGGACATATAGCACAACTAGACTTATCTATGTCCAAAGAGTAAACATCTCAATTTCCAATGCTCAAAGTTATTTGCCCTAAACTGATGCATCATGGCATATAACGCTTGCAGCTGCCCTGAAGCATGCTTTTCTGCTGCTAAGCTCCATCTATAATTGATAGTCACTTCGACTGAAAGATATCTATACTCATGAAATTGTTGTAATGCCACACCGAGAGGAATGAGTTTTGGGCTAGCTTAGCTAAAGTAATTCTAGTTATAGAATAGAATAGAATAGTAATAAATAAATAAATAAGAAATAAATAAATAATTAGTAATTTCTTTTCTAACATGCATGGAATAATTTGAGGGCTGGACTTAGGTAGCTGGTATATTTTTAGAATGCTTCCAGAAAGAAAACGATAATGTAAATGGAGACAGTTGGAACAAAGGTACAATAGTTTTAGCTTAATTTTTTTCGTGTGAACCACACTACAGAAGTTTTTTGGGATGAATTTTGAGTTAGTTTAGCTAGACAGTAGAAAGTATGAGAGGGAAAATTTGTAGAGTTTGGCTAAAGTTTAGGATTAGTTTTGGGCAACTTTAGTTAAAGCCATTATAGCTAATAAAAAATATGCAATTGGTAATTTATTCCTTGGAGGGAATATTCCTGAGGGAATATTTTGGGAGGTGCACTTTCCTGATGTATTTCACTTTAGGTTGGAATTACGAAAATGAAGATCCTTTTTGCTTTGTGACTTTTTTCCCCTTCTGCGTGGCGATGGTTACTTCGGCAAGCCGATCTTCATCTCCAACAAGGCTCTGACATTTTGGAGTGGTTCCAGCAAGGCGTTGGTACCGTTTCTTGAAGAGGATTCAATTTGTTTCTTGAAAAGTCTTATTTTTTTTGGATATTGAATGGGATTTGAGTCGGCAGGGAGTTTTAACGAGTAACATAGATTCTTGGCGAGTTTTGGCATCAGGAATAGGTGCATGCATCAATTTGGTAAGATCCAGTAGACTTTTACTGTGCTTTGTTGAGTTTTAAGGACGTCTTCCTATTCTTGTTTACAAGCATTCGGGTATTTATTATTTTGGTTACAATTTTTCTGTTAACGACGGATCTTTAATGTCCTTTTCTAGTTTTTATGTTTCTTTGTTAAAGGTTCTGCTGTTGTGGTATGCAGGTGTTGATCTAGCACTGCAGAGTCCATAATTTAGCACTGCAGGGGTCTTACCAAATCATTATCAGATTGCTTGCTGCCAGGTATTTAATATTAATCAAGAATTAGATTAATGTGATGTCTATCATTTGTGATCTTTATTTTTTGTGGCATGCATGTTAGTGGAGTTCTATTGTCTGTGGTTGGATAGAAGAAGGGATATTCAAGGCTGTGCACTTTAAGGTAAATAAGATTTGTATTTTTTTTCTTGTTTAAAGTTATATTATATTTTTGTGTTTGCAGGTTATTTACAATAGGAATTTATGGTGTATAAAGTTTGTAATGGTGATAATGATGGCAGTGTTTTATGTAATTTGATTTTTTCTTGTTAGATGCCAGACATGGCAAATATGGCTGAATGTTCTGAACCATCTATTGCCCTTGTACCTGGAGTAGTTTGTGAGATGGGAAGTCCTGTTGTGGCAAATGAATGTCAGAGCATTCTTGCAGAGTATGCTGTTGAGGATGACAGTAGTGATAAAGAAGGAGGTAATGGAAAGGAAAATTGGATTCTGTTAGATGAGGATTTGTTGTCTCAGGCTGGCCCAAACCATTCAAGTACTGTAAATAGTTGGGCGAGGAAAAGATTCGATGAATGTAGGAAGGATTTTGGATTAGGGACCAGTATTTCAGTGGAGAAATTAGATTTGAGGGAGCTTAATCGGATGTTAACAAGATTTATGCTTCAAGTATTTAAATTATTATGTCCTTTTTGGGTTGCCCCTAAGGGGGCAAACCCTTGTTTATGTGGGGTTTGTGGCATATCCTAGGTATATGCTAGAATATACCTAGGATATGCTGATGACTGCTAAAAACCTGCTGTTCTGTGTAAACTGGCGGTCAAGGGCGTTCTGGATCACGGATGCTTGAACCGGGTAACCGGCGAGGCAGATCGAAGCTCCAATCTGATCAGACCTGCGCACAAGGTAAGGCGTCACCTGGGATGATCCTTACTATTGGTTGAGTAATGCCGAGGATCCAGAGGTTCGAAAGTTTTTGGAGGAGGAAACTAAGTATGCTCATATCGTGATGAAGGGCAACAAAAATTTACAGCAGCAGTTGATCCGCGAAATGGCTGGCAGGATGGAAAAGAAGCTTTGCTCTCCTCCTGAACGTTGGGGAGAATGGTAAGTGCTGTAGTTCATTATCACAAGGATTGAGTTTGTAGGCAAGAACCTATTATGTTGTTTAATGGTTTTGGGCATGAATGGGTGCTTGATTTCATAAACTTATGCAAGGCCGAATAGATTAATTGTTATTTGAGCTGAGAGGGAATTGGCGTAATGCATGCATGTTTCTAAAAGCTGGCAAAAACTTTCTTTCCTTTATGCACCTTGTTTTGGTTGTAGTAATTTGCTCAGATATCCTGTTAACTTTACCAGCTCATCTGAAGATTCAAAGAATGATTTGAACAAAAGCATGATTAGGTGTGAGATTCCAGGCTTTACTACACGTGCATCCCAGAAGAGAAGGAATTTGCTTTTTACTATAGAAGGAAAGCAGTAATTAAAGAAGTGATACCACAGTGGAAAATATTCCTGCATTGGAAAATGAAATTGAAGCAGGACAAGGTGCTTATTGATATAAGCCAAATTGCTGAAGAACATGGTATAGCATGGCGGAGTTTGTCTTTATTCTGTAAATGTTGCTTCCGGCTATGGCGAGGCACTGGCAATTTGTTTGCACTGAATTGTGGGCGCATATAGAGTCCATTTGATTATGCAGCTCTCTTGTTTGGAGCATCCCGTCAAATGTAAGCTCTTTCTACTATTGATTGCGCATTTTACATAGAATTTGGATGCCTAGTTTGGAAAGGGATGCCATAACAACCCTGTTGGTTTATTAATTGAATTTCATGTGGTTAGATGTGATTGAAGCATTAGTTCTTCGTATGTTAAAGCAAGAAACAACATGTTTTAGCGCGGGTCTTAATTACCAATATAATGCGTCTAGATTCCTCATATCTGAAATCATTTGTTACTTTAGCCATTTTCTGCTATTAGGTTTTGCAAGAAGTGTTAATAGTCGGAGTGGGCTTTATAGTGTTCTTGACATTTGCTTCTGTAAAGTGTCCAGATAGTGATGGCCACAAAGGGCTAAACTCCTAAAAGGTGTTCTACTTGTTGAAATGTTTGTGTAAGGCAATGTGCAGTTTAAAGATAGAGATTCAACAACTTCTATATTTATATAAAAGATTTGCTTATTCTCTCTTCTGGATGTTGACAGTTTGATCTTAGGGAAGGAAGGAGCACGAAACTTTTCAGTTGCTATGGGTTTGAAGGTAATACAAAATGTAGAAGGTACCAATAATACGATTAAATGCCATTGTTATCAACTTAAGGAATCCAAATTATTTTGCTGTTGGGGATCTGTTGAGTATGTCAGAGTATATGATATTCGTAGATTGGGTACCTCTGGGTTAGAAGGTTATCATATGGATCTGATTACAGCTGCTCATCTTATTGAAGCTTTCCAGGTCCATACTACACTCGTAGCTTACTCTCAGCAGGAGAAACTTCTCATTTCATACAATGATGACCTTATTTATTTGTTTGATAAAGCTGTTGGGCTTGATTCTAAGCCCATGAATAAACATCGGATGTAAATGATATCAAAATAGAGTCAGAAGTATACAAAACGGCCACAGAAATGGACACATATTCATATGGAACATAAGGGGTGCAGAATTACAATCTTTTATGATGGGTGATAGTCAAGTTGTAAATTATTTAGAACCCTAGCCACATGCTAGAATTTTGGCAACAAGTGGCATTGACAAGACAATAAGGCTGTGGACTCTACCAGAAAAAAGCTTTGCCATATTTTTGCATGAAGCAAAAAAAAGGAGAAAGGTATGTCGTGTGCTAGGGCTGTGTTAACTTTGTGCGCTTGGTCTTTTTTGTAGGGCGAACAAGGATAGCTACCCTGGTCTGGTCGTGACTGGAGCAAAACATTTTGGAAATGTTTCAAGGTTTATCCATCACAGATTTTAATGTAGAAATGGTTAATAATGCTCGCTTGCTTAAATTTGGTAGCAGACCAATCAATACAACTTGAAGGCACACAAAAAATAGGGAGCCACAGCTTACAATGATTGGAGTATGTGTGGGTGGCAACGCCAGTGACACTTCGGACCAGTTTACTTTGTTTACTTCCTGCGGCATTATTGTACTGGAGCTCAGAAAGTGAGAAAATTTGTGAATTTGGCTTTATCTGTAAGCTTTATAATTGCCCTGGCCTTTGGTCCTTTCTTCATGTATGGGCAGGTAAGCTCCGTTTTAGCCCTATTTCGTTCCATTGATACATGATAGCAAGAAGAGAAATTCAATCAATTATGAACATATCATAACAAGTGCTTACAATGGTATTGTGCTGGAAATGGGCTATAGTTTATACTTAGGTAAAAGCTTATGTATTGACATCTGATGCATATAGGCATACTTTCTCTCATGGGTAGGTAAAAGCTTATGTATTGACATCTGATGCATATAGGCATACTTTCTCTCATGGGCAGATAGCTCAAGTTATCAGTTGGCTCTTTCCATTTGGAAGGGGTTTATGCCATGCCTATTGGGCGCCAAATATATGGGCACTTTACAACACTACTGACAAAGTTATGTCAATTATATTTCGGAAGCTGGGCATGAATATCAACATACAAAACGCTGGAAAGACTGGTGGTCTTGTTGGAGACCTGACACCTTTTGCTGTATTACCTCAGGTGGTTTCCTTGGTTAGTTTGTTTGTGTAATTCCTTGAGTTCTGTAAAATGCCGACTAAAGAACTGATTTATAAGTCACCCCTGTAGCTACTATGGTTCTCGTGCTGCTTGCAATGTGCCCATGCTTATACAGAATATGGAAATACCCATCAAGGGAGAAAGTAGTACATTGGGTCACATATGCGTATTCAGCTTATTTGCAGCCGATTCAATTCATAATGCATCTAATTACATCTTGCTTTCAACTGGTAAGAAACCCTGATGAAAGCGTCTATTCCCTGTTTATATTGTTTTGCTGTAGTGTTCATACATTGCCCAAGTTTAAATTCTTATCCACATGCGAAGCAGTTCTTTCTTCCTGCTAGCTATTTTAATCATTTATGGAATGACAACCTGCAGGAGTAGCTAACTTTCATCATTTTGTGCAGTGTCGTATTATTCACTTTTTTCCTCTGCTATACAATGCACAAGAATATCCTATCAAGGTACTCTTAGTAATCCTCCATTTTGTCTTGTTACGCATTGGTTTTGTGAATCACTTCGAGTCCAAGTTCTTAGATGCAGCCCAGAAAAGGGAGACTCAGGCAGAAATATCTACAAATGACACAAAAGAGACACCAAGGTTTTTTGGAAGATGCGCAGATGCGTATATGATCTCCCTGATTATAATTGAAATCTATGGACAGTTTTTGCACCCACTAATATTTAAACAGAGGTTACCATTTGTGCCACTGATGCTAACATCAGTGTTTTGTAGTTTGGGCATTTTTTATGTGTTCTTGGTACAACCTTGGTAAACATACCAACTAATGGCAAACAGGTTAACCATCAACAGAGCAAATTATTTAAGCATGCGTTTAAGTATGTCTTAATTGTCTTGCATCTTCCTTGTTTTACTGGCTTAATCATGTACGAGAAAAGGAAAGTAGCATCTTTAGTTGGTTACCTGTGTGCTTTCTCTTTAGCTAGTGCTCGTGCGATTAGAATACCTTCTGGAGCTCCTTATATGTGCTTGCTACTTATCCTGAAACCTTACACGACCTTAAAGTGTTTTAACCTTTTTGAGTCGTTCTACTCTTATGTAATTTATTTAGGAAGGATTCTGCTTTTAATGCTTTATCTAAATACCTAAAACGCCATTGCATGGCGTCGCGGTATTCTTTTTATGGAATGTTTTTGACGTAGCAAAAACTTAGCTTCAACCAAAGTCTTTGCGGCAAATAGGTTATTTGTTTGTGGTATCCGATGCTCGTGTCTCAAGATTTTTAGGCAGCATCAACATAGTGTTATGCACCAATTGTTTCATGCCAGATTTATGAGACCTTAAATATATTCTTCCCAGGATGGTAAATGGATACATTAAATCCCTCACCGAGGGTAAATGGCGAGCTCCTATGGAGCTATATGGGACGAAGAATTCGTTGTGTGCTTAAGGTAATTCAGGCAGATGGCCATGGTGCTAAGTTCCTAGGCTAGATATCCGACAACCAACAGGCAATGTTAAGCAGGTTCAAGGACGATTCACACAATATGTGGAAGTCAATTTTGATTGATTATAAAAACATGACTTCCAAGTATGAAGGACGATTCACACAATATGTGGAAGTCAATTTTGATTGATTATAAAAACATGACTTCCAAGTATGAAGGACGATTCACACAATATGTGGAAGTCAATTTTGATTGATTATAAAAACATGACTTCCAAGTATGATTTAAGCCACTTCACCCTCCGGCCATGGAGGGCAACCCTCCGTGCGTAGCACCTTGTTTCTTTTGCTATTTTTTCTGTTCATTTCGCTTATATTTGTTATGCATTTTTTTTTCAGGTCAAGAAGAAAAATGGAAAAGTATATCCTCTTGAAATGTGAGTTTTTTTTTTGTATTTTTCTATTTTTTTATCACATTTTTTAATACCTGAATTTTCTCGTGTTGGGTTGAATTCTCTTCTGAGAGGCATTGGCTGAATCGTACAAAGAGAAGGCAACGCATACAAGGGAAAACTTATATTAGGGGTATTCCTTTTTGATACTTTTATTGATCCAATATTCTCTAGACTCGAGAGGCATTTGTTTTGCATGGCAAAAAAGCTTAGAGCAGAAGAATTACGATAAGCCTAAGAAGACGGCTCCTATGATTACTTTTGCTGTTGAAAAGGACATTCTTGATGATTTAGATCATCAAATCACACACCCTACATGGTGTATTAAAAGGCTCATCTATTACATATTGACGCGATTTGGAATACGGGGAGACAAAGAGTTACACAATGTGAAGGCAATTAGTGAAGTATGGAGAGAAGAAGAAGAAGAAGAAGAAGAAGAAGAAGAAGAAGAAGAAGAAGAAGAAGAAGAAGAAGAAGAAGAAGAAGAAGAAGAAGAAGAAGAAGAAGAAGAAGAAGAAGAAGAAGAAGAAGAAGAAGAAGAAGAAGAAGAAGAGATTGTAACGTCACGCCACAAGTCAGCGTCCTATCGGACATGTGACACTTTACAACACACCCAGATGGGTCCTGCCCCCACCACTTTACATTGCTGAAGTGGGTCCTTCCCCCACCAACTTTACATTGCATGGCCACTTTCACAACGAGGCGTTGAACCCGTGACCTTGGAAGAACTATAATCCTAGTGTTACTGCGTACGATGATCGCCACTTTCGTCAGCCGGTGTGGACATATGAAAAGGATTTTGTCCTTATTTACAAGCAATATGTGCGACATCTGCCTACCAAGGAAAATGAGAAAGAGTCACGATTTCTTCTTGCAACCTATTCCTCGCTATAAAACTAATGTCAATTATTTCACTTTCTCTTTTTTTTTGAATTTTTAGTAATTCAATCTTTTGTTATTTGTTATTTTATTTCTGGTATTTAATTGAAGTTATCTAATTTTCTTTATCTAATTAAGGCATGATATGCCGTCACTCCTATTGGCAAAAATTATATTTCTAAATGGTTGAACACAATGGTTGCGATAGTGCATCCTGAGACTCGGATATGCAATAAATCTGGCAGGGTATCTTTAGATTCTCGTCTTTTCTCGTCTTTCAGCTGCGAGTGTGCTTTTTGATGTGGGCATGGCCATTAATGGCCATAAGAGTACTCCGGCTTATGAAATGTGAATCTTTCTAGTTTTCTACTTCTCTTTGTCATTATTTGTTCTTTATTTTCTTACTGTTATTTACAGGTATGGTCGGACACGAAAATCTAAACTAAACGCGCATATGGATCTGATTATCCAGCCTATTAATGATGATGGAACGATATGGGAATACAAAGATGTGCCATCTGGTATTTTCTTATGTTTATTCATCTTTTTCACGTTTGTAATTTCTATAATTATGTAAATTATCTTAATTAGCTCTAATATATTGTTTGTTAGGTGAAGTTTTTGCAAAGCATAATCTGGTAGGATACTTCTAGGAAACCTTTACAGGAGTTAAATGTTCTTCGTGCCTCAGTATCTTCTGGAAATGTCGATGTAGCAGAGGTTCCTTCTACAGAAGGTAACTTGAATGAGAATGTTGTTATTGGAGTAGTGCCACAGGTGATTTCTTGTGAGAATGCAGCTTTTGTACCGCTGCCGGAGGAGATTTTTGTAGTAGGTCAAATTATTGGCAAAGTTTCTGACAGTGCTGCAGGGCAGATTACAGTGGGTGGCAATGCTTCTAAGGCTATCCAGATGATTAAGTAGTTACCTTGTATTGAGATTGAAGAAGATATTTATGATGCTGGATTTTACGATGAACTCAGAAAGGTTTATCTTAATAGTGTAAAGGCAACAGGAAAATATTCAATGCCTGTCATTAATACTCAAGGCACCTTCAATAACTGCACTTTTAATATCAGCAGTGTTGATATGAATCAGTTAGTTGGCGTGATCTCTGAACTAAATAAGAATAGAGCTCCGTGACTATGTTTGTCTTTGCTACAAACGCACTTTTCAGTCGAACATTGAAACCTTCAATTGAAAATAATGTTATAATTTTGCTTGGTTCAATTGGAAACTGTGTTATAATTTGTTTGTGTTCTGAGTTGCAAGCATGCAAGCTACTGCTTACCTTAATTCATTTGGGATCTGTAGCAACTCTAGCCTTAATGCTAAATCTTTCCTGTTCACTATGTTAAATGCCTTTGTCAAATCTATGAATGCACGATATCTCTTATTGCCTGCTCACTTTGCACCTTTTGTTACTACTCCCAATGTAATTAGATGATCCAGTGCGGAGCGCTCCTTGCGGAACCCTGCCTAACCCAATGCTCGGCTATAATTCTCATCGGCTCAACATCATAAATTTTTTTTCTAGCATAGAAGAAAAGAGCTTCACAAATTAGATATTATAAGGCCCTCTTTGCATAGATTAGCCAATATTTCATGAAGATATTTTCCATCTTATTTGAACAATTCAATTGGGATTTCATTTCAGTCAGAAGCTAATTTGGCATGAACACACAATAGATTGTTAGATTTTAAAGAAAGAGACGATTGAGAAAAATAATCAAGCCTATGTCTGTTGGATAGTATAGAGAGAGATAGACATTCGGAACTTTCAAAGCTCATTATATATCTTTGCTTTGAGAATGCAATAATGTCGTCAGCCTTTAAAGATGCTTTTTATTTTCTTCTTTTCTTTTCTAGAGGGTAAGAATATGATATATATTAATTAAATTTCTATATAAAGGAATAGTAAGTAATGAATCAGAATTACCAAGTTAGAGAAGGATCAGCTTTTGCAAGTTGAGACTTGGATCATCCTCAGGATTGTCCTTAGCTATCTAATGACACTTAAAGAACATATAGAAGCCTTGAATCCTGCCAATCTTGTCCAAAGATCTGTTGTAATAATGTTCAAATTTTCGATGATGCACTAAAGCCATAAGTGCCACCTCCTCCATATTGAAGATGTTCTTCAGCTTGTGTAAAGAAAAAGTGCTGCCCAGCAATAACGGTTCCACACTTATGCTTTCAGATTGCCCAAAACACCATATTAATCAGCGATGCTGATACTATATTCCCATCAGTTACCACTAGTATCTCTGGCCATAGACATTGTACCATAATGAACACTCCCCTTTTATGGAGGCATAGCGAGCACTCTCCTTGTTGGAGCACCTCCATAGTGTTGATTCTACTGTGCAAGGCTAACCATCCAAAGAACTGTCTCCCCCTATTCGTCTTATGACTGAATACTTGCGACCCAAGATGCTGAATTACGCAATCGAGCTGATCAATCACTCCGTAAATATGTCATCACTAGTGTTCCACTCACGAATCTACCCTTCATACCTCCTGTCATGGTTCCACAAAACACTGTTCAACCCCCTCAATCTGCTCCACCAGAGAGAAGTCAAATCTGGTGCCACATTTGTAAATATTAGGGCCATCTGGCCAATGAATGCAATTCTACTAATGGTCCTCCTCACTGCAAGCATTGCAATATGTGCAATCATGCCACTGAAGAATGCACGCGCTCTCATCCCAAGCGTTTTCGACAGCAAATGGTCTTTCAGGTCCAGACCATGCCTCAGCAATATTCACAACCTCAGTAATATCAACAACCTCAACAACCTCAGCAATCATGAAGATAAAGCTCGCGAACTTCTTTTGATCAAGCGAAAGCTCAATGTTATCATTGCTGAGAATGGGGCCACACCACCATAGCGTGCCCACAATACCCCCAAGTTCAAGTACAACTCCCGAGCACTAACTAAACTACCTTGGTGCGCCTCATAGCCTATCAACTCCGGGTGGCCAATGGGAAATAAGGACCATGCCCCACTCTAAGAAAACCTTCTTGCGCTCCTTAACAGCAGCCGAACCAACAAGCTCCTCCGCCAGCTGTGTTGGACCAACAAGTCCAAGAAAAGATCTATCAAGCTCTCAATCCTACTGTGCAACAATCCAATTGAATTGGTCTGGTATCACGCCAGCATCTTGGCACTCGACCTTTGACGCTCATGCCACAGGCGCAACCTGTTTTAGCTGTGGAAACTGTCCCTCACGAGCAACACAAGATGGTGCATTTTGCTCCTGATCTTGAAAGCCTCATGCCCCATGTTATGCCAAAGGTTCGTTAGAGCATCCTTAAACTTATGCAAGCTGCTGAAGGACCCACTTCAACATCATTCGTATAAACAGTGAGGCCTATCACCGGGATCTTTGACTCCAGCTTGAAGTCAGATATTCTCGTCGAAGTTTTGTCCAGGGTTAGGTTCACCACCTGGGCACAGTTCGGGCATGGGCAGTTCACAGTCTCCCGCGGGTTGAAGCATCTATTGGAGTCACAGATTATGCACATTTTGGTAGGTTCCATTTTCATAACCTCTGTACCATGACCAATTTCAATATTCTTCAACTCTTCAGCAGCCGTTTGCGAGATAGTGCCTTTGAACTTCTCTTTGAACTCATTTATTTTGTTGATCATTAGCACTCTCCCATACTCGGACTAGCCGTAACTTCCAGATCTTCTGCCAATTCCTTAGTGACCTGAAGGAGTTCAGTCATGGATTTTTTAAAGGCCCGGTTCTTGAGACTGCAGCAATCTTCTTTCAAGTGTCCCGACTTCACTCTTATCATTTGGTACAACAAAACATCCAATTCTTGAAGCTTATGAACCATGTTCCATACAAGATCCTTGCATATCCTTCTGTGTATTGTTGTTCCAGCCTTATGATTTCCTGTTGACAAACTTGAATTTGACCTTCTTGCCTTATCCCCATTCATTTTATCACCACGTTCCGTTGATCTCTTATCATGTCAAAAGCCACAATTAAATCTCGCATTTTCTTCCATGCAAGATCTCCTTTTTCTTCTAAATTAACTATGAGCTTCCATTCCTTGTATTCTTGTATTACTGGATCATTGTCCCTTAGTTCCCCCCATCTCCCTTCTGTTAGAAGCTTCCCGTTTAAACATTATCTATGTGGGCCTCGTGCTATAAAATGATGATGTGAATATGTGGCACTAACGAGAGTTCCTGGCGAGTCTGCAGCCCAAAAATCCAACAACAGAGTCGAATACGAGGGGTTCCGCTTCTAAATGAAGAAATCTGTCCAAGAAAGGGTGATTTCTATGAATTATTTTCAAGAAGCCGGAGTCGTTGATTCCTTGGATGAGTTCATGATAGGACCCCTAAAAGATCCCTATCTCTATCTCCCCTAAATCTAAAAAAGTCTATAGTACTTCTTTCTCTGATAGCAAACAAAATCCAAATTCTAATAATCAGAATCGATTGGGGTGGCAGAGCCGTACTGGGTACCAAGCTCTGGAGAATAGCAGAGGTTAACCCCTCTGCCTCATCCATCGAGCCTGGCACCAAGTTTGAGGCGCCCAATATAGCGCCAGCTTATGTGTCACGCATCCATCCACGGAGCATTCACATTGCAATATCATTTTTTCCCTCTCGTAGCACTTCATTAAACAACTTTAAAATAGCAGCAACTCCATCAACCCTCCACCTTAACATTTCATCTATAAGACTGTCCGCATCAATAATTTTAATAGACAACTTTTGTAAATCACAATGTATATCATCCAAAGTGAATAAAAGATACTCTCCATCATACCTGCTATGCATGCAAGATTCATTCCGATTTGAAATGTGGTTGTATTTGCTCAAAAAGAGATGCAACATTCAATGTAGCCCTAACATTTTGATATGGCTTTAAGCTGTCCCAAAATCTTTTTGAATGCTTAAGGTCCATTACCATTTCCTGATGTTTTTTATGCAGATGTGCCCTTTTCTTTCTCTTAACCAATTTGACATATTCTTCCTTTCATTGATTTAGGCATCCCCTTTTGCCCTCTTAAATCTCAGCCTTTGTTCTCTGCATTCTTGATCAAACCGCACATTGCATGATAATCCCTTCCTTTGGCTATGCGAGCTAAAGCACATGGCTGCTGTATCAATTACCAAGCGTGTCAAAGTGTCACTAATGTCAGATACTACTTGTGGCCATGATATCAATGAAACTTCTGTCTCACAGGATTCCTTAAACAGAATGTTCTTATCATACATATCTCATCTTGTTTTTTGGAGCTCAGATAGATGGAGAGGCATGTGCTGATGTGCTAAAGCACGTATAGCAACAAAAATTGGCACATGATCTGACTCAATCCTTTCACTGCCAACAGAAAGATTGACCGTCTGATTAATAAATGCTGGCTTGGCTAAAATATAGTACACCACACTTGCATTCCTGCAAATACATTTTCCAGAACTAGAAAATTTTGATATGCCACTACATATAATCATATCAAGCCACTATGTGCCAAAATATGGTGTCCTTGTGGATTAGGCCATTTTACCCTATCATCATAGTGTATGCCATTCATAAATTGATAGCTCATCTTCATCATGCATCTCCATCCATTCTAAATTTCCATCTGGACTAACTATAGCTGCTTGTTTTTGTTCTGTGCGTTTTAAAAAGCAAAAGCACATCACCTATGGAACCAAATGCTAGAATATCTTGGTCCAAATGAGAAAACAGATCATCTCTGTTTAAATTATCAGAACTATACATATGAGATTCTCTTAGTGGAAAGTAGCAATTAGCAACATAAAGTTTTCCAGATTGTCCAGATATTTTAATCCAAATATACTGAAGTGATGCCATCCTATCCAAGACTGTCACCAAATGAGTAGAATCATCTCTAACATAGCAAGAAATGTCACCAAAACCTTTAAGCCTCCATTCCTTTTTATACATCATTTTAAATCTTACAATGTCAGGAAGCCCTACCTCTTCATTTTTCCACGTCTCGAGAAAGAATATTACATCTACATTATTTAAACTGTCCCCCGTAGTGTTAAATTTTACTTGCTTTAGTGTATCGATATTCCAGCAAGCAAACCTGATGGTCACTGTTTCCTATGCTGCTTCATTTTCCAAATTCCGTTCTTCCACAACAACATGTCCCTTCCTCCAAAATGCCGTATGACCATTCTTCCTTGCATCTTTTCAGTTCTGGATTTCCTATTTGTACTCAATATATTATTCCTTTGTTAGATCATGATTAATCCATACCTTCTCTCCTCTCAACAATGCTCGCTCAACATGACACCCATCTTATTCTCCTTGCTTGTAAATTTCACAATAATATACCTCGTGTTACCAAAGGATTTGCCCACCCGAAATGCCTCAACTATATTACCATCAAAATCTAACTTGGATTTGATAAACATGCTTACCTTCTCTTTTGTGTTCTCCTTTGTATCTTCTAGTAGACCAACCAAGCGAATGTTCATAGCCCTTTTCTGCCTCTCTTGCTCTTCCATAAATGAATCTAATGTCGTATTCCTATCCTGTTGATTTTTAATGCAAGTGAGCAGCTGTTGTGCCTGTATAATTCTGCTATTGTCAGAATATCATGGCTTATCTTCATCTTCTGTATCTCCATCTTCTTGCATCATCTCACGGACTTCAGATCACATGCTCTCCTTAAATTGTCCAAGCTCTGATTGAATGCTCACTCGAAATTTCTTCATCTCTAATTGCATCTGCTCCATATAAACCTTTTTAAAATCCTTCATCAATGAGTATACAACTTTTTTTAGAGATTCCTGCATTGCTGCCATCAAATCAACCTTCAAATTTATCAACAAAACCTGTCAGTGGAGACTCAATTTCTACTGCAAGCAAGGCATCAGAGTCAAGCTTTGATGCCGAGATGGCCGAAATATCTCGATCAGGGGATCCACGAGAAGGAGATCCCCATTGAGCTTTCTTCTTAGCTATATATTAATCAACAAAGAAGGGCCCGACTGGAAAATGCCAATTTCAGATAGTCTAAACAGATCCAAACCTAATAATGTGGTGATGGCAGATGGTGGAAGCGCAATGTGGTGGTGGTGAACAATGTGGTGAATGTGATGATGGTGAGGGTATAATATTCCCTTTTTTTTCGGGGGGTTAGTAAAATAATGAATCTACACACATCATACGTCGAACATGCACACACCTACATGACACACCATAAATGTCAGCACCCCACATCACATATCACATCACTATGCTATCAAGGCACTACACATGTGTACTGTCATCAAAATTCTAAAAAACACACCTTGATAATATTATACACTTTCGTACTCTTATATTTCAAACTTGGAAATATCGGATGAAGCGATGTCATTCTCCGAAGTTCAAGGTTTTTGATGATTTTTTAATGCAAATATATAGCGGCAAGTCGGTTAAAAATTCTCGTGCAATTTTTTTTTTCAAGTCAAATCTATAATATGTGAGATATTCGAGTTTGAATTTGGGTCAAAAAATGGTCAATACCAAAATTTTTAGAAGTCAAGCTGGAAAAGGTCGTCCACGAAATTCCAAAGTACATATGTGCAAAATAATATTGTTATTGGTGGAAAATGGTAAAATTGAGGTTTGAATCATCAGAACTATCACTGTAATAATGATTTAGTTGTAAAAGTTGCAAAGTATGATGCCATTAGAACTCTTTCATGCTACAGAGAGAATTTGCATTGATATATCCATCAACTAACATCATAACACTGCACTCATGCTTCTTGAGTTATAAGTACAGTTGAAAGTTTAAGGAAACTAGTTTATCAAGGGATTTCAGCCATGAATTATTGTTTATGGCCAAAGGAATGCTCAAGAATCTTAGATATATTCAGCTACCGATACCGATAAAATCTTGAAAAGTACCGATACCTCGTTAAAATGTATGTTTTGGTGGGTTGGTTAATTTAGAGTTCGTTTATGGCATTCCTAGCATCAGGAAGATTTTATGGCATTCCTAGCCAGTGATCAAGAATAGCAAGGTTCAAATGGCATTGCAGAGCGCGAGATCGAGATTTAAGCCATAGCTTTTGGTTTTAGGGTTTACAAATCGGTCATCACAAGCTTTCATTGAAAATTATTTTGTATTTTCAATTTTGACCATGGTTTTAGGGGGTCCCTAAGGAAAAAAATAAAATGTATAAAATTCTTTGAGGACCTAACCATAGAAATATTGCAAGGCCAAGACTTCCATAAGAAATTTGTGTGGAGTCATATAGGCTTGCTTGCAACAAGGTTATGGCTAGATGTATTATATCAAAATGGATGGCTTCATATGGTAAGGCTAAAAGCACAAAGTAAAAATGCATGGAATGGGAGGTAGAAAAATCAGAGGGCCAAAAGCATATAGTGACAAGGTAAAAAGTTCTAAAGCAATATGCATAGGGGAAATGGCAAGATAAGAAATTTCAAAGCAATATGCATAGGGTAAATGGTAAGATGGTCAAGGAAAAGTAGAATTTGGAAAGGGATATGAAAATACTTACAAATGCTAGGAATTAGGGTACCACAACATGGGGTCTTCCAAACTCTAGCCCTAGTATCTTCCAAACTTCAAAAAAACATCTTCTAATCTTCAGCACTCAAAGTCTTCTTAGTGCATGATTTTTTTTATTTTTTATTTTTTTTGTAGGCAAGATATTTTAATTTAATTAAACCGAAAAAAAAGGGTTACAAGACCTTATTGGAGTAGCTCCACGATAGGCCAGATATAAATTTGAGTACAATGGTCTACCCATTAGTCCAGGACTAAAGATCCCAGGGCAAACGCCATTCCTTTCAGCTGGAGTAAAGGAAAAGAAACCTGTGAGGATTGAAGTTAAAGCCATTTGAAGCTCCCAACCGCAAGAAGCAAGCACATGAAGAGCACCAAAGCGCAAATATCATCCTGCGCGTTAACTCGGCATGGACAAACATACTGCCTGGCTATACTATAAGTGATACACCATCTTCTAGCAAGGCTGCACGCCACACACCTGTCCCAGGAGGGGTGTCCACTTGCTTTCTAGTGCTGCTACACCTGCTTGCCTATACTTTAACTTCATGAGGCTCAGCTTGCTTAAGGTTCCAAGTTCAGGTTCCCCTGGAACGCAAGAAACATGGTCCACAAAGTGAGCACCTGTTAAGAAAGCCTGGTCTCCCATCCAAGACTTTCTCATTTAACCTCTTCCTTAGCCCATACTATCCAGTCATGGATTACCCTTAGATCCTAATCCCCCCTTGCTGGGAAAGGGGAAGGACTTGCTTTCTGCCCAAAGGTAAACCTGCCAAGCAGTCAGCAGACTGATATGCAAAGAACAGACCTAGCCTAAAAACCCAGCTGCCTATAATCCGAGCACCTGGAGTGCCAGATCACTTCCCTTAAAGCAAGCAAGCAGCCCGCAGTGAGTGCAGTCCGTCCCCTACTGCAAAGAGTGCAACAACTGCCCTGGCTATACCCATCTTAACCTTTGCAAAAGCCTAAACAAACAAGACAAGCTTACCTTCAAGACGACCCACCGCTAGGCCTCAGGAACTTCCAGAAATAAGCTAGCAACAGATAAGCTTCCTGCCTCAATATGCACACCCTTAGTGCATGATTTTGACTTCAAGATAAGTTCTCTTTTTTCAAACTTGACTTCAACATCAATGCTTACCAAGGTCTTCCAAATTTCAAGTCTAAGAACTCAAATAAGAGCATATGGTCAGTATGTTCTCCAGTGAGGGCAACACACCTACCCGTTGGACACGTCCATAAAAACAAAATAAAGATTTTTGCGGATGTGGACACTGGCTCGCATAACCCGAGTTTAAATACGCTTCCACAGCTTGCTGATCTCATTGGCACAAAGCTCTCTTTTTTTTGTTGCAATGGGACTCGTTGAACGCATCGCATGCAGAAACTAACATGTAAGCGACATCCACTAGAGTCAAGGTTATAGATCATGACCCAAGTATGAGCCCATTTGCCTTGAATAAGTGCTGCATATGTGCCACCACATGTATCAGGTATGTTGTAGCACGAATTTTTCACTTGCAGTAGATATGCCAACTAAAGCGCTCTCCTATGGTTAAGTCCCTAATAGGTAACTTGGTGTTCCTTGGATAATGGCTTGAAAAAAAATAGTGGCCACTCTGATGGTATAGGGTCTGTCAAATTACTTTGATAAAGCAGTTCGTAAAGACCATCAAAGACTATCCATTATGACTAGGTCTAGCAATACAACTTAATAGATTTAGCAAGCTCAGGAGGGATGATACAAAATTGGCTGCATGTTTTCACTCCTGAGATAAAAATGCATAATTACAGCCAAAAATCGTTTCTTCTTCAACCATAATGATGAAGGTTTGCAACATGCTAACTACACTAATTATGTGATTTTCTAGAGAAAGAGTTATAACTCAAAATGGGCATGGTCATAAGGGAAGGGTTACCATTGACACCTTTCAAGTTGAAAAATAAGAGACGCTATGCCACAATCAATAAGATACATAACCCAGAATAATATAATACCCCTACTTGGCTTTCTCGTTGTAAGATTGACTAGTCTTGCTTCATCATTTGTTGTCGAATGCCACAGATAAAATTGTATCTCAAAAAGCCTTCAATGCCATTCTTATTTACTCTAGAATCTTTATTATGATGGGTTAAAAGAAACAATGTGCACTTGTTGGGTTGAGGTCTAAACAAGGATGTGGCAAAACATAAGCCGATCTAGATCAATTAAAAAATGCGGTAAAGTGAAGTAACCAGCATGTGGCCTTAAGAAATCCAAAAGCAAAGAGCAAATGCTGACCAGAAGCAAAAGGCAATGAGAAGCACAGTGTGGTTGGATGGCGCCCTAGATCTCACGACAATCGACGGCAAAGGAGGAGCCATAGGGGTGTGAAATTAGCTTTATCCTGGTTTTGGTGATTCTATCGCGGTGACTACTCTGCTGCGGAATCACTAACCCTCCGGAAACGGGATCCGTTCCGGAGGCCTCATTATTCGTACCTGACAGCGTCAGGTGTTACCTTCTGATGGATCCCAGTCATCCGTCTACAGGATCCATCCTGGCCGTCCGTTTTATACCTCCTGGTGGAATCACATCCACAAAATACTGCCGGACAGAATCATCGCCCTTTTATTCCATGCAACGGAATCACCATTGGAATATCCCAGTAAAAGTTCAAATTTTTTGCGTCCTGTTCTTCTAGCACTACAACAGAATAGGGGATTTTTCGTCGGGTATAGCGTCAAGCAAAATGATGCTATATGTATTCTGAAATTGCTATTAAATGTCACGAAGCTAACACTAAAAGTACCATACTTTGATGTCGCATGGACGTCAATTTTTGCGTCAAGTATTGGGTCACGATTACAAACCGCAAAAATGACATAATGGCAACGTTTGTGGCAATTGCATTACATGTTTGTGTCAAGCTTATATCTCAGTTATTCAATAATTGCGTCACCTTTTGTCACATATTAGTCTCGACTATGCGACTCAATTATTACAGCATTTTGACATCCTTATCTTCCATAGATTGATATCATTTGCATCATATTTGCGACTCTCTTATAATATGGCTTGTATCATTTGTATACAATTACAACAACCTCGTTTTATATTTTATAATATTCTCCAAAACAGCTGAATCACTTAAACTGGACTGTAACCATTTTCTACATCAAGCATTTTCACTACTACAAACCTAACAAGGCCTTTGGTAAGGAATCAGCCTTTACAAATCTACACTAAGATCAAGGAATGTTCCGCCCATATCAAAAAAATGTCATGTCCACATCTTGCAAATTTCAGTTGCAACACCCCTCAACATTTCAGCTTTTTTTCCTTGAGAATGGAAACAGAATAAATGGCATTTGATCAGAATGGTACCTGACTGCTAAGATGACCTCCATGTATTTTATATAGGCTGTTTTCCCCCAGGATCAGATGATTTTGTAACAAAACCTTTATGCAATGCTTCAATAAAATAATGTATGTATTCATCAGCATCTTCTTGCCTGTACGGTTGAAATGTTGAGAAATGCCTAGGAAACTTAAGGAATTCAACAATCTGATACAAACAGATAGAAGAGAATTCCATAATATTTTTATGTACTGCAAACTGAAATATATCTTACGTCTTTTGGAACGTTGAGGACATCACGACCTTCTCTGATCTTAGTGCACCTTTCACATACACGTCAAGTGCACACAATGCACAGGACTCAAATTTGACCTGTTCAGAGCACAAAGGTCATGTTGTGAGTCACAGAACATAATTACACTAAGTAGATCACATAAGTTATAAAAGGGTTAAAGGGTCTGCACATATATTCCAGATAAAATTGTAAAAATATCCTTTTGAGGAACATTGCTTTATCAAAAGGTTATTGGAAAACAGAAGAACACTTACATAATTTGCCTTGCCCATATTGGAGGAACTGAGCAAGTCGTGTAGTATATGCAGTACCGAATTCAGTATTGAAAAATAGAAGAACACTTACATGATTTGCGCTGCCCATGTTGGAGGAACTGAGCAAGTCATGCAGTATATGCAACACATTGCAGTACTGAATTGAGAGAACAAGTATTTCCAAGATTGGAGAGACCAGCATTTTGGGTTTCTCTTCAAAGAGCAAACTTATCTTATATAAAGTGTTTTATAGTTGTACCAAAATTGGTGATTTGCATGCATGCGGACCAAAAGATGAAAGATGACTGCTAAAAATGAGTAATTACTATTTCTTCATTCTAGTTCCTTAGAATTACAACTAAACAAGTTCACAAAGCGGCGAACTAAACCCTCTGTAATCACAGATGCTTACCTTTTTTTAGAGAAAGCCTTCACGTCTCCTAGAGATTTACTTGAAATATAATCTTAAATCCTTGTACCAGAACATAGAGAATATCATCGTCAATATAAAAATTGCGAACACAGTTTCCATAGAAAAGGACTTCTCGAACCTTACAATGGAATTTGATTCAAGCAAGTTTTCCACATCTTTCTCGCAGACTTTTGTTTTAGGAGTTCCCCGTGACCGCTCGGATCCTCGGCTTCAAAGCTCTGATCATATTTTGCATTCAAACGTGCAGATCCAACATCTTCTTCCATTTCAATGGATGAGTTTATGCGAAGTAGAGCAAAATTTGATATCTGAACATGCTGAGAAACCTCAGATGCCCTATGGGATACAGCGGTTCTCGATTTTCCCTCTCTTTTTTGAAAACCTTCACAGAAAAACCTTCGCGCACGAAAATTAGGTCTTTCCTTCAAATACACGGTGCAATGCTTGCATGCAGCCCCTTCACTCCGCACCCCCAATATTATAGATAAATAGATAGTATTTTAACGTCATGCCACTGGGCAGCATCCAACTGGCCCCTTCACTCTGCACCCCCAATGGGTGCACATTATTATAGATAGATAGATAGTATTTTAACATCACGCCACTAGGCAGCATCCAACTGGACATGTGACCACACACCACACTACATTGCTTGGTTGGGCCCTGCCCCCAACCACTTTACATTGCGTCTGTGGGTTTTGACACCCAACAGTTCAGAGTGCGATTATGGGCAGTCTCGAACTCGAGACCTATAGTTGCTAGACCTAGTGTGTTACCACTAGACTAATATAATAATAGTGTTTATACCGTTATATTAAAACCCCTTTCTAAAACATTCTAATTCTAACTAGTAATGGTACCCAACATTGCTGGGCGTAAGTTGAAAGGTTATAAATATTTTGGGTCGCAATGAGAAAAATATGACTAAAATATACATGCCCCATAATTCTTATTGTTAGAATTGTTGTGTGCATATAAAGTGAAGCACTCTATGTCCTATGATATCACTATTTTAAAAAGTAGTAGTGTCCAGCGTTGTTGGGGATTAGTTGCTAGCAAGTTAGGTATAGTTGAATGGGATATGCCTTGCTACTATACCATCACCAACAACAACTGCCTTTTTTCCCCATGAGGTGATATCTGAGAATTTAAATTAGTTGTTGATACATTTAGATGAATAGCAAGAAATTCCTAAAATGATTCATGAATGTTTCATGTTTTTAGACAGTGTATATAACTCCTAAAGTGATGCATAAAACAGGCCTTGTCTATGGCACTTTGAGCGTGATGTGAGAAGCACAAACATGTTCAATTACGTGGTGTACAAAAGCAGTTGAAGGCAAAGCTAAAACATAATCTCATGGTTCTTTAACAAATGTATTATTAGCACTTATTCATATAGCAACAAAGAAACTTAAAGCAAACACCGATCGATATGCCAAAAAATATAGTATAGCCCACAATAATAATGCCTTGTGACTCGAACTTACATATTATGGCGTGCATTCTGCGGTCACGTCATTCAAGATTTGAGGTCACGTCATCCAAGATTGTTGCTTCATATAGAAGCGACAACATTCCATGCATATTCATTTGGTTTTTCCATTCTGGTTGGCAATCAAACACCCACAAAATACAAAAAGGGCAAATAAGATTGTCAATTATATAAAGTATAGTGTCTCCTGCATTGACCCTTTTCATGCGTATGTTCCATACAAAATATGCAATCCTTGAAGCAGGAATTTCTTTTTACTCCCTTTTCACGCTTTCCTTTTCAACATGCCGCAGCATTTCTGCCATGCTAAAAGTATCATCCTAGTAAGATCTAAAAGATAGTCATTTAAAAAGGAGAATTAACCTCCTCCCAACACTTCAAAATGCTTTTCTGAGAGGCAGTCATGAAGTTTTAGGGTCAAGCCGCGACTCTGGTGGTGTGCGTGAACCCTCCGCCTTTTTCTCCTTAGGCAGAGGGGTGCGTCAGGGGGTGCCCTTTGGCCCGTTTTGTTTACGATTGTGGGCGGAGGCCTTTGTCTCCGATTGTTTTTGGCTGCAGTGGAGGAGGGAGTGGTGGATGGGCTTCGGATGCGGGATGGTAGCCAGCCAGTTATTAACCCGTTTGCCGATGACACTTTCCTCTTCTTGGTGGCGAAGAGAGGAATTTGCGAGAATGTGAAGGGTTTGTTGGATACTTTCTCCTTGGCCTCGGGCATTCTTACCTCGATTGGGGTAAGTGCTCCGCATTATGGGCCCAATTGACTCCGCCTCCCCTTGTTTGGCTCTATTCCCTTGGAAGGTGCTTCCGGGTAATGTGTGTACTAAGGCATTGTTGGGTATTCCCTTTGGAGGATGTTTCCATGGGGAGGGTGTGGGATGAGAGATTTTGCGGGGGTTGCGTAAAAACACCTCAATTGGTGGAAGGGTAGCAAGTTGTCCATGGCGGGTAGGATCACTATTGCCAAGTCAAGATTTTGTAGCACTCATGTGTATCTGACATCTGCGATGCTAGCTCCCGAGGGTAAGATCTGAGGCTTTGGATAAGATTGTTCAAAATTTTTGTGGGGGCGGGGATGATGAAGGGGCGGTTGTTAAAGTGGCTTGGTGGAAGTGTCTCCGCCCGGGAGGATGGGGGCTTGGCCATTCGGATTTGGCGCCGCATAGTAAGGTGTTGGTCTCAAGTTTGTTTGGAGCATTCTCGCAGATGGAGCATCTTCTCCTGTGCGGCTTATTTGTTGTTCTGCGATCTCTTTGCCATTGTGTGGCATTTGGGAAGCCGTGCATTGCATGTGGAGTTGCCACGGGCCTTTGTTGTATGGTCTCCGGCCTTTCCCACATGCATCCCCTTTTCTCCGCCCCGGGAGTGTTGCGGGCTTGGGATCATGTCGCGTGTGCTCTTCCGGCTAGATTATGCCTGGGTTTATCACCACTCTTCTCCTTTCTTGTGGGTTCCTCTACCCCATGCGCACTTGCCCTTGGGCGCCCTTTGTGCATGCTTTCGGACCACAAGGCCCCTTGGAGGCGAGCTGGCGTGCTCACCTTGGAGGATTGGTATTGGGGTGGTCAGCTAGCTTCGTGGGAGTTCTTTTCGAGCTCGCTTTTCGCTGAGGCGTGGCCAGGGCTATCATTCGGGAATACGTGGCGGGGAGTATTCCGCTACACATACCTATAGTCCCTCGGGATGATGTGGTGGTGCAAGTTTGGAAGGTTCATCACGGATGTTGTGTCTTCTTGCTTTGTGCGGTCTTCTTCTTGGGTCTTTGGCTATTCATGACACACCCCCTTCGGGCAAGTGGTCTCTGCGGCTTCGGGTTCTCGATGGCTTCGGTTTGGGCGTGGACATGGAGCTCACTTCCCCACCAGAAGGTTAGGGTGCTACGTGGCGGTGGGTGCACCTTGCATTATCAAGGTGAGTGCCCTTGTGAGTCGGTTTAGGCGGGTGTGAGCCCTCTCTGCCCTTATTGTGGCCTTCATCATTGAGATCGCTGTGGAGCATTGTCTAGTTTTATGCCCTCACTTGCGGGTTGCACGGGATTGGGTTAGGGCTCTGTTTGAGTGAGATTGACTAGCCCGGCGATTCTTTGCTTCATGTGTGTCTGGTGCTTGGCGGCTCTTGCGGCGGCAAACCTACATCTGTCGCGTGGCTTGGTTGGTGTCGGCTGATTTGGGCGGCGGTTGTGGATCTTCGGAGGATTGACTGCTGCAGCCTCTCTCGATTCCTCGACTTCGGGTACAAGCTATTTCAAAGCTTTATGGTGTTCCCGGGAGTAGTAGAGCGGAAGTTTGTCATTTGGCGGGACTTCTTGGGTGTTGTAGATGGTGATGGTCGGTTTGTACAACAGTAGAGTTGCAGTTTTTCTGTGAGTTTGTTGTGGAGTGTCGAGGTATCACTGTCTCTTTGGGGCAGTTCTCCTTCCTCCTCACTTGCTTTGTAACATTACCATTCTTTTAATATATTGATGACACAGTTCTTCAAAAAAAAAAAACACTTCAAAATGAATTCGCTTATAGGAAGAGCCTTTTGTCAGATTCCTTCTTTATGGGAATTGCAAATGCTCCATTTATAAAAATATCTTACTGTAGATAGATGATAATTAACAACCAATGAATCAAGATAGACACATTATTCTGATATTTTCCCAGCGAAGTTATTTGGAACATGCCACTTAAAATGGCTATGAGATAAGTCAAAGTATCTGTTGTAAGGGGTTAAAAACTACCATGCAATTGCATTTAATTGTCGCAGTAACCATTATTTTGTTCACCATGTCAAACGGACATTTCACTTGGCAAACAAACTCCAATCACAGATCTTTAAAGTTGCATGAGCATACTAAAAAATTGTTCTGAGCAAAAATGTATTCCATCATTGCAGCTGGAACTGTCTCTCCAGCACCAATTGCAGCTATACTCTGACTATGCTCACTGCACAACTTTATTCACCTGTTAGTTGCTAGTCCTTACACTTGAAATCAGCGATTTAACCAATCCTATTTATATACCTGACATGTAAGGGCTCATGTTGGTATGTACAGATCGTCCTATCCCTTGATGGCATATATACATCTGCCTCATCTTCCATGGGCATTACTTGAAACCAAAAGACAATGTATTTGATGTATTTCTATTTCACACTATCACAACATTGTCACTTATACAACGCATCACATGAAGTGTGTGCCACAATATCTACAATGCATTGATGTAAAATTGTCGAGACGTTTGACACTATAAGATGCTACAAACTCTTCACAAAAGGTGACAAAATATATCACAAATATTCACAAAAATATGTAACACAATTAGCCCAAAGCTTTAGAACCTGCAACATTATAATTAACACAATACTCTTGGTATCTTTGATTCTAAGATATGTCACAAACTTTCACAATATAAGATGCAATATGCATTACAAAAGCTAACATAAAAGCACCAAACATTTGATACATATCTTTCAAAAAAGTGACATTACGGTTGACACAACTGTAATGACGCAAGTTTTGATACAATCGAAAAAGTTTGTGTCACTTTTGAGATTATGACACAAATTTGACAAACCACAAAAGGTAGTGACACAGGGTTTGACGCAAAAGCCTAAGATACCTTTTCTAGAAAGCTTGGACCTATCGAATAATCGACTTACATGCTCAGTTTCTCCTCTCCTTTGCAATCCTACAGGACCTGGACTGTCAATTTTCAACTTATTCCATCAATTGGAGGGAGAGTTTTGCTGCACTAAGTATGATAAGAACTCGTTCCTTCATAACCCAGACCTCTGTGGCTGCCCTCCTCTTAGACCATGCAAGGCACCATCTCCTGATCAACATCTTGTTCCACCAGCTCCAAGTGGCGAATCATTTCTTGATAACGTATCAATACCGGCCTCTATCATTGGCTTCTTTATTGGGCTCTTTCCTGCTTTATATATTTGTTATAAAACCAAAAGAAGCTGTGAAAATTAGTATCTAGAGTTGTATTCAAGGGTCTTATAAATTAGGGGGCCTCCTCCCCATAATTTCAGAGCTTTCTCCCCAGAATTTTAGAATAAAGTTGTTAAAATCCGATATGATAAAGTAGATGCTAGAGAATTTCCAGTGGAATTTTTGTAAAAATAATGAAAAATCTTTTTCCCTTAACAATCTTGTAAGTATAGATAAAGAACGGCATTTTTGCTAGTTAATGAAAATCTAAATTTGAGGCCTATATATAAGTATGTATTAATTATTTAAAGGAAGTATGCTTTTTGAGGACATATCTTGTTAGCGAAAGACAAGGTGACTCACAATGGAAGCCTCACAATTGAGTATGTTTTTTTAATATCTTGTTAAACACAGTTGCATACCCTTTGAAAACAGGTTAACCCTTTGAAATGGCCCTTTTAGGGGTTAAGTCCAAAAGAATAAGGTGATTACAATTTATTATATGCTATATTAGCAAAACATTATTTTCTTTACCATTGGGTCAACTTGAAATGGCATTTTTAGGTGTTAAATCCAAAACATCATGGTGCACAAGATTTAGTATGATCTATTGCAACTATATTTATTTATTTTTGGCACTGGTATTGTGAACATGTGATAAAAATAATAGATTACAATTTAAATTATGAACATTAAACAGAATATCCAAGGTGTAAGGAAAAAGTAAACATAAAGTTTTGTGATGCGAAGAATGAGAAGACATTAGAGGAAAAATGAGATCGTTTTTTGTCCCAAATAGATTAATAAAAAAAAACACCTCAGCAAAATATACTAGCCAATGAGAGCATAGCTCAAGTTGTTTTTATGCCATAATTACATGGCACTGAATTCCTAGGTGGCACCCCATGGCAATTGTACCAAACAATTATAATACTTGGTCATTAAAACGATGTCATTTATGAAGCCATATAATTTAATGTCAAGATAAAATTACCAAAATTGGTTTCAATATATGAACCGCCATTAAGTCACCGAAGTATTCAAAATTTAGGTCTTCTCATTTCCCCCTAATTCTTCTCTCTATTCTTGATGACCTTCTTGTCCTCCCGATTCAAGCATGGAATAGAACAAATCGTAAGGATTGGCACAAGAAAATCAGTAGTATTAAGGACATCTCTACCAAAAATTATTCGGGGGTTGCTGGCAATTCGGTGCAGAGCTTTCTATCACCATTCATATATATTACCAAGCATTCTTCGATTCTTGAACCATTGGCCTAGGTAAAATGCAACCGTAAGGCCTATATTTCCTTGTTGCAAGAGTTCTTGTTAAGTTCTTCCTTTGCCTCTTTAACACTTGCTAATATGGATGCTCTTGGTTTTGATTTGCAGGTGACTTAATCATATCCATCAAATTCATAGGTTGAGAGTCAGGCTTAATGATATATCACCTACGGGTTCTACTACAGGTAATGTTCTCCTTAACTATGGCATTAATTTCTTTTTACAATCTGCAGTAGAATCTTCCTGCACTCAAGAATAGTTCTTTAATCGGTAAACATATTACTGAGCAATATGGTACACCTCATACATTTTAGCAGTTAAAAATCCAGTGTTATATGGATAAAATGAAAAAGGAGTAATTTGAGGCTTATTTGATTTGCTTTTACTTTTGCATTTGCATTTTGCTTTTGCAGAGGTAACTATATTCACTTTTCCTTTTGCAGGCAACTGAATTCTCAATTTGGGATCCTGGCTTTGTGAATATATCAAAGTTTGCTCCCTGTGTATATTACAGAGTATAACTTCCAGGTATCATATCTTATTGTTGATGATCATTTCCTTAACTAGTAGAGAGTTAACCTTTTACATTAATACTTTTATACTAGTGAATCTTTGTTGAATTCTTTGTCCTCTTCATCTTCATTGTCGTAGTAGCATTGCTTATGAATAGTAGAATGTTGCTTACTAAATCATGCAATGCATTTCTGTTAATATTTGACATGATACTAGAGAGCAAGTATTTGGTGCATCTTAAATTAATAATAATGCTTTTCTATGCAAATGCAGGTGATGGATAGCAGTCGATCTGAAATTAGCCACATTATTGTAAAGAATAGCAAGGACATGAATGGTAATTGGATTGAGTTGCGTGTTTCATTAGGATCATGGATTACCATGAGACCTCGTCAATCAGGTGAGCACGCTGTCAAAAGAAGAAAATTGAGTGATATTGCTTCCCATTGGAAGGCCAAAGTGGTTGGGTTTGTAATTAGCCAAACATATAGAAAAGTGGATGAGATTATGGTTGCACATGCATATAGTCTTAGTGATATGCTCAAAGAAGAAGTCGCCAAGAAACCGCAATTTCCAAAGATGGAAGTCAATTGTATTTGCTCCTCTGACTTTAAAGATAAGGTTTCTGTCCACTCTATAACTAGTGTATTGGAGGTCCATCATTTAGCCTTGGTCAGTTGCTATTTCCTGCTATATCCATGTCAACTCTTAGAGATAGGTGTATTTGGTTCCATAGATAGAAGGTAAAGTGGGCAAACTTAGGTTAGTGGATGTGCCAAACCTAACTTTCATATCCAGGGTTTTTAGTGACATGCAAATATTGACGGCATATCGCTACATGCTAGCAAATGTTGGAAGAATGTTGACTGAAAGAGGAGTTAGATGTGGAGTAAAAATTTTATTACGATTTAAAGTATTTGCATATCTTTTCGAGGATGTGAACACGCTGAAAGTTTTCCCTCAAACATACACTTTACGTGATGTTGAATATGAAAAGCTTCAGAGTATTTTTTTTTGGCGAATGGAAGAGAAAACTTCATGACACCAGTGGGCAAATTACAGAATGCACAGTTGTTACAAGCAGCATGACATTCAAGTATAAAATTTCATTGAATTTAAATTGCAGGCCATCAGATTGTTTCTGACTTATATTAGCCAAGCAAACATTATATTGCAATTTCTACGTGCAAAGGAGGAAACAGTTTTGGGAGAGTGGGCATTATTCTTGAAAACCAGTAGAAGAACACCATTTAAGGTCTCCGATGATGCAACTGGCAATAGACATGGGAAACAACCATTTATACACACTAGATGTGGAAGAGGAATGGTCACTTCTAGAATGTAGAAAATTATTGGAGTTCCTTTTCTGGATGTTCTAAATTCCAATTTATTAGAAATGATAAAAAGGTGGGTTTTAGAAGAGAATGCTTGATCAAATGTAAAGATTTTATGCCTCCTCACAATGTGAGAGCTGTTCTTGAACAATAGACTAGAAAGAAAAAAAAAGAATGTCGCAATGGCCAATTGTTGGGTTCAATTCCCAAAGTGAAATTTGTGTTCCATATTCTGTTTTATACAAGCTGCCTCCATATGTATTTGATCCAAATTCTATTTTATACAAGCTACCCACAGATCTGGTTGCACTCAAATGTCTAACTATTTTGCTGGCACACTTGATCATTGGGTTATATTGGACTGCTACGAAATGTTGAATTTCATAACGAGTTCCATAAGCTTAAAATGAGATAAGACCCTTTGTCTACTTTAAAACTTTGTTTACTTTAGTAGTTAGAATTATGTAAGGCTTTCCTGCTAATCCTGCCAAGTGATGTTTGTTACTTACCTTGCCTCTATAACTTTGCCTAATTTATGCAGCAGCAAAACTGGCAGAGATAATTCATACTGGCTCCATAACGAAGTCAGCATGTCCAAAAAGACAAGATATTTATATTTCCATAACTTGCTAACCCTTGCATTAGAATGTGTAGTTTGTAATGAGAAATATCATTACACCACTGTGAACTTTGTATCACGGCTCATCTATAAGCAAGAGTTGAAATAGCTGGAGGGTTTGTGAATGGCTAAGGAAGCTCCAACACTTCCTGCTGGAGCCTATCTTCTATTATCAGTGAAGATTTGTGATGTATTTCAAGGTTAAGGCTACAGTTCCATGCCCAATGTTGCTACAAGAAACGCAAAGTGTTGCTCCAAATCAGGAAAATTCTTGTGCCCAAAGTAGCAATGCATTTCCGTGCTAGCCTTCTATATACAAATGAATTGGAATAGACAATGCTCCATTGTAATTTCGCAATGTGCTATGTCTGCATGTTCAACAGGGCAATGGGCATGAAAAGGGATAATGTGTGGAAAATTCTTGTAAAATGTCTGCTTGGCAAAGTGCATGTGTCTGCAATCATGAATTGTGAGTTTGCAAAAACATTAAGTGTACTAGCTGTGATGGCCAGTTTATATTAGCAAACAATCTACATTCTTAAGGTCCCATGAGCTGGTTGTGTTATCAAGGACATCCATAATCTCAATTCAATTTCTTTTGTAGGATGGTGGTTTGCTCACCTTTGATACAATTGTTTATAATGCAGCCAATGTGTGCCAACGTCCTTTCCATCCCCATTTAAACTAGCTCTGCACCTTATACCAGGAACATGACACCTTGTGACAATATGAATATGATTCACAATTTAGGCATACCGTGACAGGTATCTGAAGGTTTACATGATGGTAGATAAAATTACTGAAGATGAGCTGTTGCATCGTTTTTTGATCATAACTAATGCACTGTCTGTTCAGAGGCTATGACATCAACTAATGACATGATAGGTGAGATACAAGATCGGCATGTCCAGAAAGCCATGGTATTTATATTTCCATAAGTTAGGTTTGCTAATCCCTGCATTAAAATGTGCAAGTTTATAATGAGAAATATTATATAAAAATGGTTCACTTTGTGCCAAAGTCCTTTCCATCACCATTTGAACTAGATCTGCATCTTATACTAGGAAACATGACACCTTGGTTTGTTCTAGCTCGTTGTTTAAATGAGTCAATCTATTCCAATTTCTAGCTCCTTCCAACTCGTTATCTTCTTGAACTCCATTCCATTTGTGTTGCCTTGCCATTTGACTTCATCCAAGCTTCCCTTTTCCTCTTTTTTTGACAACTCATTTATAACCTTATCTACAACTGGATTTGCTCTTCGTCTAACATTTCTCTCATGCCTCGCAGTCAATCTCCTATAGAACCACTGACTCATTTGATACAAGGGTTTAGATGTCAATGTACTGCCACCTCTTTGTGTTGCTCTATGCAAGGTTGTTTTTGCTTGTTTATGCAATTTTTCCATACCTTGAGTATTCCAAACCGCAAGACTACCATATGTTTTGGCAAACCAGGGTCCATGTGCGTGCTGCATTGTCTAGCATACAAACAATGGAAATTTACTCTATAGCTATTAGGTGATCGATCTGCAATCAGGAAACGACATTTTTATGGGAATGAAGGAATTTTGAAGGAAAATCCTGGCATGTGCATTTTGAAGGAAAATTCTGGCATGAATTTCTCATGATGGACTTTCATGGCCCAAGTCTGTTCAATTTTTTGCAGATCATACTATTCTTACTATCCTTGATTTTTGATGCAGTGCAGTGGAAAAGCAAAACATATAAAGAGGAGTCTTATTATATATTAAGGACATGCCGAATTAACACTAGTGGAAAAGGTTTTTTGTTTGAGACTGTCAGTTGACAAAAGAATTGAGGAATTGGATTTGATGGAGTTGGTTCAGATGTTGGAGAAGTTTATACTTCAAGTTTGCAAGCTTAGTGGAAATATATACCCTATTGAAACGTGAGTATAATTTTAGTTTTGTTTTCTATTTTAATAGTTTATCTAAGTACTAACTGGTTGCTACTTGTTACAGGCTGCAGGATATGCTTAGAAAGTTTGGAGCTATTCCTAGGATGGGTCCTATGATAGGCATATACTGGCCGATAAGTGAAGTGGTGTTCTCATTGAGCTTTGTAAAACATTGAGTACAAATGGATCCCTCACTAGGGATAGATAAATTTGGAAATATGAATCTTAAATGCTCCGAAACTAGACAATCATCGAGAGCATGATGAAATTGAAGAATACAATATAAAACATGGTTTTATCCGCCACTTGGTCGATGCAAAGGTGAGAAGACTCGGTGACTGCTCCTCCTCGGGAAGAAGAACCACGCCTTCTTAGATTTTTGAGGAAATCCAAGCAAATAGTTGAAGCACGACCCCACACACTATGGCAACCACAAGACCTTGAACAATCCTGCAAAATCAAGGCTGAAAGAAAAATAACCCGTTAATGAGTTAGATGCTATAGGCAAGAAGACTCGGAGGCTCCAGGGCCACGCCGAGAAAGAAACAACAGCCGACCAATCGGGAACCGTCCGCGGAATGACCATCGCGGGAAAAAACAACCGATTAGTGCTGCCTCGGAGGCTACAGCGCCACGCCGAGAAAAAACAATAAATATGATCTCGGAGGCAACAGCGCCACGCCGAGAGAAAACATGAATAATAAATATTGACTCAGAGGCTACAATGCCACACTGAGAGAAAACATGAATGAATAAATAAAATACTAGTGCCATACCGAGAAAGAGTAAACCAATAAGTATGCCTCAGAGGCTACAAAGCCATGCTGAGAAAATAAAGAATGCAAATTTAAAGGACATAGAAAAGGAAATAAGGAACACGATCAAATGAAAAACCATCAAGGGAGGGAGGGTGAGGGAAACTGATAGGATAGAGAAGAAGGAGAAATCTAGCTCAAGAGAACGCCGATGATAGAACAATGAAGAGAGGCTGAATAAATAGGATGAGTGACAAAGGGACGTCCCCATCCAAGGAATGTCGGTTCTATTGCTGTCGCAATAGAACCGTGGCATTCCTAGGATGGGTCCTATGATAGGCATATACTGGCCGATAGAAGAGGAACAAACTCAAAACGAAATATAGTATAAAGAAAGGGAGAAACGAGTCTACAAGGTCACTGGAAAAGAATGCATAGATAAGGCTGACGGCAATAAAAGTAAAACGAAGGAAGAGGAAACTAAGAAAAATGGAGGAAAAAGGGGATAAAGAGAAGACAGAGACAAAGGAACAATGAAGAAGCAGATAAGAGCAAGTAATGCTGGAATGCAAACAAAGGAATGAATAAAAATGAAGGAGAACACGATCGAGGAATGCTATGAGGAATGGAGACGGGAACATAAGAATGAAGAAGACAATGGAATAGTGCAGTAAGAGATGAGGGAAGGAACTTATGGGACAACAGCAGACAGAGCCACGAACATGATGTCATCATCAAAGTAACGATCTCAAATGACTAATGTCCAATAAATACTACACTAACAAAGATACTATAAAAGCAAATTATCCTAACTAGCAATAGAAAAGGAGCAAGAAGACAAAGAAACCAAAGAAGGAACCAATGTGACTAATATAGTAATAATGTCACTAGAGTTAAACGGAACAATAAGCTAAAGAAAATAAATTAAGGAATCAATGCAAACACAACCAAATAGAGAAATGATATTAAATGGAGCTACCGAGAAAATGAGGAGTGTATAGCAAATGGAGCGCACCAAACCCATAAAGAAGCATGTAGAATCTAATGGAATAAAGAAAGGGAGGAACGAGTCTACAAAGGTCACTGCAACAAAATAGAAAGCACAAATGAAGCTGATGGGACACATGGAACAAGTGGAGTGAATTCACAAATAGAGACAACAAAGGATCAATGCGAAAGACATAGAAACAAACACCCAAGTGACCCAATATAAAACACCTAGAAACAAACAAATAGACTGGAACAAATGGAGATAAAGCCACCAAGTACTTGGAAAAAGGGGAAATATGGAAAAAAGAAGCACATTTAGATAATGAAGCAATGGCAAATAGATGGATTAGAATAGCAAAAACATGTCCAGGGAATACAGAATAACTGGAATGATGATATCAAGAAAAGAAACAGAACCTAGAGCAAAAAGGACAACTGTGATAAACCAGACTAAGCATAAAAAATTTAGCACACTTGGCAAAGGTGCACAACTCGCAGTTAGAAGCATAGAAAAGTTATGCAAAAGACCCGAGTGAAACAACTAAAATAACGACATAAAAGGAGCTAGAGGTACCAACCACGAGTAAAATGGCACAAAGGGATCAATATCTATGCGAAGCAAAAGTTAAACTGAAGCAAAGGACTAAAAGTGGCATGCAAAAGGATCAAAAGAACTTATGAAAGTATAAGGAAAAATGCCATAGGGACACTGGGTTAATGAAACAATGTCATGGACAAGAACTTACCAAGCAAAAAGACAAAACTAGAACCCATATGGCCAATTGGAATAGTTGCACAACTGGCCCGAGACGAGAAAGCTACTGGTGAAATGCTAGAGGTAACATCAGATGTCCATACAAAGGTACGATGATTGGAACAACAAAACTACGAACAATATACATGATATCCTATGCATGGATCAAAGATCAAATGAAACAAATGAGTTATAATGCTAAAAAAGGATTAGAGAAGCAAAATGCATTAGCTAAAACCAAATACGCACATGTACAAAGCCTAAAGTACAACAAAAAGCCATGTAGTACAAGGATTATCTACCTTATGCATATGACCAAAAAGAACTCCATGCAAGGTCATCTATTTATAGGCAAACCCATGATACATAAAAGTCTTAGATCTTCAGTAAGTTGGAACTAAATCAAAACTGGATTATTATGGTGAATCACGCGCAAAATCATGGAAAGTGGAACATATAGAGCAATAGAGCAAATGGAACTACAAGAAAAAATTAATAGAAAAATGAAGCAAGTGGACCAAATGAGACAATGAAATAAACGAATTTCATGGGATAAACGGGATCCAACTATATCACAAGCACAGACCGTTGAAACCATGAACCAAATGGCATGAAACCATGTAAAGGAAAGTGAACCAAACCATGTGCACCCGACAGGAAATAACAAATGAAATTAAAGCTCGTTAGGAAATATCATAAGAGATTAAATTCCTAAATGCATCACGTCATGCGATAGAAAAATAAAAGAGTGTGGAACATAAAGGTTCACATATCAGAAAAATACGAAGCAGAGTGTTTGCACATGCCAAAGGCGACAACAACGAAAATTTCCAAGTATAAAAGGACAATTACAAGTGAGCAGTTTCCGATCACAAAATGAGGTCCCGACAACAGTTTCTTAAAATTGAAATCTATGGTGCAAAGAATGCAAATGTAAAATGGTCAAAGCTCATATCCACAAGATTGAGATTTATGGTACATATGCAAAAAGAGGGAATGTAAGGAGCAATTTTGTGAAAAAGCAAGAGATGGAAGATGCAACATTGCTAGACGAATAACTTTAAAGACGTGAAGGTCACATCCTATGAAGAAATTACCAAGCTAAGTAGGAAGAGGTATCCCCTATGCCTAACAAGATGAACAATGAAATGTCGAACAAAATGACTGCGCTAATACCTCCAATGCCATCGAGAACTTGCAGTTTAGTACATGCAAACTTGTGCTTAGTAGACAAAACTCTACAGGCGATCCTATGTATCATGGCCTCCAAATGCGTAAAAACATTTCGCCATAAGGCACTCATCAAACTCTGTGAGGGCAATACAAAGAGTCAACCACGACACACGAAACATGAGCACTCAAACTTCAACACCATAGCCAAAGAATAACAAAATGGGTATGCGGGCAATGGCACCAGAAGCATGGACAACGTGTCATTGAGCCATGGAGTAATAAGAATAAGAGAAATTAGAAATAATAGAGATATACAAAGAAGTGGAAATGACGAGGCAAATGAAAAAAGTACCAAATGAAAAATACAAGCACGTCAAAGGGAGAGAGTGGGCCATCAACGGAGACGTAACTATGTCCACGGAGATTTGTGGGCTCCCAAACGATCCCAATTGGTCACTTAGTCTTGTCCAAGCATGTTACCGATGCAAATACGCATGAGAAGCTCATCCAAACAAGGAGTTAGAACAAATAAAATATTGATGCTAAATGTACCATAATCACGCCACAAATGAGATGCAATTAAGCCTCAGGAAGGGCAAAGAACTAGACTTCAACCTACATACCTCAAATCGTAAAACAGCAGCTATCCCACAAACTCGAGACCCAAGGCACCATGAGTCAAAGAAACATATCTAGAAATGTATACTGCAAAACCTCACCAGTTTTGGCACCTCTAGTTAAAGAACGTCGGAATAGCACAAGCATAGATGCAATAGAAGTAGAAAAGGATTGTAAAAGGAACAAGAACCTTGTTGTTAAACCGAGAACGAACTTTGAAAAAAGGTTAGCAGGAATTCAATATGTACAAGAACCAAGGGGCGTGAACCAAGCAGCTTAAAGGTGCGATATGGAAAACCGGCAAAAATGAAAACCGAAGAACAAAGGAAGGCAAATGACCATAAGAAAAAAGGCCAAGGAATAAATTTGTAGGGGAAACGGAGACCCGGTATCCCCCGCCAAGAGGGGAACAAGGAAAACCAATTGCAAGTATCCCTCGAAAAGGCTGAACCCGACACATGCGGAAGCGGTTGTGATCTTGCAGCACGGATCGATGGAGCAAAGATATTATTCACAGGCACAAAATCAAATTGAATCCATAGGCACAATCAATGCAAAAAACGGCGCTTACCTCGTTGGATCACAAGAATCGAAATGAAGAAAATGATTATCCCTTCCTGTCTAAGCCGAATCTGATTGTACACAGAGCTTTGTGACCTATATGACCTCGAACTAAGTAATCTCCATTCAAACCGCATCCTGTGCTTGCAAATCAATCCGACTTCCAGCACGGTGTGGGAAAAAGCCATCCCAGCATTCAATTCAAAGTTGAGCCCTGACGTCGCCATGTCGGAATCAATGCAAAGTCGAACTCCAGACCCTGCGAAAACTAAAAGCAAATAAAAGATATACAAGAGTTTGATAAGCAAATCTGATTAATAAGCCCAACTGCATATCTCGATTCGTAGAAGAACTGCATAAGGCACCCAAAAGTTTAACCACTAAAATAAACCACTGACAAACCACTATAGATGTGATTTTTTATAATAAAAATTTCATTCTTAATAAAAACCACATAACATAGTGGTTTTTATAACTAGTACGTGGTTATTCATGTTGATTTTTTGTTATAGCGTGGCTTTTCAAAACCAAACCTAGTTTATTTTATGGTTTCTAACATCAACGGTGGTCATTCATGTTGGTTTTCTAACATTCCATGATTATTAATTCGATATTGGTTTGTAGCATGGTTTTTCAACACCACTTTAAATATGGTAATGGTTGTTTATGTTGGTTTTCTATTGACACAAAGTTAAAGTACTTTATGGTGTGGTTTTTTTAACCAATTTAAATGCCATGGTGGTTATTCATGCTAGTTTTCTATTATCACAGTTTATATTATAAAATGGTTGTGGTTTATAGCATAGTTTCAATCATGGTGATCGTTCACAAATATCATCTAAAAAGATGTGGCTATCCGTAGTGCAAAACCAGCATAGAATTGAATTGAATGTTTTTTATCGTCCATGGAGTCCAATTGGATAGTGGTGCAGTTTTGCATTCACATTTCTATATTAACTAAGGTTTATATCATGGTTTCCATTTTTCGATACCAATTTAGTATCCCATGGCCAAGCATGTATTGAGAAATAAATATCATGCTATAACGATCTTCGAAAGATGGGAATTATTCTTGAGATGACTTACTCATTAATTAAATTGATTTCTATCATCTATAGCATCCAAATTATCTATGAGGCTTCATACAAGGAAATCATATAAGGACAACCATAGCATGCAAACCAATAATATAGTTTCCTAAAATTTATTCAATTAAAATTGAAGGACATGTTTTATTATATTTCTTTCTTGAGGAAAGTAAAAAATATATATATTACCACAGAAGCCTCTTTCAGTGGAAGAAAATATTTAGCTACTTCTATGTTCTTCTTCTACCCAAGGAACAATCTACTTATTTAAAACGTTTTAGGGGGTGCTTGCCTAACATTGTTAATACTAATTCGGCGTTCACTTAAGCTTTTTCAGGTTTGGTTTCCTCCATTTTTATTTTCGAGCAACCTGTTTTGATTCACTTGGTGCATTCTAGGTTTCTTCTTTCTTTCATTTTGCTCCTTCTCTCTGGTTTTCAGATCTGCATTTTATAGATTCTTTCTTTCACTATTTTGCCAACTAACCAATTACGTAGCAAACTGAAGCTCACTTAACAACAAATGCAAAAATGACACAATTTCTCAGCACCCGTCTAAAATGTTGTTCTTGCCAAAGATGCAAAAATGATATAATTTCGTAGCTAAACCTTGTTTACTATCTTTCTTTTATTCATACATTATTGAACCTAAAGGCGACAATGTTGTTGTGGTTCCTACATTCCCGGAGGATGCACATAGTAATAAGAGGGTGGACATCTGCATTTGAAGGGTGGCCAAAAACATCCCTAGTATACTGATCTTTGTAAACTAATTTAACCCCTAAGGTATATATTTTACCCCAGATAGTGCAAAAAAAAAACTCTAATGCTAAGTAAACAAATACGAAATGGTAAAAAAGGACCCCTTTCTTGCACACAGATGTCCCATACTACAAATAATACTGAATCCCTGGGGCTACACTGAAATGATTTATGCCCGCCCGCCCGCCGCCTGAGATTTGTGTGTAGAAGAAATAAACCGAGGGCACTGGCGATGGCAGTGGCGGTGGCGGCCCTCCAAGCTCTTGCAACTCCGGCACTTGAAAAACGGTACGTATTTTCAGATCTTCCATGTTAGAGCCCGCATGTTGAATCCACGTGGTATGTTTGAGCCAATAAGATGGTATGGTAAATCCTAGGGGCACAACATTTGAACCATAAAAAATAACGTATGAAATCAATTGCAAAGACATGACATTTTTAGGCCATTAATGTTTGAATTGGAATCTTGGAGCCACCTTGGCATGTTGGAGCCTAGGTGGCGTGTTTGAGCCATCTTGGCATGTTGGAGCCCATGTGGCATGGTTGAGCCACCTTGGCATGCTCTTTGTTGTGGTCAAGTGTAACGACATCAAAATTCCATTATACTTTTTACCTTTTATTTCCTATGGGTTTGTAGACGTGACTTTGTAAAGAATGTTTCAATGGTCATTCAACGAACTTTTTGGTCGTTCCGATTACAATGAACTTTTTCCTTGAGGAGAAGAATGATGTCTTCTTGGTATATTGCCAACATTATGAATAGCAAAGTCAATTTACTTTATAAATTTGAAGTTTGGTTTGTCTTTTTGGATGATAAACCAAAATCCAACTTATGAACTTAATTGAACCATAGCCCGAATGTGATTTGAAGCAAAGATATATTTTGGAAATAAAGAGACCTTGCTTTAGGATCTAAGCATCGAAAATTAGGTATTTAAATAGAATGTAATTCAACCATGGTGACTAAACAATGGCCCACAAAGAAGGTTGTTTCAAGCAAATGTACGCTTTGGATGGTTTGGGTATAAAGTTAGCATATATAGTCGTTGATGGGTAGAATGTGACGGAGCGTTAATGCACTCATTAAAAGCCATTCACATAGGGGTTAACAACCCAATTTTTTTATGGAGTGATCTTTCACATGGAACATGTTCCAAGTTGACATGCCAAAATAATGAGAGATGCCATTGACATGACATGAGTACGGTGAGGTGGCAAAGATGACTGGTGAGGTGGCAAAATATGAAGGGGTGGAAAAATGAAAATGTGCATAAACAATTTGGCAACTTTTAAAGAAAGCATATTTCTCCATGGTGACATGGCATTTCTTTCGATGGTGTGGCATGTCACATGATGACTAAGCATTTTATGCACTTTAGATAGAAAAAGACCATTTTTTTGAAAAAGGTTTTTGTTTTTAGTGGCATAAGTAGGTTTTTCTTATTGCCCTTAAATTCCCTTATCAATTTCTTTATGAAACTTTAAAACTTGTCCTATTTCTTGTAAAGATGCTTAGTCATCATGTCCATATCATCTATATGTTATCATGTCGCCCAATCATTGCCACACCACCCCATGAATGACCAAGGATGTACTTCATTCTTTGTTGGCCTTGCTTAGTTGGCATGACATGTCACCTACTTGGAGTGCCACATCATCATATTCCATGTCAACTGTTGTACATTTATATTTTCCCACTTACCTTATAGAAATTGCAAAATGACACTTTATCGAATCATCATGCTAGTTTTGCCATGTCATCACCATAATTTGGCAACTCATTGGCACACGTCACATTTTTACAACTATTTCTCATAGTAGTCGCATTTGCCTTGAATTTCTTTTGAAAAGTCCACAAAGGCCTTTGGGATTTGGCAGTATCTTAATTCATTTCCTTCGAGTACTATAAGTCAAGTACTATAAGGGTGCATCCCCATAAGGAAAGAGTTGGATTTGCTTGACTCGTCAGCACAACCCTGATGCGTGAAGATAATGGGAATGCTAATTTTCTGGCTGGGTTTGCCATGTGGCAAAGTCGGGCCAGGATAACGGCCTAATGGGGATGCACCCTAAGCACCTAAAGTCTAGGTATAAGTATATCCAATACTCAAAGCATGTAGAATTGAAGTGCATTTAAAATTCCGACTAGACAAAATTATGCAATGCCACTAACCATACATATCACAAGTGACAAAGTTGACTAACAAAATGAAATTTGAGAAGCAAATTGAGGCTATGTTTCTATAATAGGGGGTTTGGCCCGATAAATCCACCCACTTCTGGAAATTCTAGACAAGTCAAACTATTTTCGACCATTTTTCCAGTTTTGAAAGCAAAAAAATCTGACAAAATACACTATAAAATGCCTTATCAATAGTTTTTTCCGGTCATCTTAAATGCCAGGCCACGTTTTCTCTAGTTACTTAGATTGTTATTTTCAAACCATGATAAATTCCCACAAATAAGCAATACTTAGGCCTAAAAGAACTTTAGTGCAAATTATCCCGCCCTCCCACCCAATGGGCGGGATAAATTTGAAAAGCGTGCCTTTATTTTTTTTAAATTTGAAAAGCGTGCCTTTATTTTTTTTATTTATTCAGTTATTGGATGGAAACCCTATTCTTTTCCAACTGCGCCTCCAGCCGCCGGCGGCCTGGCTCCAAATGCGCCCCAATGGCGAATCCATCTCCGGCTCCCTGCTCCAGACCTCCTTTGGCGAATCCAACTCCGGCTCCCTGCTCCAGATCTCCTTGGCGGATCCAACTCCGCCCCTCTTCTCCTTTGCGGCTCCCCTGGTTTACATCTGATTGTTGTTCATGTGAGTTTCAGATTATTTTTATGTTTTCTTTCCTTTATCTGTGTTTGATTTCTGCCATGAACCAGAGTTCTTGCTAGGAAACTCCTTTCTGATTTTTTGTGAACAAGGAGCTGGGCGGCACACGATATCTACTTACCAGTACTACTCTTATCTACTTACCAGTACTACTCTTGATCTCTGTCATTCATCATCTTGCTTCTAGTATCAATAGGTTTAATTTTTTTTTGCAGATTGTTAAGAAACACATAGACGCAAGAGTGATGAAGTTAATGCAGTTTTTCCTAGCAGCCTTGGTTATTTTTCTAGCTTATCCAGGTTACCTTAATCTGTTTGAAGTGCGAATAGAAGGCTTGGACCAGCTACATCCAGCACTTAGATCATTGCTTTGCCTCTGTAAAAGAGGCTACCCAGTATCTCTGGCCGTATATTTGATTCTGCACTTCCAAGGTAGAGTAGTCTTCCTGATATTTGTTTCAACTAGTTCTTGTTTCAACTAGTTCTTGTTTCATACGTTGAAGGATTGTTTTCTTTGTTTGCAGCAGAGGAGCTCCTTGGCTGTAAAAGGGGCTACCTAGCATCTCTAGCCGTATATTTCATTCTAAGCTTCCAGCGTACAGTACTCTTCGTGATATTTGGTTTGAACTAGTTCAGAAAATTTAAGGTAGTATACACTGATTTTCTTTGTTTCATACATTGAAGGACTATTTTTCTCTTTGTTTGCAGCAGAAGAGCTTCTTGGCTGATGTATTGGGGCCGCTCTGTGACTAGATTGGGCAGAGTTTTGCCCCCTTTGTCTGTATTGTTCTGTTTGTTAGGTCTAGCAGAACAATTTTCCCTATGGAAATAGTCTAGAGTTAAAAGTTTTTTTCTTAGATATGAAAAGTTTTTAATGCCTATATGTTTACATATAGGAGTGCTCTAGATGGATAAACAATTGTTAGCTGGCTTCTAGAAAATAATTAGTTTACATTTGGGTGTAATGCATATGGTGTAAGCTTGTTATAATATCATATCCTGAATGGATCAATTTGGGTTCGATTCCCAAAAGGCTATATTAAAACATAAGCGAAGCACAAGTAAAACAAAAGCATGGATTTAAGTAAAGAATTGATCAACATTAGAGCAATAAAAAAAACAATGACTAGTTTTCTTAAGAACTGTAAGAAGCATGTAAAACAACTATTAAAAAAAACCACATGTCGATATTCTTTAGAACCATGTGTCTTTATTTGAGAAGCATCACATTTGAAAACAACTATTTTAAAAAGCCACATGTGATTATCCTGTTAAACTACAGGTTATTATTTAATAAAAACGACATTTGAAAACAACTACTCGTGGATATTTCGTTAAACCACATGTTTTTCTTAGCAAAAATAACACTTAAAAACAACTACTAGTTAAAAAATCACATGTGGATATTCTGTTAAACCATATGTTGTTTTAGTAAAAACAACACTGAGAAACAACTACTGTTCTAAAAAGCACATGTGGATATTTTGTAAAACTACATGTTATTTTTTTTAGTAAAAAACAAAAAAAACAACACCTAAAAACAATACCCATAAAACACTTTAATATACCACATAAATTTACCAACATGCTATACCACTTTGACAAACTCTACAAAGAAGCCATTAGCAATTACCATACCATAACACCACCCTAACAAACCTTACAAAAGAACCCATTAGTTTAGCCTCATATGGTTTTTAATGATATCAACCCACAAACATGTATTGGTTTTGTAAAATGGTTTTCTAGTCACAACCATGGGAAAAACCATGTACTGTTTTAATTTTGGGTGCCTTGTGCCAGACAAAGAGTCGTCCCTGGAATTTCTGACAACTCAAAAGAACCATTTTCGTGGATCACAGACAGATAAGGGAAAAGCGTGATCTACGTTCTTGCCCTATAACCCACCGACAAGATCACTCACTCCGAGAAAAGCGATCTTACTCTATGAAGCGCGCCCAGATCTTATAACTATAAAAAAGCTGACAAAAATAAGAACAATCAGAGGTTTTTGATCCCACAGTGGGATCCTGCATCTGCAAAGAGACTACGATTAGCATTAAAATCTCCGGTAAGTTTACTAATTAGGCCAAGAATACCACACAGAAACTGTTGTGGTCTCCTTAGCATAGCGCGGCATCAGAGAACTCCATCCGTCTCTCCCCAAGCTCAACAAGGTACTGGATTGGGATCGTCGGCAAGAAAAAACTTTGTCTAGGGCATGCAAGATCCTAACCCTGGCCATCGGAAGACTCGGAAGGAACCCTGGCAGCCATGCAGTGCCCCCAAACATCCTGCAATAAATCTCTGCACACTTCATCCACAAGGATCACGATGGTATGCAACAAGCGCCCAACTCCACAGGCCAGAGCCCAAACTCGATCCAGACAAAGGGGGAAATTCACGGAGAAAACGAGGATCTACTCCACAAAGGAAAGGGGAAACTATCGGATCCAACAAGCTAAACAAATGATTAGATAGGATAGAAGTAATGCTTGATTGGGTAGAAGCAAAGCTGCAGATTCCATCTGGTGGAGAAGTGAAGAAAAAACTGATAGGATAGAGAAGAAGGAGAAATCTAGCTCAAGAGAACGCCGATGATAGAACAATGAAGAGAGGCTGAATAAATAGGATGAGTGACAAAGGGACGTCCCCATCCAAGGAATGTCGGTTCTATTGCTGTCGCAATAGAACTGTGGCATTATCAAGAGAGTACATGAAGTGAGAATAGGGTTTTCTAGTGTTCAGGAGATACTATTCGAGATCAAGAAGAGTCCAATATTTGTTGATGCTAGAAAGGCATGTGTTGCTAGTATGAGGAGATCCAAATTAATTCATGGTGTCTATTGCAAGCACAAGAAAGTTGGTGAGACAAGTTACATCACAAAACAAATGCTTTTGTCTGATATGAATCTTTTATTTTAGTAATAGAAGCCTCCAAGTTCATATACTACTGCGTATCAAGGTTTGCTATTAGAAGGAGAGAGGAATTGTATAAGCCTGTGATTGTTGTTTTACAGTTCTGGTAGTTGATGGTAGGGATGCTCAGAACAATGAGGGAATGATAAAAAATCATCATGTGTCAATGGAAAATTATCAGAAAGAGGTATTCAAGTAGTGCCTTCGGTATTTTTGAGGATGATGTTCTGCTGACATTTAAATGCCTTGTTTGACAGTTACCTAGATGTATTGCTTTTGAACTAGGTATGATAAATCTAAGGCTTGAAGTGCAAGGCTGTAATATCAATATTTAAAAAGTTGTTCAACGATGATGGCACGTGCAGGATGTCATGATGAGTGTGTAAGAGAGTGAATTGAGATCTTATGATGAGCAGCAGAATAGAACCAGCTTAAGACGGGTCCGATCTCTAGCCGTCAAAGTCTTATTTGCTTAGATATCCAAAAATAAGTGGCTAGAGCAGTGCCGTGGAAAGGGTCTTATTGGACTTTCCCGGATGTCGAGTGGGCCTCAGTGTCGGCCTACTTTCCGACAAGGAAAGTAAGTGGAGGAAGAGGACTTACTTTCCTGGTCAAGGTCTATGAAGAATTGTAGGCCTCACAATACCTTATCCAGGAGATCTCGTCCTGGTTCCTATAGACCTCGTCAGGGAAGACTCGCCCACTTTTAAGCAATATTTGAAGCAAAGGAACCCCCACAAAAGTGCAAGAGACATGGCATGCGGTCCAATGCAGCAGCTTGCAATCCTTGTATGGGTCATCCTTCTTCAACTGTGCATTGTCTCCTTTGCAACAAAAGCTGGCACTCACGAAGATGCCGACATTTTGCTGCAGTTCAAAAGTGCTGTGTGCAAAGGTTGCTGGACTGGTTTAGAGGACTGGAATTCACAAAATATTAGCAACCTGTGCACATGGCATGGGGTACACTGTGACCCCGAACATCCTGGCCGAGTTACCGCTCTTCAACTCATAGAGCACGGCCTCAGTGGAGCTCTTCCAGCCAGTTTAGGGAATCTCACATACCTCACTTATCTTAGCCTCCACTTTAACCCCGAGCTAACAGGAAATATTCCTTCCGAAATAGGTCATCTTCGCCTCTTAAAATATCTAGATCTCGGATGGTGTAACTTCACAGGTAACATTCCTTCTGGAATTATAGAATAGCTTTTGCTGTTAAACATCTTATACCTACCTTGTAACTTGACAGGTGCTTTGCCTTCTTCTATCTGGAACTTAACGTCGCTCATAAACCTATACTTGGCAGCGAATTCCCTTGACATTATCATTCCTGATGAGATTTCAAATCTTCAGCAACTCCAAGCACTCTATATCCCAGGCAGATATGATCGTAGAACCTTCTCTACCTTGAGAAGCCAAATCAGAGGCAGCATTTCAAAAAGACTTAGCAATTGCACAAAACTTGAGTTGATAAATTTGGGATGGAATATGTTAACTGAACCCATCCCTGTGGAATGGCAAAGTTTACATAATTTGGATACACTTCGTTTGTCTCACAATAGCTTCAACTGTTCTCTTGCTTATATGCTTGCAGTGCTTAGCAATTGCACAAAGCTTTCTATCTTAGACCTGGGACATAATGTGCTGAGTGGGACCATCCCAGTGGATTGGCAATGTTTACCTAATCTAGCACTTCTTCTTTTGCCTTACAATGACTTGACAGGTTCTCTTCCTCCTATGCTTCTAGGATGGAGCAATTTGGTAACGCTTTCTCTATCAGGTAATAGATTGAGTGGCAACCTTCCTGCATATTTGGGCAGCCTGCCTAAATTAATATTTCTTAGATTGGGCAGCAACAGCTTCCATGGGAGAATACCTTCTAGTTTCAGTAGGAATTTCCAGCAAGTTAGCAATAATCAGTTATCTGGAAGTCCTCAAAGCAAGGAGAAGAATATTTTCATTTATTTCGATGTATCTTCGAACAATCTCACAGGTCCTCTGCCATCTGGTCTTAGTGCAGAATACTACTTCAATGTATCTTTCAATTATTTTGAAGGTGAAGTTCTCTCTCGATATTTTCCTCTTCAGCTGAATGTATTATAGACTTGTCCTACAATCAGTTCGACAGGATAAATCCCCTTCAAATTCACACCTCTTCAATGGCATCTTATATTGACGTGAGCAATAACAGACTTGCAGGAGGTATACAATACTTCTGCCTGCTGCCAGGTTTATCACTTTTAGATGCATCAAGCAATGGAATGACAGGGGAGTTACCAATGTGTCTATTCAACATGACAAAACTTCAGGTGCTAGTCATCTTCAACAACAGCTTCTCTTCCCCTTTCCCAAATATCACTAACCCTCAAGGCTTCCGACACAATGCTTCGGATTATTTCTTGGTTTCCGCAGATTATTTTGATCAACGTAGCCTAAGTTATCAAATTCCAGGGACCAACCAAACTATTGAGTTACCTCTACCCATGCTGTTTAGAATACGGGCCAAGGGAGTCAAAAGGGCCTACCAAAGTCACACAAATGCTTATGTTAACCTTACTGTGTTGGACATCTCGTTAAATAATTTCAGTGGACCCATTCCAAGTGCGCTAGCAAGTTTAAACCTCAGATATTTGAATCTTTCTTTCAATAAATTTGATGGACTAGTTCCGGAAGGACTAGCAAGGATATCTGTTCTAGAAAGCCTGGACCTATCGAATAATCAACTTACAGGTTCAGTTTCCCCTCTCTTTTGTCCCCTTGGACTATCAATTTTCAACTTATCTCAGAATCAGTTGGAGGGAGAGCTGCCAAATTTTTGCTGTACTAAGTATGATAAGACCTCGTTCCTTCATAACCCAGACCTCTGTGGCTGCCCTCCTCTTAGACCATGCAAGGCACCATCTCCTGATCAACATCTTGTTCCATCAGCTCCAAGTGGCGAATCATTTCTTGATAACGTATCAATACCGGCCTCTATCGTTGGCTTCTTTATTGGGCTCTTTCCTGCTTTATATATTTGTTCTAAAACGAAAAGAAGGCTGTGAACTTAGTATCTACAGGTGTATACAAGGGTCTTATAAATTAGGGGGCCTCCTCCCCATAATTTCAGAGCTTTCTCCTTAGAATTTCAGAATGAAGTTTTAAAATCCGATATGATAAAGTAGATGCCAGAGAATTTCCGTCCGGTGGAAATTTTGTAAAAATAATGAAAAATATTTTTCCCTTAACAATCTTGTGATTATAAATAAAGAATGGCATTTTTGCTAGTTAATGCAAAATAAAAATTCGAGGCCTATATGTAAGTATGTATTAAGTATTTAAAGGAAGTATGCTTTTTAAGGAAATATCTTGTTAGTGAAAACCAAGGTGTCTCACAATTGAGAATGTTTTTTTAATATCTTGTTAAACACAGTTGCATATTAAACGGGAGTGTTGCAGGACTCCCGTTTGAAGATTTCCGTCTAAAAAACAGGTTAACCCTTTGAAATGGCCCTTTTAGGGGTTATGTCCAAAAGAATAAGGTGATTACAATTTATTATGTGCTATATTAGCAAAAAATTATTTCCTTACCATTGGGTCAACATATCAACCACTTGAAATGACATTTTTAGGCATTAAATCCAAAAAATCATGGTGCACAAGATTTAATATGCTCTATTTCAACTATATTTATTTATTTTTGGCACTGGTATTGTGAACACGCGATAAAAATAGGTGAATTTATAATAGATTACAATTTAAATTACGAACATTGAACAGAATATCCAAGGTGTGAGAAAAAAGTAAACATAAAGTTTTGTGGTGCGAAGAATGAGTAAATAACCAGGGCGCACCAAAATCTGTCTAGAGTAGAACCTACTCAGTGTTTTCAAAATTTTTGAGCTATCCTGGAATAGGATTGTTTGTTGCCCTTGCAGTCTTATGCTATTCCGGAATAGGATCTTGCACTCTTACGTTCCGGAATCAAACTGAGAGCATCATTTCAAATCCCCGCACAATATCTCGCGTTTAAAATGTCATACAACATGCCAAATGTCGTTCAAATTTGAAGGTAGCATCTATTGCAGCTGATTTGGTATTTTGGATCCAGTTATGGAATTATTTCTTACAATTTAGGGGATCCTAATTAATATGCAACTTCCTAGTTTATGTTAGAAGGCTGAAAACATTGATGTACAACTACACCACATCACTTGTAGTCTATGTTGATCGTACATGATCATCTTATCTTTAACATGTGCTTGTGTTGTACTTGTTCTTTTATTGACAATTTCTTTGGGCTTGGTCTCTTGAGAGTTGAATATCTTAGGTCTTAGAATCATGAAGGTTGATTTCCACCAAATGCAAGTGAGATGGGATATCTATTCTTTAAATTTGGTTTACCCAGCAAGTGGAAAATCTTTTAGGTTTTCTTTTTAATTTGGTTTTGTAAGGTGTTAAGGGCTTTGACTGCAGAAAAAATTTCCAGATTTTCGAAAATTGGCAAAGGCTTTTGTAGTATGGTTTATGGGGTTTTGGCTTTCCAGATATGGATGCATGGACTTCCACGAGATTAGGAAGGAAGGAAGTATATTTTAACGTCCACGAAGGCCAACTGGTCTATGAGACGGTTATAGACATACAATATATCGGAAAGTATCCAAACACAAAAGAAAACCAGAGAAATCCTATACAATGTGTCTCTACCACTGGGACGAAAAACCCCCCATGTGGGAGGAAAAACCCTTGTAGTAGGCGTTCAGAGTCCCTATCTGGGCGCTCAAATTCCATGTGCTGTGAGGGACTCTCTGACGGTGGAGACTTGCAGAATGTAGGACGCGAGACGTGCAACCATTGGTGAAGCCAACAGTTGGTGAATTGCTATCTCGAGCATCCGAGATCGGCATGAGCTGCTTTCCGGATGTGTGCATATGCCGACACTCTCAGAGAGCATGGTGTTCATCTTCTACTATCGCATGTGACCCGACAAAGATCGCATAATCTCTCATGCCGGGGATTCCACCTCCATCCATCTCCCACCGCCGGTCTCACTTGCGAGATGGTGGGACCACGTCCTTATTGCAGCTATAGCTCTCCGTTTCTTGGTAGAGATGTGTGCCTTCAAATCTTGGTGGGGGCCATGTTCAAGCTCTGATTAACTGCGTGTGGTAGTGCTGTTTTGGGCTTTGCAAGAGTGGGCGCATCCCACAGAGAGGTAGCAAAGCGTTCATTCAAATGCAGCTCCTGTTCCACGATATCCGACATATCCAGAATCTGTTGATAGTCTATGGACCATCTTGTGAACCATCCCCACAATGCTCCCCGCCACACTCTCTTTCGAGACATTGTGGCCCTTGTGCCAATAACAGAGCCCGTGGAGGAAGACGCGTTGTGCATCCATGTTTGTCAACCTTATGGAAATACGCGCCAAGGTGCCCGTGCATAGCGTAATCTTTGCGGGGCCAAAAGTCGATCCTCATACAACAAAAAATCCTGATAAGGCACCGTGTCCTTGACGCCTAGGCTGTATGTCAGGAAAGCCTTCTGTACCCTCTCTAGCTTATCCCAAGTGCCCTTGCTAATCACCCCCCCCGGACCTCTACCCCGCATGTAAATCTTGGTTCAACGAGTGCTCGGAACAGGTGTGCTTTGCGTGCCCAATCGCAGAGATCTATTCTGTAACAGCTATTCTACATTGCATACAGGGCTTTCCATCCCGCGCTGACCCTTCTTTCTACACAGTCATCCCATAGCATGTTAGCAGAGAAATCGATTCCCCGATACTTAAAGGTCCTTACAACTTCCATCCTTTGTCCTCTGTAATAGAAGTCTGGGATATCATGTTTGCTTGCATGCGGATTGGCAACCTGACTTGTTTTCTCATTGGTTGATCTGTCATTCCCGCTATGTCACAAAGATTGATCGAGAGCATCCAAATGTTCCCGTGATATACTCCTAGTCAGTATGGGACAATAAGGCCGATCGCCTCGCATAGAGCAACTATTTTCTTCAGATATGCCTCCTCGGCAACTAGGGCCACCACCTCCATGTTCTTGCATCCAGGTCTCCAATTTGTCAATATAGAGTCTAAAAAGCATTGGAGATAACGGACATCCTTGTTTAACACCTATGGTGTTATTCACCCGGTGATATGACGCAGGCAAAGTGGCATATATTCCGTCATAGAGCCGGTAGATGGCATTCTGCAAATCCCGTGGGACATGCAGCTTCTGCAAGCGTTGCCACAATAGGTCCCGAGGGACCGTATCATATGTCGGCTTAAAATCCACGAAACAGCAATACAAGTCACGTCGTGCATTGCGGCTAGCTTCCATAAGAACTCTGAGAGTAAAAATATGATCACTCATGGAGCAGGGATAGGTTCAATACGCTGTACGTTTTATACGGAATACGTATGGATTGTATGATACGGCACATATTTGCCGTATAAAACGTAAAAAATACGGCAAAAAAACATTCCGGCGTTGGAAGATTTTTCGTCTGCGAAAACAACGGAAAGCGTCGCTGAAAATTTTTTCGCAGACGTAGCTAACGCTGAAAACCGCGTCTGTGACGCAATTTTTTTTTTTTTTTTTTTTTTTTTTTTTGGCGACGCCGAAATCTTAAGATCTAGCGACGCGAAAGTATTTTCACAGACGCGATTTTTTTTTTTTTTTTTTAAAAAAAAAAAAAAAAAATTTGAATTCGGCGTCGCCGAAAACAACGGAAAGCGTCGCGAAATTTTTTCGGCGTCTGCGATCTGAAAGGTTTTTGTCTGCGGAAAAAAAAAAAATTTTATGCGTCACAGACGGTTTTTCAACCGCTTTCGGCGTGACGCTGAAAAATTTTCGCAGACGCTTTCCACGCGGCTTTTCAGCGACGCTGAAATTTTTTTCGTACGTCACTATGATCATACGGTAGTTGGTGGAATCATCCCTACTTCCCGTCTTATGAATAGGGGTGACCTTGCTAACCATCCATTCCTGTGGGAGGCCCTCTCTGATGGCCTGATTGATTATCCCTGTCAAAGGCCCGAGCAAAGCTGGCCCACCGCATTTCAACAACTCGGCCTGAAGTCCCTGCAAGTCCTTTGCTTTACCATTAGCAAGATGACTAAGACCCTGGTGGATGTCCTCCTCTGAAAGCTGTAGTGTTTCTCCTAGCTGATCTGGTACCTCAGCGATCGCTCCTGGGGGGGTCATACAACTCCTCCAACGGTCTGAGGTAACATTGCCAGGTGGTTGGTGCCTCTTATAGAGCACTCTATGCCAAAAGGCTTTTGGCTCAGTCATCAGCAGATCAAACATGCGTTGCTGATTTTCTGTAATGTAGCGATGCTTTTCGGATTTCAAGAATGTCTTATAGTCCCTAATGGCCTGTTGCCGGAGCTGTGGATCTAAGATGGTGCGTAGCTGACTCTTTAGAACCTTACATTCGGCGTCAAACCAGGGGTTCTGAGGGAATTGCATAGTGTCCTTTCGCGGGGGCCTTCTTGCTGCAAAGCATTCACTGGCTGCTGATGGAGAACGTAATCTGCATGAGAGACGTGTGGAGTACAGAAAATAAATGTTTCTTCTAATTATCTCTGTGCAATTCTGCCTTGAATTTTATGCAGTATACTTGTTACAAGTGCCGAAGCTTCTTAATGGCTCTATTTGAGGCGCATATAGAGGTTTTATGAAGGCGAGCGAAAAAACGTGTCCTTTGTTTGGTGGAATCTAAAAAATGGCAACATTTGTGTCTTTGAATTTGATCCTGAAAATATGATATATGTCAATCCTCAATGCTATCCTGGCAATGCCTGTCGCATTGAGTGAAAACACGATAAATTTGAAAATAGAGCCTTCTTCATGCCATAGCTACTGGACATATGAATATTTGAAGATATGCCATTGCATTTTGAATGAACTAAGAATCTAGGTACTGTATGATCAATTTTTGAAAGAATTTTAAAGCTTTTTGTTTTCTTCTTTAGCAGTTTTGTTTGCATTCATCCATTTCTAATATGTGATGTCTCCATAGTTCTAGAGCATCTCTTCCCTTGGTTTCTTCTTATTATGAATACCTCCAATAACCATGGAAGGAACTCATGTCACAATCTATCTCAAGCTATCACGCAAACCACATTTTTCCCTTTGGGTTGTGAAGCAAACTTGTCAACTATGGGGATTTTCTTTGTTCTTTTCTCTAAACAAGAGTAAACTTTGCAATATCTGCAGGCATAATAAAGCTCCTTTTTAATGATGTCAGGCTAAGCCTTAGGATCTGCAATGTTAATTTTGAATGCATTGAATAGATATTCGCATTGATGGAGATAATCCTGTGAATGCATGGGATACGACCTCAGCACAATATTTCCATGTATAATTCTTAGGACATGTCAGTATCTTGCTAATGCTATATGAGATGTGTTATCCGTCCTTTTGTTGTAGTTGAAAAGCATAAGGTATGTACGCTGAGGAGTTGAATGACTTGTAAAACACCAAGTGCAGCACAATGCTCGAGCCCTGCATTTCCACTCTTCGCTCCCAGAGTTTTGAGGGCTAGATAAGAAATAGATCTATGGCATGATATTATTGTATAGGTCTGCAACCTTAATTGAGATGCCATGTTGGGATTCTTTTAACGTTTTTGGCATACTGATATTAGGATTGACATATTGATAGTAGGATTCCTGTAACATTTCTTGAGAGTCATCAGAAACATGAAAATTATATTGTCTCAAGAATAGATGTGATCACATCTATTTTGTAGCGTTCTTGGAAATAAGGTCTTGGAAATAAGGCTCCTTAGCTTTGCTGCTTCTCATTTTGGTTTGGTCCATCTCTTACAACGTTATGCATTTACCTCAAATGCAGAGATAGTTGGTAAGTTTCTTCCTTTGTTTCTAGGTATTTTGCCAATTCAATAGTCTAAACCGCCTCCCAAACATAGAGTAAGTAGGTTTAGCCTATTGATTTGCCCATAGCAGCCATCTAGATCTCTAGATACCAAGCCTTAACTAAAGAACCTAACTCTGTGATTTAGATTAAATCTTCTGTGATATGTATGTGATGATGATCTCTGTGGACTCATTGTATTGGGAAGGGGGGTAGAGACCCTAAAGCCTGGTAGTTGATGCTCCTAGCTAGCCCTCTTTAATACACTAATTAATTCGGCCTGTGTACAAGAACCACACCTGGTTGTGGGTGAAGGGGCCAGACTGGCTTACAAGGAGGTTCATGTCCTGACTCATGATCATGTCCCTCTGGTAGTAGGTTCCCACTGGAACTCATCAAGGTTGCAGTGACACGTAGAGGGCCCTATATTAGCATGGAGCTGGTATGGGGGATGAACTCCTGTTTGTATACGGTGAGTGCACCGTATACGAGTAGGGGACATCACAGCCAAGGGGGCTATTCCTGGGTTGCATCTCCCCAGTTCCGATGGGGCAGGTAGGGATTGCTCCCTCCAGAGGTTGGCATGCTAACTCAAGGCGACTAGAGGGCCACTGGCCGTACTCGACTGAACTCCATGGAAGGTGTCCACCACCCCAAGAGTGTCGAACCCATGCAAAGCCCGCACGCAGTGGCAGAGCATTAGGTCTAGTCCACAATAGTCCCCGGCCCAAGGTTCTGCCAATGGAGGTGGCCCTGTGGGGCCTGAGCAGCCAACTTCCGTCTGCCGAGCCGGCCTGGCTGTGTGGGCCTTGGCCCGGGCCTACTTCTTCATGGAGGATGTCTCTCCCTTGCCCATTGCGTCTGCACGGGGCCGCTTCCTTGTTGGCCCTTCTTGGTTTTCCCAGGCAGGGTCGGCCTGCGGGAGGTCAGCAGGCTGTGCTGGGGTTTGCTGTGGTCTGTAGAAGTTCACCTGCTAGGGGTGAGTCCGGACACTGGGCTGCTTCTGTGGCCACGACTTGGGGTATGGCACGCCAAGCAAGGTTTAGGTAGGCTATGGCAGGGGCTTGTCAGGTCTGGCAGGGCTAGGCAGGCTGTGGCAGGGCTGTGGCCAGGCTAAGCAAGGCCAAGAGGCAGTTGGTTGGGCTATGGCAATGTCAGGTACATGTTGGAGCCTAGCTCAACATTATTCTGTGCGCTGACTTCCAAAGGCAGTGGGGTCTCTGGCATACAACATTGCGCTCAGAATCCAATTTGGGGACCAAAAATGTAGGTCAGAGCACCTTTTAGGGGTTTGGAGGTTTTGGGGCTAGAGAGAGACTTCCAAAGGCAGTGGGGTCTCTGGCATACAAAATTGCGCGCAGAATCCAATTTGGGCACCAAAAAAGGCGTGAGTCGAGAGCACCCTCTCTTAGGCCCGTAAGCATGGGGAACCCCGAAAAATGTTGTCGACTCATGTTGAATACATACTAGACAATAAAAAACTTTACAAATTGAAGAACTTGCCATTAGCAAGGCTACAACAAAGGCGTTTCCCCATCAGATAGTAGCTTTATAATAGATAGTATAATTCCTTTTGATGTTGACATATGTTCCTGCAAAATGGTACTTCCAAATGAGAGCTTCAACTAACCTATGCCTCCTATTGGATCAGTAATGATCTCTTAAAATGCATAGACAAACCAGAGGGACAAAAGCGCTTTCCTTAGGTATTGTAATTAATTTTTATAACATGTTCTCCAGTGCCAAATGAAGTTCTATATGTGTCCACAGCTACTCATTAAAGATCACGACTTGTCTATAACATGCAGCACACATGCTAAGGATATGCAAAGGTTCAAACAACCAGATATCACATCATTTTAATGAAATGATGCTTCACCCGATGCTGCACAATAATTGGTCCTTCAAATAATAAGATTGGATAAGGCGAAGCCACATCCATATTTGTAGAAACACTCGATCGTTTGCATCACATTGCATATATATCGGCCAATAGATCAATGCATTGACAATGTATTACCTGAACAAAATACCCGAAAAATGACATTTACAAAAACTATACCAAATTGTTTACCACTGAATCCACAAACGCCCTTCTAGCATACACAACAAACCGCAAAATTTTGCTCATATCAAAGTTACGAAGCCTGTGACAGTGATTGTTTAGAATTACCAAGGCCAAAATTTTCAAGTGACCTTTCAACCTTCATTTAACCAAAATGGACCGCAAGATGAGAAGATAATCAGAATCTCTCGCTAACCGTGGCTTCATGATCAGAAATAAAAGTATCAACGCCTTTTGTTTACATGATGCTCCTTTGGCAACTTACTTGAATTTTGCCCATGCTATTAGTAAAACACATAGTGCTATAATATCAGCTTTTAAAGTCCTGGCGAGTTTCTGCTCGTGTTACATTTTGTTTGTGGCAACATAAACGAAATCAATCTAGAGGAGTCTGTTCTTAACATATATAATTATGCAGCATTTTTAATGTCGTTAGATTCAGGAGTTTGTTGCTCAAAAGAACAAATTTGTTGCCATATTATGCTCCATTTTATCAAGTCTAGTCTCAAATTAAGAATGGTCGAAAAGGTGCAGAGCACAAAAATGCAGGAAAACGACTATAACTTACCTGATAAATATGCTACTAAGTTCGCCTCTTCCCCCTAAGCCAAATCGTCACATCCAATTAAGACAACTATAGCCACACATGTAAGAGAGCAGTTAGCAATTGAGCGTTCAGATCTGGCCAAGTGCCCCTGCTTTGCCATAGCTAAAGTTTTGATGAGCAATTAGTCGCCTTTCAAGGATTTCGAAGCCAGCAATAGCGGCAGACTCTATAGAAAATACTCTGCTGACAAAAGTAACAGAGGCGATTTGTTCTTATCTTTTATGAACAACCCAGATCAATGCCTCAGTGATGGGATCTTCTGAGATAATCCGGCTCCACAAACCAATCACAACCTGCTATAATCTCTGGCTCTTTTCAATAGAAGAAGAAAATTCGATTATGTGATTGTGCCCAGCACCCAAGTTGCAGACAAAAACTTTTACAGAAATCTGTCATGCCGTATCAATGATTAAAGGTGCCGTTTTGATGAAAGCAGATGCGCCCAGACCTGCACATACGATTCCAGAAGAGTCTAAGTAGTAGCTTTCTTACCCTAAATCGTCGCAGCTCGCCTTCTAGACTTCCAGTCACAAGTTCATAGTCGTCACACTCTGTATCAACAAAAACTCCCAAAAGCTGCGTCAGAAACAGGTTGAACGGGGTGCCCTCCCTTTTTATATGAAGTCAAGGAAAATCCTGGAGGATTTTAGATTCTAGCGCCTTCTATACTATACGAAAAAACTTCTACGGCAAACTACTTCCTTCTAAAAATTTTACGAGGTTACACGTATCTAACTCTAACCAATAACATTTAAGCAATCAGCTATATTTAACCTAGCCCCTTATCCCCCGGGAAAAGCTGTGGGCTAGACTGCGTCAACTGGGGCTCCCGCTGCCTGTGCAGAATGCCATATACAGGTTGTATGAGAGTTGTTTTGGCAGGATGCAGCCGACGGGCCAAGCATTCACCAGTAGTATCGGGGTCCGGCAGGGTTGCCCCCTCTCACCAACACTTTTTGGCCTCTACATTGGTCAGTTAGAGCCCTGGCTTACTGAGCATGGGGGGGGATGGCATACAGCTTTTGCACCAGGTCATCCGCCAGCTCATCTATGCTGACGATGTTGGCCTGCTGGCCCACACCCCAGAAGCTATGCAGTCTCACCTGGATGCCCTAGACACATTTTGTCAGGCTACAGACATGCTCGAGCCCTGCATTTCCACTCTTCGCTCCCAGAGTTTTGAGGGCTAGATAAGAAATAGATCTATGGCATGATATTATTGTATAGGTCTGCAACCTTAATTGAGATGCCATGTTGGGATTCTTTTAACGTTTTTGGCATACTGATATTAGGATTGACATATTGATAGTAGGATTCCTGTAACATTTCTTGAGAGTCATCAGAAACATGAAAATTATATTGTCTCAAGAATAGATGTGATCACATCTATTTTGTAGCGTTCTTGGAAATAAGGTCTTGGAAATAAGGCTCCTTAGCTTTGCTGCTTCTCATTTTGGTTTGGTCCATCTCTTACAACGTTATGCATTTACCTCAAATGCAGAGATAGTTGGTAAGTTTCTTCCTTTGTTTCTAGGTATTTTGCCAATTCAATAGTCTAAACCGCCTCCCAAACATAGAGTAAGTAGGTTTAGCCTATTGATTTGCCCATAGCAGCCATCTAGATCTCTAGATACCAAGCCTTAACTAAAGAACCTAACTCTGTGATTTAGATTAAATCTTCTGTGATATGTATGTGATGATGATCTCTGTGGACTCATTGTATTGGGAAGGGGGGTAGAGACCCTAAAGCCTGGTAGTTGATGCTCCTAGCTAGCCCTCTTTAATACACTAATTAATTCGGCCTGTGTACAAGAACCACACCTGGTTGTGGGTGAAGGGGCCAGACTGGCTTACAAGGAGGTTCATGTCCTGACTCATGATCATGTCCCTCTGGTAGTAGGTTCCCACTGGAACTCATCAAGGTTGCAGTGACACGTGGAGGGCCCTATATTAGCATGGAGCTGGTATGGGGGATGAACTCCTGTTTGTATACGGTGAGTGCACCGTATACGAGTAGGGGACATCACAGCCAAGGGGGCTATTCCTGGGTTGCATCTCCCCAGTTCCGATGGGGCAGGTAGGGATTGCTCCCTCCAGAGGTTGGCATGCTAACTCAAGGCGACTAGAGGGCCACTGGCCGTACTCGACTGAACTCCATGGAAGGTGTCCACCACCCCAAGAGTGTCGAACCCATGCAAAGCCCGCACGCAGTGGCAGAGCATTAGGTCTAGTCCACAATAGTCCCCGGCCCAAGGTTCTGCCAATGGAGGTGGCCCTGTGGGGCCTGAGCAGCCAACTTCCGTCTGCCGAGCCGGCCTGGCTGTGTGGGCCTTGGCCCGGGCCTACTTCTTCATGGAGGATGTCTCTCCCTTGCCCATTGCGTCTGCACGGGGGCGCTTCCTTGTTGGCCCTTCTTGGTTTTCCCAGTGTGGTCGGCTGCATGGAGGTCGGCCAGGCCGTCTTTGGGGTTTGTCTGTGGTTCGTAGAAGTTCACCTGCTAGGGGTGAGTCCGGACACTGGGCTGCTTCTGTGGCCACGACTTGGGGTATGGCACGCCAAGCAAGGTTTAGGTAGGCTATGGCGGGGGGCTTGTCGTCCGGCAGCGGCGAGGCCTAGGCGGTGGGCGGTACGGGCCGAGCTAAGCAAGGCCAAGAGGCAGTTGGTTGGGCTATGGCAATGTCAGGTACATGTTGGAGCCCAACTCAACATTATTCTGTGCGCTGACTTCCAAAGGCAGTGGGGTCTCTGGCATACAACATTGCGCTCAGAATCCAATTTGGGGACCAAAAATGTAGGTCAGAGCACCTTTTAGGGGTTTGGAGGTTTTGGGGCTAGAGAGAGACTTCCAAAGGCAGTGGGGTCTCTGGCATACAAAATTGCGCTCAGAATCCAATTTGGGCACCAAAAACGTAGGTCAGAGCACCCTCTCTGTTAGACCGTAAGCATGGGGAACCTGAAAATGTTGTCGACTCATGTTGAATACATACTAGACAATAAAAAACTTTACAAATTGAAGAACTTGCCATTAGCAAGGCTACAACAAAGGCGTTTCCCCATCAGATAGTAGCTTTATAATAGATAGTATAATTCCTTTTGATGTTGACATATGTTCCTGCAAAATGGTACTTCCAAATGAGAGCTTCAACTAACCTATGCCTCCTATTGGATCAGTAATGATCTCTTAAAATGCATAGACAAACCAGAGGGACAAAAGCGCTTTCCTTAGGTATTGTAATTAATTTTTATAACACGTTCTCCAGTGCCAAATGAAGTTCTATATGTGTCCACAGCTACTCATTAAAGATCACGACTTGTCTATAACATGCAGCACACATGCTAAGGATATGCAAAGGTTCAAACAACCAGATATCACATCATTTTAATGAAATGATGCTTCACCCGATGCTGCACAATAATTGGTCCTTCAAATAATAAGATTGGATAAGGCGAAGCCACATCCATATCTTGTAGAAACACTCCAGTCGTTTGCATCTGTGCATATATATCGGCCAATAGATCAATGCATTGACAATGTATTACCTGAACAAAATACCCGAAAAATGACATTTACAAAAACTATACCAAATTGTTTACCACTGAATCCACAAACGCCCTTCTAGCATACACAACAAACCGCAAAATTTTGCTCATATCAAAGTTACGAAGCCTGTGACAGTGATTGTTTAGAATTACCAAGGCCAAAATTTTCAAGTGACCTTTCAACCTTCATTTAACCAAAATGGACCGCAAGATGAGAAGATAATCAGAATCTCTCGCTAACCGTGGCTTCATGATCAGAAATAAAAGTATCAACGCCTTTTGTTTACATGATGCTCCTTTGGCAACTTACTTGAATTTTGCCCATGCTATTAGTAAAACACATAGTGCTATAATATCAGCTTTTAAAGTCCTGGCGAGTTTCTGCTCGTGTTACATTTTGTTTGTGGCAACATAAACGAAATCAATCTAGAGGAGTCTGTTCTTAACATATATAATTATGCAGCATTTTTAATGTCGTTAGATTCAGGAGTTTGTTGCTCAAAAGAACAAATGTGTTGCCATATTATGCTCCATTTTATCAAGTCTAGTCTCAAATTAAGAATGGTCGAAAAGGTGCAGAGCACAAAAATGCAGGAAAACGACTGTAACTTACCTGATAAATATGCTACTAAGTTCGCCTCTTCCCCCTAAGCCAAATCGTCACATCCAATTAAGACAACTATAGCCACACATGTAAGAGAGCGCTTAGCAATTGAGCTGCTCAGATCGGCCAAGTGCCCCCGCTTTGCCATAGCTAAAGTTTTGATGAGCAATTAGTCGCCTTTCAAGGATTTCGAAGCCAGCAATAGTGGCAGACTCTATAGAAAATACTCTGCTGACAAAAGTAACAGAGGCGATTTGTTCTTATCTTTTATGAACAACCCGGATCAATGCCTCGATGGGATCTTACGAGATAATCCGCTCCACAAACCAATCACAACCTGCTATAATCTCTGGCTCTTTTCAATAGAAGAAGAAAATTCGATTATGTGATTGTGCCCAGCACCCAAGTTGCAGACAAAAACTTTTACAGAAATCTGTCATGCCGTATCAATGATTAAAGGTGCCGTTTTGATGAAAGCAGATGCGCCCAGACCTGCACATACGATTCCAGAAGAGTCTAAGTAGTAGCTTTCTTACCCTAAATCGTCGCAGCTCGCCTTCTAGACTTCCAGTCACAAGTTCATAGTCGTCACACTCTGTATCAACAAAAACTCCCAAAAGCTGCGTCAGAAACAGGTTGAACGGGGTGCCCTCCCTTTTTATATGAAGTCAAGGAAAATCCTGGAGGATTTTGAAACCTCTGGCAGAAGCTTCTAGCGCCTTCTATACTATACGAAAAAACTTCTACGGCAAACTACTTCCTTCTAAAAATTTTACGAGGTTACACGTATCTAACTCTAACCAATAACATTTAAGCAATCAGCTATATTTAACCTAGCCCCTTATCCCCCGGGAAAAGCTGTGGGCTAGATCAAGTCAACCCCAGGGCTCCGGCACGTCGCGAGAAATGCCATATACAAAGTTGTATGAGAGTTGTTTTGGCGGGATGCGACCCGACGGCCAAGCATTCACCCGATGTATATCGGGTCCCGCAGGGTTGCCCCCCTCTCGCCAACACTTTTGGCCTCTACATTGATCGGTTAGAGCCCGGCTTCGCGAGCATGGGGGATGGCATACGGCTTTTGCACGGGTCATCCGCCACTCATCTATCTTGGCGATGTTGGCCTGCTGGCCCACACCCCGGCTATCTGCGATCTCACCCGATGCCCTAGACACATTTTGTCGGGCTCTGATTATGCGGCGTCAATCCGCCAAGACCCGTGGTTCTCATATCCTCTTCACGTCACCCCACTCACATATCGGGGGCGGCACGTGGGCGTCCACGCACCTACAAGTACCTAGGGGTGGAGTTCCCCTCCTCGCTCTGCTGGAGGCGTCTATCCGCTATGGGTGGCAGGCCGAAAGCGCTTTATGCCATCGTAATGAACAACGATCACCCGTGTAGCTCTATGATTGGGGCCATCGGTCACATCATTCGCACCGAATCGAGCCTTGCCTTTTAAATGCGGGGTCGAGGTTTGGGGCGATGGCGTCTCTTTAGGCGCACTGAAATGACTTGAACAGAGTCATGGCATTTACGCACGGGCACTTGGGGTGAAACCTTCATCCCTATCGGTCCCCGCCACTTGAGAAACCGGCAGCCCTTGATAGACACATCGCCTATTTTGAAAGTGGTTTACTATGGGTGATGCTCGGCTCCGCGACCGGCTTACACCGTGGCCATGGGTCCTTGGCCGCTTAGGGCCTGTTGGAGGGGTAAGAGAGATCGCTGGTTCGCCCGGATGATGAACGTCGGCAGAGCACGTGATGCGTCAGTGTGGGCACAACGCACGATCGTGGCGATGTGCTGCGGAGTACCTAGACGCTTGTTTCCTTGGCAAGCTCGGGGACCCCGCCATTTGTAGAAGCAGTCAAAATGGCCCATTACAAGGAGCACATCAACCCCGTGTTAGCCCGGGCCCACAACTCTACCGCTTCCCAAATTGCCTGCGCGAAACTCATTGCCTCCGATTCGCACGGTGCCCACCATCTTCGCATCGAGACATGGATAGGTTCAATACGACAGACGTTTTATACGGAATCACGTTATGAATTGTATGATACTGGCACATATTTGCCGATAAAAACGAAAAAATCGGCAAAAAAATTCGGCGTCGGAAGATTTTCGTCTGCCGAAACAACGCGTGAAAGCGTCTGACGCTAAAACTTTTTCGCGACGCAAAAAAAAAAAAAAATATGTATATATATTTTTTTTTTTTCTGTGTAAACCTTACGATCTAGCGTCTTCGCGAAAGTATTTTCGCGTACGCGATATAGAAGAATTCGCGTACGCAAAATTCAAAAAAAAAAAAAAAATTTTTTTTTTTTTATATTTAAAAAAAAAAAAATTTTTTTAGCGCAACAGCCTAACCCTGGGTGTCACATTATCTCAAAGCCTAGCCTATCCACGTGTACTAAAATTTGACGTGGACTTACCTTCAACCACAAGATCTGGATCTATAAAAATGTACGACTCAAAAAATTAGTTATTTCTGAATCGTCGCGTAGCTCGTTTCCTCCTGGCCTTCCTTTCCTTAGGTTCCTCCCTCTCTCCGATTCTTTGAGGGGTCTTGCTACATAACCCGTATTTGAAAATAGGATTATGGCACTAGAATACGCCTCCCCGAAACTATCATATCCCAAATAAATGATGGGCATGATTTCTTCCTCATCTTTCCCACGACCCATCCCAATGATAGATCCCTTTTTTATTTATTTTTCCTATCCGGTTTTGTCGAAATGGTTCGCCGGAGTGGAAGAATAACTTAATGCAGGAAACCGCCTATGCATCGACTTATCTTCTTAGGTTCGCCAGATTAAACGGTGGAAGCGTGAAGGATAAACCACATTTGCGTGGCTTGTTTCACAGAATAAGAGCTTTGCTAGCCCTCAATTGCTACTTCATATCTCATTTGGGGGAGTTTTGCTTGCCCATTTTCCTTTTTGAACTTTAGAAGTTGGTGTTCGACTATCTTAGCTCTATCAATGCATTGAGATGGCACTTTGCACCTACTCTTAAATTAGTCACGCTTATCCCGGCATTTGCAATCCAAGGAAATGGGCTTCACATACGAGAACAATTTAGCTTACATAGAAAGGCATGTTTCTATATCACCTTCGCTTTCCGGTCGATTCTTTGCATTTTCTTCTCTCTAGCTAAAAGCTCTTCTTATCCAGGAAGAGCTAGGTCATGTAACGAGGAATGAAGGATATGAATTTGGTAGAATGATTGAGGAAGCTAAGGCCCTTGGACTTGCAATGGGAATCGCTTGTGTAACAAGGTAAGACATCTATACCTGTATTGCAGCAGCCCCTCCTCATCGCATTTGTCATCTTCCTTCTCTTTTAGTTAATAGAAATATTATTGTACACCAGCTTGGAAGAAGTAGAAGCACAATGTGCAACGTTCCATGCCATGAAACTATGTGTAAGTTACGCACTGCATGATCAGATAGGTTTGTATATAACATAGTAAGGAGCCAAACAGTTTGAAGACATTTCATATCAACTATTCATATTAACCTTGCTTCACATTATTTATCTACAGCCTTCATGCAATATGAGGCTTTGAAACCGAATGTCATGTCTCGAATGAACACTCTGCGTTTGCTCCAAATTAAATGCCTTCTCGCTTTTAAATTCCTTGAAAATCACCAATATGAATTTGGTTATGCCTCCCCGCAAACCTAGCTCCGCCGAGGTAATCCATCCTGGCAATTACTGGGTTTCTAGTACAGATTGAGGATTTCACATTACATTTATTTGAAGGTCTCTTAGTGTAGGCAAAGTAGACAGCGCAGAATTTGGGGCCAGCATCCAGGTCCGTTACTAACATTCTTTATTCTACTTCTTTCCTGCATGGCAGTACAGACTGATCGATTTGTGTATAGTTCTAACAGTTTCCAAATTTTCTATGACGAGTAGATTTGTACAACATGGCAACAATATTTCTTTCTGTTGGATTTATTGCTCCCAATTATCACTCCACATCTTCAACTTTTCTATGACTTTGCCCGATCAGACACTTCTTGTATTTTGTTTTCATTTCTTGTGCATCAGAGAGTAATAAAATATCTACCACACAGTTTGAATCCTTTCCTGGAAATAGTCTATTTACCTGGAGAAGCAAAGAGGTTAGTTTAAGTACCACAGAAGCTGAACTCAACGCCTTGTACTAAAAAATGACGTGACTATCAAATTTATTCCAGGATCTTCAATTCCCTTTTCGATCAGCAAAGCTATATATTGATAATTGAGGAGCTATTGCTCGGGTCAAAGATTTTAAATATCATCATGATACTAAACATCTTGATCTCAAAGTGTTTTGTACAACAGTTCGTCTGTTCTTATGTCCATAGAAAATGCAGTTAACTCATTTAATGTACTTTCTTTGTGTCAGCATAGTTGGGATGTTGCCAAACTTTCACTCCCTAACAAAAGTGTAACAGGCCTAAGTTTGTAACATTAAAGGTGACCTTCATTTCTGACTGAAAACTAAGGTCTGGTAGAAGCCTAATTTTATCAACTATGTAGGTTTTATTTCCTTTTGCACAGGGCTACTGGCTGTGGCTTTCCATATAAATGTTTTGTTGTTAGATTTCGGTAGGCTGCATACAGGGTTAAATGCTAGTTTGACAGCATGTTATAATGCTCAGATCAGTGACCTAACAGGGTTTCTTGGCAGCATGTTAAAGCTAGCATTAGTTGTTCGACCCATGCTGTAGTGCTAGTTGTTGCAGATGCAGGCCTCTAGCAGAAAAAAAAAAAAAAAACTGAGTTTTGCTTGCATGGTTTCACACTAAACCTTTCAAGTTGTAACCAAAGATATTGTATTAAGTTGGAGGCTATTCTTATTTTGGTCGATGCTATTGTTCTCATGCCATCCTTACTCCAGCTATGGTGTACTTGATTTATTTACATGATCTATTTGTCTTACGGTGTTTTCGCTTGCCTGTTTCCTGCACTTCCTCAGTTCTAGCATCCCCAGCTTTGATCTTACTTCTTTGTCTGTTCTGTGAATAATTTAGCCGGAGCTTTTATTTTGAGGTCCAACTTCAGCCCCTGAGGTATCTTTTTAAGCTGATTTTGCCTCCAATGGCCTCGAAAGTTTTCGGTTAGGACAAAGAAGTGGCACATCGACATGAATACCACTAAAGCGAGTTTAAAGCTATATGCCACACAAAAAAGAGATGATCTAGATGATTTACATCTCTAAAGACTTGCAACTCATGCATATGAGGAAATGCTGATCTCCCTTTTGCTTAGTCAAACTCCAGTAAATGAGACAGATGGAGGTGGGAATACTGCACTTCACTGGTTACTGAAACAGACAACACCAATGAATAAGCAGAGTGTGAATATTAGGATGGTAGAAAAACTCCTTGAAGCAGGTGCAAGTGTAACTTTGGGTAATAAATTTGGGGCAACTCCTGTTCAGCAGCTGGGCATGGGCATGGGCATCTTGCTTCTTCGCAAGAGATACTAGTTATAAAGAGTACACAGCGATAAAGCTGCCTTCATGCTCTGCAGCACTAATCAAGGACTAGAAGCTGCATACTAGCCTGCTAATGTGTACTGAACCTCAGTTGAAATGACTTACAACTACTCAAGGAAAGTCTTTTTGACACGTAGAAGCATAATAAACATACAGGTATATTGTTGCGCCTACCATTTATCCATAAAATACTGCACCAACCCTTTTACGCAACTGAGTTGTTATATAGCTTAGTGCATGAATGTGAAAGCAAACTTCAGGATATTTTCCTGTGGTCATGTATTGAGGCAATAGATCAGGTATGTGAAGACGGCAAAGAAGATAGCACTGACTTTGGAACCTATAATGAAGAAGGCGTGTATAAAAGCACAATTGCTGTACTTCGGACAATACATCATCTGCGCAAAGGAAGTTCTACATATAGTGCTTTTTCACTACTGCCGTGCAATGAGGATGAAACATTAGGTGCTGTTATTGACGAACCATAACTTCATGTCAAGTAAATAAAATAGCTGTAAATTATTCTAAAGAAATTGCCTGAAATTTTGTTTGGCTATATAGGAAACGATACAATCATGATGTAAATCTCTTATGTCTTCTAAACATCCATCCATTCTGCCATGCATATGTTTGGCCTGTTTGTTTAAAGCGGTGGACAAGCGACTAAATTTTTTTTTTTTTTTTTTTTTGAGGGAACGGGGTTGTTTTTTATATTATATATAAATCAAGAGTACAATGTTTGATGTTAATAGAGAATTACTACAGGAGTCATTAGAGGTAATTTGAGATCTCCTTTTGTCCCCATAAGAATCCTCCAATAGAATGAGTACTCTACATCAAACTGCAATTAATGCAGCATTAACAACTTCATTGCTGGCGTTTTTTCCCTATAACTTTTGATCTACTCATGAAAATGCTGCGGCGTTTGTTGCATTAGATGCAGAATGAAAAGATCTTTCAAGTGATATATGGTTATGATGTATTTCAATACAAGCCATATGTGTTAACCTTAAAAAATATTGGTTTTTGCTCTTTTCTTGTATATTTACATCCCAAAAGATATAACAATGGGTTGTCATTAGAAAGATCTTGAGGAGACGAATCCATTGCCACAAATAGTGTTTGAATCGGAGTTTTTGATCAAAAGTTATAGTAGAAAAATGACACTGCAAAAGTTAGTTAGAACTGCATTAATTCTTCACTGCCACATATATCTTTGAATAAAATACACTGGAGCTCTTCTCTTATTGGATAGTTTAAAAAGCTGATGTGGCTTTTTAAGCATCCCTTAATGGGACAAAATGAGATCTCAAATTACCTCTAATGAATTTCGACATCTTCATTCTCTACAAACACAAACTTATTTGTTTGCTCCAAAAGCTGATATACATGAAGCCCATATATAATCCGTCCACAGGTAACCAGATGACGTGATGATGATACCTGAGATAAGCCATTAAGGCCCCCTAAATTCTCAAACCAAGTAGAAGAACCACATAAATTCTCCTGAAATATTGGGAAAAGGCAAGAAAACACAGATATCATAGCGCATAGCGAGTGCAAATGGAATGAGGTTCTTGGCATAGCAGTACCAAAACCAATCAAGCATCAAAGACTTGAAAGATTCGCCCGGGCATAGCGATTCGAGCAAGAACCGAGAGCTAAATAAATATAGGGTTCTTGGCATAGCAAGCATCGGAATCAATCAAGCATCGACACTTGAAAGATCCGCTCGGCATAACAAAGACCGAGCAAGAACCGAAAGTATTTAGGATCATCCCCCATGCCGCCATGCTTCTGTTATATCTGCAATTTCTGACCATTTACCAACAAATCCGTAGTAATCCACATAATTTTACTAATCAGTGTGAGTCTTTACTATCATCCAAATACATAATCCAGACCTTTCTGCTAGGAAGAAAGAGTGGAAGGAAGGGGAGAATTTCTCTAAAGAAGACTTGAAGAAAGATAGCACTGCCAAAATCTGAAAACTGCCACCATAAGCTAATATTCCAAAATCATAATCCTGCTCCACCTTATAGACATCTACGTCTTTTCGGTGTGTTGCTCAATAAGATAGAAACAGCCATAAAAGATAAAGAAAGATCCTTCAGGAAAGAAAAGATCTTTCAAGAAATAGAGTACCTCTGTTTTTATCTCTTAGAACCAGATCATAATGCTTCATAGGAAGCAGAAGAGAAATTAACCACGTTAGTGGCTTACCCTAATCGTTAGCATACATACAGTCTGTCGCTACTGAGAAAATCTTTTTGCTATAAATCTTTCAACTCCACAAACAGAGATCAGAGTTTCCCTTCTTCTAGCAAGGGAAATCAGAGTTAGGAAGACAAGAATTTAGCAGCAGTTCCGGTGGAGAGAAGGGGGGCGGCCCCTGTCTCACGTCGCCGCCCTAGCCGCTGCCGCTTGCGCCAAGAACTTTTACAAGCGACTAAATCAAAGTGGACAGATAACCTTGTTTGTGCCACTGTACTATGCTGAAACTGCCACTATTATATGCTGCCGGAAAATTGTTGCATTGTCACATCTCGTATACAGGCGATATTCTACAAAAACATGCCTACAAAAACATCAAACTTGTACCTAAGACATAGAATATATATCCATAATAGTAGCGTTATCAGTGACTTGCATTTTCTATATGTCATTGTCCTTCTTATGCAATGCATTTTCTATATGTCATTGTCCTTCTTATGCAATGTAGTAACGTAACCTTGCTTCATACAACAAGACAACAAAGGTATTGCAAGAAAGATAAATGATGATTTAAGTGAAAGGGTCTTGGTGGCAGTGAGTCAACTGTCGAGCCTTGCACCTCACCCCTAAATTATAACATGACTTCGCACATCGTCATTTAACTTGGATGTGTATGGTATATTTGACTATGTGGAATGATAGTGATTTGCATGTATTTTGCAGTTCAACAAAAAATAATCATAAACTCGATAAAGAGATTTTTTCAAGTATTGATTATGACTTGTACCACCATTGGTTCTATGAGCCTCCTAAAATCAGCCTAGCTTGAGTATTTCTTTGATTAATAATTTGTCTGGTAATGTTTTCATTAGCAAGCTAACCTAATCAAATGCGAAACTGAATCCAAGCCTAAAACTGCCCAAGCCCTCTGTTGCGCCTTTTTGCTAGTTTTTTTTTTTTTCGCGCACGAAAACAACGAAAAAAGCGTCGCGAAAATTTTTTCAGCGACGCGATCTGGAAGGTTTCGCGACGCGGAGGAAAAAAAAAATTGCGTTCAGCGTCTGCGGTTTTTCATTTTTTACAGACGCTGAAAAATTTTCACAGACTGTGAAATTTTTTCGGCCGGCGAGGTTTTAATACGTTAAATACGTATTTTATTAAAAAATACGTATTTTTTGACTTTATACGTCAGGAATTTTAATTTTGTACGTATAGAACCTATCCTTGCATCGAGACGGGCAGGTGGATTGAGGAGCCCCGCCCGCCAGACAAAGCTGCCGCTTTCGTCAAACGGGTGCCATTGAGGATGAGTCTCACACTTTCCAGAGTTGCCCAACGTTCGGTCGGTCCCTACCGGATCACGCTCCCCTTAGTGCGGTAGGACTTGCCTTTGCATTTGCCGATGAACACACCCGTCGATGCGTGCCACGGGGTCGTACATTCAGGAGGTACTGGACCTGCGAGGTCACCTTTGCCCCCGCCTGGCTGCCCGCTGATTAGGCACTACGGGTGCGGTGCATGACTGTATATATTTGGGTGTTTCTGCATTTTATATGTTAGGACAGTTTGTCAGCAGGCTGATTGCTGCCACGGTTTTTCCCTCGAAAACCCTTCGGGGCGGGGGTTTTTTAATCCGGGAGTAATCCGCTTGCTGTGTTTTTGTATTGGGTCCCATAGACCGATTGGTCTCCGTGGACGATAAAAGTACCTTCCTTCCTTCCTACCTTCCTCCATATTACAATTATATATTAGAGATATAATACGAAAGTTGAAAGAAGATGATAGTTTGTGCACGATCTTGGCCGTTTTTGTTGTGTGGTAAAACATTCATTTTAGGCCATTAAATAATTAGTTATTGATTTTTATTAGCTTATTCTCGAGCGAGCATTGATTTTGTTGAATTTATTTTATCCTTAGGTTGCTGGGTTCTGTCTGTGCGATTATTCTACTCGCCTTCTTTTCACATATGCTACGGCGGCTCTGGCTTCTCTATTGAGTGGATCCCTTGAACACATCGTTTCTTCGATCTGCTCTTTTGCTGAACAAATGGCTGGCAGCTCCATGCATTACAATCTTGGTATTAAGAAGCAGCAAAGGCAAAAATATGTCCGCAGAACTTCTCGCTATGACTCTATGCAAACTACTCGCTATAGCCCTCTCTGCACACAATGATGACTTTATCATCACTTTATCATCAGGGCATATAATATATTACTTCTTTATGTTTATTCATTATCAGGGTCTTCGATTGGAGCAAGCATTGCACCCGAATTTTTTCAATGGGCATTCAGGACCCGACTGTTTTAAGTGCGGCATGGTCCTTTAACGTTGATTCTCCTTATCTAACAGGTCAGGAGCAAAAGAATTTTTCCAATGTCTTTTTTAATGGACATAGAACATTGTTTTGAGTGTAGCATCATGGAAATAGATAGAAATGTATTTTCGGTCCGTGGATGGATCGTAGAACATTAATTTGCATGATTTTGTTTTGAAATCTCATGGCTTTAGCTTATCCGTTTTAAATTTTCATGGATCTGGCTTATCCTCAGCATGCTTGCCACGATTGCTCAGCATATGCAGTTGTGGCAAAGTCTTTATTAATGCATTCTGGCCCAGTATTAACATTGAGAGGCACTGCAGAGACGACTCACAGAGGAGAAGTTTTTGGCACTACCCATTATCTTTTTATGTTTTAAAAGAGAAGATTGTTAGCTGGAAGGATTCTTTAGCCAATTTTGTTCCTTTCATGAGTCGAACTTGCAGACCCAAAAATCGATCCACATGCTATCAGAGGTCCAGAGGTCCATAGCTTTGGTGCTCAAAAGAGTAGACGCACTCTATTTTATTTTTTGTTCAAGGGACGTAACTTGAGTTTTGTCTGTTTATTTGTCTGCAGGACTTATTGAAGCTACACTCTTGCAGAAGTTTTCTTCAACAACAGTTGGTGATATCTTTGAGATATACCAAGATATTCTATGGTTGAAATTGTGAACTTTTCTCACGTATGAGCCATGCATTTCTGGAGCTTGATTCGCAGTTTAAGTCAGAAGCTGCTGCCTAAATTTGTCACGGGTGAAGATGAAAATATTGTAAGGTTTTATTCGATGAGTGCAATGTAACAGCCAGCATGATTATGGTTGTCTAAAAAGGTAAAGGGTGTCTGATGGTTTGAAGTTCTTTAAGTATGCATTAAAGTAAGAAGTATGTGTATTAAACGACAATCCCGCATATGTTCCCCTTGAGAAGTTCTTGACAAGTATAGAGACTTTTCTCTTAAGCATAGAAAAGAGAGGGCGTGTCTTTATGTACAATGAGTTCTAGAAGATGGGAAGAGTGTGTGAAATGCTTGTTGGAAAGAAAAACATGCACCTAAAGATCTATAGTAACAAAGTTCTTCGTTAAAAGGGATCATTTAGCTAAGGAGTGTCAGAGCCCAAGGTAAAGTATGCTTATATGCTTATGTTTTAGCACTAAATATGTAGGATATGCATTTGATATTAAGAAGTCATAAGCTCAGAATTGTTGAGTATGGTTTGCCTCCTCAAAACGTTGATAATGAGAAGGTACAGTATCTGCCAAACTGCATGAACAAGCACCATGTCCACATTGCACCTTGGCTCTGAACCTCAGGCCATGCCGGCCCTCCATTTGCATGGCCTGAGGTTATGGTACTAGTAACGGTGCTAGTGCTAGTAATAATATTATATGGTACCAGTATAATTACTAGTACCATATAATAACCAGTAAATTACTAGCCCCAGTCATTTACATACAACCAAATATTCTAGCCACTCATGAAGAGATTATAACAAATAACAATCTCCTCAAACAAAGAGGGTAACCCTCCGATGCGTCAGCATCTTGTTCATAAGTTGATGCGATGTGTCAATGTGAGGACGAGTTCTGCTTGCAACTTGACAACAAGAATATTTTTTTGTCTTTTTTTTACATTCAACTTAAAGAAAAAGCCGGATAGATAGATAGATAGATGGATAGACGAGTCAATGCTAGGAAGAATTAATGTGATAATCTTGTTTATAAGTGGATACAACATGTCAATTTGAGGAAGAGTTGTGCTTGCAACGTGTTAGCAAGACTTTTTTTTGTCGTTTCTTACACACATCTTAGAGAAGAAGAGGCAATTTTTATGTCATGCCACATTGGTAACATCCAAAGGAAAAGATAGATAGATAGATAGATAGATAGATAGATAGATAGATAGATAGATAGATAGATAGATAGATAGATAGAGAATTTTTACGTCCATGGAGACCACAGTGGGCCATGGGATGAGTACATGAACAAGGGCATTTAGCCCAGATCTAAAATTATTAGACGATGACAAAAGAGGATGACAACTAATTTGACAAAAAGGGGCACACTTGTCGAGCACCCATTTTTTTTTTCCAATCTATTTACACACACGCACGCACACACGCATACACACACAACATAATTCTCAATACGTGGCATTTGGAAAAGGAATCTAAGAATAAAACATTTTACCATCTTTTATATATATTTCAGTATATAATATGCTGTAAAGCCTATCAGAAAAAGGATTAAGCAAGTATTAAGCTATTTCTTTACATGGATTGTACACCTAACAGATTTCATTGTCAATATCATATGCTTGGCATATTTCTTTACAAAGAATGTACACGTACATCACAATATCATATCCTTGACATATTCCTCTATGAGGAATGTACACTAACATACATCATATACATCATATACGTGGTGGATCATTCCTGCTAGTGGTAATGACACCTTATAGTGTCATAAACAATCAATTGAATCGAGACTTGAAATTGCTTTTATACACTAACCCTAGAACATGTATGTCTCGAGTTCGAGACCGCCCAAAGTCGCAATATGTGTCCCATGGCCCGCTGTAGGGTTGTCGTGAATGTAAAAATAATATCTATCTATCTTGAATAGTTCATGTGGATGTCTCAATACGAGAGGCACATATTTGTCTAGAGCACAAGTGGCACGATAACCCCACTTCTTTTCTCAATGCTTGTGTTTGCTTGCTCTTCTTTGCATTTGCTTGCTTAGGCATGACTTCAAATAACCAATCCCCTCCATTCCATATAGATGCAATAAGCTTGAATATCTCAAATATCATATGTAGTTTGTACGACATGAAGAGAATAACAACGAGTGCCAAGGTTGCTATAGTAAATAAACCTTGTAGTACCATATACATGAACACTCTATTTTCATCTCCTAACAATCCGCTTAATCGCCACCATATGTTGTTTGCTCTTGATGCCTTCCTTGCGAGTTCTCTGAAAGAACGAGATCATAATGTAAAAGGATGCCATGCGAGGTAGTGTAATGTAACGACCGGCATGATTATGGTTGTCTAAATAGATAAAGAATGTTCTTTAAAGGTCTATGCAATAAAAGTGTATTAAAAGACAATCCCGCATATGTTCCCCTTTAGAAGTTCTTGACAAGTATAGAGACTTTTCTCTTAAGCATAGAGAAGAGAGGGTGTGTCTTTATGTACATTGAGTTTTAGAGGATGGGAAGGGTGTGTGAAATGCGTGTTGGAAAGAAAAACATGCACCTAAAGAACTATAATAACAAAGTTTTTCTTAAAAAGGGATCGTTTAGTTAAGGAGAGTCACAACCCGAGGTAAAGTATGTCTATATGCTTATGTCTAGCACTAAATGTGTAGGAAATGCATTTGATTTTAAGGTTTGGAGTTTAACCTGTAAGAGGTCATAAGCTCAGGATCATTGAGTATCGTTTGCCTCCTCAAAACGTTGACAATGAGAAGGTACAGTATCTGCCAAACTGCATAAACAAGCAAGGGTACAAGGAACAACCATGTCCACATTGCACTTTGGCTTTGAACCTCAGGCCATGCCGGCCATCCATTTGCATCCTGTGGCTCTTGTGAAAACATAGGAGCCCACCATCTTAAAATAAAAAATACAGTGCCTACAAACCAGCGCCTGTTAATACATATGGTTCAAATGACTGATTCAATGCCGAAAGTCCTTCCTGCACTTACCAGGACCTAGATGGATCAGAACACTTATAATTTTGTCAATTGAGCTGAACACCAGACTGCATCTCCATACTATTAGCGCCCATGCAAGTGGCCCCTGTCACATATGTATAACACTGCTGTTCATCTCCCACTTTGTTGTAGAAATCGTCCAGCAGTCTACTGTGGACTAAGTAATTACGCTTTCATGAATTTGACTTTACTAACCTCTGAAATTGCGAAACAGATCATAAAAAGCTTTTCATTCCTTGGATACATCAGTAGCGCTACCATAAATATTGCATTGGCATAGTAACAAAAATCCTGCAGTTTCATGTTCGTATAAGGAATTTGCTTCCTTTTTTCGGAGTGCTTAAAATAAGGTCAGTTTGAGACTAACCAGAAGATAGTAGTGCCATTTTCTCGTTCTATAATAGACCCATCTAAGTGGCAGCGTGCTAAGAAAGAATATACAATACAGATATGGAACATCTTGAGGTCCTGCAAAAGAGTTGGTTGGCCTGTTAAATCTGTTGTTGCAGAGTACATTTGTAGACTTACTTAAGTCCACTTACTTGATCCTAATAAGTAGCAAATTGTACCAAAGCAATAAACTCCCAAGCAGTACGTGACCTAGTATATAATTCAAGAATTAGAGACTAGACTAACTTAAGTTACTGTCCGACACTATAATATTATTCACCTTAGTAATGAATTGTTCATGTTCATCTGCTTGCTTTGCAAGCGTTGTAGCATGTTTTGAAATCACTTGCTTGGTCTGCCAAACAATCTGTGGAAACAGTTCTTCCGTCAGAGCGAATTAAAGATTTCTTCTTATTCTAACAGAAAACAAATAGCTAATAGACTATACAGTGCTTGTCTCTTGAGCAAGGTAGGAAAGACAGAAAACAAATACATAACCTATTTCGGAAGACGACGAAGAATCTGAACAAGAGAAATACATAACAACCAGAATAGGCAATGCAAACTCGATAAGAACGGAAAAAAGAGATACTGAAAGAAAGAAACGAAAGGATGCACAAGAAAGCTTCAGGGAAGGAGGAATAGAATGCGTACTTTATGGCCGGAGCTGAGTCTTTTTAATATTTGAAAATCGCAGTGCATTGCCATTGCGGGAGCTCGAAAATCGGCCAATCTATGAAAAGAAGCGAGTTATTGTGCTGTGCCAGAAAGCTGAAGTGGTTGAGTAAAAGATTTGTTGCCGGAGTTGCTCAATTCCATCGCTGCGCTTTGTGTTGGCTTTAAAATACAAAGAATTCTTTTTGGCATATCCGAATATCCAGCCAGCCAAAATCCACGCCAACTAGGATTGCGTGTGCCAAGTTGCGACGGCAAAATTCCGTGTACCCTTTCTACCTTTTTTCACCCTTTCATCGTAATGCATTCTAGGGGCATCGTATGGCTGGCATATTTCCTTGCCATACAATGCCTCTAGCCCCTACCGGCATGAGCGATATGTCGTAAGATGCCCCTAGCCCTGATTGGCATGAGCAAAAATGGACCTCGTATCCAGAATTGCTATCCAGCTACCTGCAAAATCTTGAAGCCCCCAGGTCATAGCACACTAGTTTACCTGCCACGACATCAACCAAACACCAGAACATTTTAACATGCAAATTTGGTTCGTGCGCTAGAATGTGACCCTAGCTTCTCTGTGTGCCAGAATGTACGCTCAATTTGCTTGATGTTATGTATATATGTACATTCCATAGCATCTTAATTGAAGGCATACATTTGTGAGCTATATGTTTTGCTCTGTTTAGCCTTATGGCTATTTATTTTGTTTTAATTTGTTCATTTATTTTGTTTTAATTTGTTCCGTAAGTGCCATTTAGTTTGATTTGGGCTTGATGCCATGCTCATTGTACCATCCTATCGGAAGACGTTAAATTTTTTATCTTATCTTATCTTATCTTATCTTATCATTGATGTTTGTTCTTCGTATGTAAGAATTATAGAATAGAACAGAATAGAATAGATTTTTAGCGTCCATGGAGACCGACTGGCCTATGGGACCCAAACAAAAAAGAGAGCAGCAAGCGTATTACTGACAGGATTATTATGATATGTATTATTTTTTTTCCTCTATCTCCTTCACTTTTCTTAAATCTTGCTATCATGACATATATAAAGCATGTTCCTTTTTTGCTTTTTTGTATTTTCTTTGATGCAAAAAAAACTTGGGAGAGACACGTGCCTTTAAAAAAAAAAAATGAAAAGCTTGAAAAAAAATAAAAAGTGACGGCTTCTGAAATTGGCTGGAAGGATTGCCCCGATCTATGGAAAGATTGCGGCCCTGCAATTGAAAGGGAGAAAGGGAAAAAAAAAAACCCAGCTCTGGGGGCGCCCTCAATTCTTGCACGATGAATTGAATCCCGTTTGCAGGGGCGGTTTCCATGATATAATTCGCATTCCAGATACAAGAAATGATCTAAGCTTCCATTAGATAGAGTATGTGAGACAACAAATTCGATACTGTGTTTCTCTGTTGAAATTTCCTGGGTCTGATTTGAAGCAATTTTTCTCCTTGGGTGTGATTTGGAGCTTTGATTCGTTCGCACACATTGATTTACCCATTAAACGCCTCCAGTTGATATCGAATTAACTTTGGTTATAGCTAAAATCCTGGCTGTGGTTCTACGGGTTCACAGGAAATTAAATATCCGCTAATTCTTTCTGTCTCCATGAACAATTTCTCAAGGATTGATTCGTTATGATCTGTTGTTCGACATAAGAAATAGACATAAGTTCTTAGAATCAGAGCTTTGTTGACATCGGTTTCTGTTCGCTCATGCTCTACTGCAAGTTACGGGAGTGTTTGATTTAATCTTGGTAAATGCTTTTTTTGCTTTAACTAAATTGATGCCTCAGAAGTCTGCGAGAGAGACATGTCTGATCAAAGGTCCCAGAGGCCATTCCCCGTCCAATTTATGAAAACCGAAGGCTTAGACCTCTGTCATCCTTCTAGCAGAGGAGGCAAAGTTGGAGTATCTAAGAACCAATGGAATTAAAAGATTTGTTACAAAGAACATGCCTTAGGGATTTAGCAATAGAAGTGATCCAAAGTGCATATTGTCAAATTCGAACAGCATAGGTTGAGCTTTGAGCTCGAATTTGAGAATGCAGGCACAAGGGTCTCAGAAAAAACAGGGCATTTTTTCTCTGATTATGGCTATGAAGACTGGTTTTTAAGACCTGCTAACACAAGAATACGTCAAGAAGGATAATCCATCAATTATATATCTTTGATGTACAGAACTTAGCCAAATCTGATCTTAAGGACGGAAAGAATTCTCCTATTTTAGTAGCAATTTACTATTTGGAAAAGCCTGAGAACCAAAATATGGTCCGTGTATGGACAAAGGATGTCAATTGCTAGCTTCTATCATGGATGGAAAGACTAGACACAATCCCATGATTGAGAATACAGGCTATGGAAAAATCTTAAAACGAAAAAGTGAAAGGTCGGAAAACTTTTTGTGCATAAAGATGCCAGTGGAGAGAAGCCCTCAATTTGATGGGTCAAGGTACTGAAAGATATTAAGGGCATCTCCTACCAACTACCCAAAGCTACTGATGCTCTCAGCGGGTTTTGCAATGTATTAACACAGAACAATTCTCAAAATGAAGAAGAAGCGGAACAATACCTTTAAAGAAAGAAACTGTTGCTGGCGTAATTGAACTGGCTCGAGCATCTGGTATGTCCTTTTTCGGTGCGGCATCTGGTATGTCCTTTTTACGATAGGCTTCCCATCAATTATTGCGATGTGTAGAGTTTGTGCATGCATTCATTTTCTCCTTGAATTGCAAAACACATGTAACTTAAACCATATTATAACTTCTAAAGACATCTTTAAAGCTTTCACTAAACTAATTCCCCATACTTTGTGATAACCAAGCTAAATTTTCAGCATTCAGAATTCTTTCAAAGCATGTGAATCAACAAGATTGTGTTATAGACCCGTCTTATTGCAAACCCATTTTTTGTTGTAACTGTTACAATTTATAAGAAAAGTATCGAGCAATAGTCTTTATGTTGTTTAAAGCCCACGTACCTAACCCGCAGGCAACCGCAGCGCAAATTGATTGGAAATGATTGAGAAGGTCACAATTGGGCCTAGTTATTTGCCATAGCTCCAAGCTTTAGGATGTGCGAAGGTAATCAAGCAAAACATAGGCCCAAAATTCGTGGCGAACTGTTCATATTTTGGGTGATTATGCAGAGAAATTTTTAAAACGAATTTTGTTTAAGAAATTTCACGCAGAGTTCTCATGTCTACAACACTTTCGCTGTATATCTTAAGCCTGAATGATTATCAGAAGACAAGTTTACAGAGGAATCGAAAACAAAATGCTTTAAAAATAAGTGGAGCTTGTGCATTTTGTATGGGAATCGCAGAGAAGAGAATCGCAGGGGTTTTACAAGACAATCGCAAAAAAAGGACCCTTTGTAAAAGTGGGTTTCGTATTATTTGGAAACGTGCCACCAAGAGGTGGTTTCCAGTTGGAAACCGGACGGCGGTGCCCACGAGCAGAACTTATGATACGTCCAACTTCACAGAGTTAGAACTAAAGAAATGTTCTTATACACCACAATTGGGCATGCTTGAAAGCGTGATATTGACAGCATAATGAGGAGTTTAATGTCAACTTTAGATAGGCCTGGTTGGAATACCGTGGTCCTTGATCACATCACTGGTAAGTGAGTATGTAGAGGAATATCGTGGTCCTTGACAACATCACTGGTAAGTGACTATGTAGAGGACAGGGGGTTGAGAAAGAGAAACGTTCGCGGCGGCCTTGGCCGCCGCGATAAGTTTCTTGTAAGATGTAAATGAAGAAGCCATTATACAAGAATGCATGGGGGCGCAGGGCTCAAATTTGATGGCTTTCACGCCTGTTTTTGGCATTTTTGCCTGTCAAAACAAGCAAAAATAAAATTTGTATTGCAAATGAAAGGTAGCCAATGACCAAATGTCTGTCATACAGAAGGGCCATTAAAATACGTATTTGTCATTTGAAAGGCTAGAAATTTAAATTGTCCTGTCATTTTTTTTTTTCATTTTCTTATCTTTTTGTAAATAAAATGATATATTATATAGGCCCATATACAAAAATATATGATCCAAACAACCTTAGAGGTAATGAATTTAAAAACACTTTATAGGCATAGCAAATTAGACACCATCCGACCATTGAAAAAAGGGAACACTAGCTTGCATCAGACAGGGAATTGCCAAGGAATCAACCATGAATCACCAGGGAATCGATAGGGAATTGGCCATGAAATTGGCCAGGGAACCCTAACTTGCACCGATTTAGATTCAAGAGCCCTCTTGAGCTTACTTCTCGACAAACAGCTACAGGGTTCTTGGTTTCATACTACTATACTTGGGCTCTCTGATATGCTCCGCTCCACCAAGATTATTGAAGCCACAGAATATTTAATTCAGACCCACAGAATATTTATGGACAAACATCATATTTCTAAAACCTCTACTTCAACAAACCCACAGAATACTTAGATTCGAGGCTTTCTTGGGCTCATACTTGGGCTTATGCTTGGCAAACAACATCACCATTCTTGGGCTTACACTTGGGCTCTCTGATTGTTCTGCATCAAGATTTTTGAAACCACCACTTTTACAAATCTGTCTCATCTATTTATTCATGGAGCAAGATATTTAGATCATTTGCTCTATATTATTGTGATTTCCTACTTTTTCTTGCTCCTTGCATTCCGTAGTTTTCAAATTTTTATTATAGCGATGGCTTCTTTAAGCTAAAAAAAAGGAGGGAAGGCCAATCAATGTAGATCTATGCTTTCTTTCTGCAAATTCTCTAATCGCATAGTTGCAAGCTCAGGCTCTCAAACGCAGCAGCAGCTCGACACAGTTCTTAAGGAGACCATAGAAATTATAGAAGGTTCTTGTAATGTACAGAAGAACATACCTATTGTTGATGTACATTTAAAACTTAGTTATATTATTATTACGAGTTTATAATAGACTTTATAACTTGTTCTTTCTTGTTTTACATAAAAAATAGTTTCTGTCATCTAGAATTTTTGTCTTGCATTTGAAAGGTTAAAATTGAAAGACTTCCTGTCATGCGAAAGGCGTAAATTTTTTTTGCCTGTCACAAGAAAATTAGGGGTAGCCTTCAAATTTGAGCACTGTGGGGGCGTCCATGACCTTATCATATATGCGATATTTTTATTAAGGATTTGAAAATGGATATTCCAATGATTGGCCTTGAGCATTATCATCATTTCGAGATTGCTTGAAGATACTATAGTCTAATATGGACTCTTATTCCTTGACATTTGCAAAAGAATAATTGGGATATCCTAATGTGAAGGTTGGTGAACCAGTAAGGTGGCTAGCTTTAGCTCCCTCCCATGTTTGATTGTGATTTTACATTAAATCCATAAACTTCCAAAATAGATTCTTATTGCAAGTCCAGTAACATTCACAACTTTAGATATGGGAAAAAGACATAGTGCTCCTATTATTTATTCACACGTAACGATTAGTCATCAAATGAACAAGACTTGAATATGACTTAATGCATATGAACAAATGATCATTATACCACTTTATCTGGATTGATTCTTCTTTCGTCTTCATCTTCTAGTCAACAACACGTTTGGAAACTGACCACTAAAGAAAGTGAAAAATGACACGTCGTATTGTGCATTTCTTCAATAAATTAGGCTATATTTTATAGGATCATCATTATCGTAAGGATTCCTCTCTAAATAGAGTCACTAATTTCCACTTCCCCACTAAGTTGCTATTCAATCTCCACTAGGAAACAAAAGTATATATTATATGTTGTTTATATTCTATACTTGTTGAATGGGGCAGATATAACCCCTTTTTTTTTTGTTGAAGGACGTCAGACTTTATTTAATCAAAGAATCAAATACGAGTATAAGTGCAAAGACAGGAATAAAATCTCAGCGGATAAGCAGAGAGACCCACCGAGTGAAGAAACTTGCCTAAGCATAAGAGCACACATCCAAATACTCCTCGTCAAAGATCAATCGCCTCTTATGAGGAGCAAGTGAAGAACATTGGTACGACTTAGCAATGTGACCTTGAGCTTCCTGGAGAATACGGTTATCTGTCATATCCAAACCTTTAAAGATTACCAGACTGTGTCTTTTCCAGATAGTCTAAAGCAACCACCCTGCTGCAAGATAAAAAGCTTGGCTTTGTAACTCCATCCAATGTGACGAGCCTGGCGAGTTGACCCTCCTGGCAACTCGGGATCTTATCTAACTTAAGGCTAGATCTAATGGGTCTTAACTTGATAAAAGTTACAATATCTATTATTATAATGTTTTGATGTGTGTCCATTGTGCATCGAGCCCTAGATCGGGCGGCCTACATTGATTGGCTCTTTGAATGGACGACAGAGATCAGTCAAAAAGAAAGCGCTTAAGGCAACCGGACTTCCTGCAAGCGAACTGGCCAGCACTATCAGATAAGCCCTTCTGGCATCATTTCGAAACCATGCTCTATTTTTTTTCTTTCAAATCTTGCCCTTCGATTCCAGCATCTTGGGACCTGTAGTTGTGACAGATCTCTCAACAAATACTCTGCCATTGAGAGGTTATGACAGAGATCAGAGGATTTACAACACTGGATACTGGTGCCGAAGTGTCAACTCCGTTTATCCCAAACTGCAAGCAATCAATTGCGAAGCTCCCTTTGGGCTTGCTATAACAAATATAATGTCGGCAAGAACAAGGCAGACAAGGTCAAGCAATGGTAAGCAATGCATGCTGAACACCTCCACTTATTTTTCCCTTCGCTCAACAACTCCACTTATTTAACAGAGGGGAAAAAATGAGGCTCGACCAGCTAGGGTGGAAAATACAACATCTTTATTGAGGCAACGAAAACCTCTTTAGGTCAGAATCCCATCTATCTTTGTTCTGCAGCAAGGCCCTTCTACATTCTTTAATTATATCTTTGACTCTTTAGAAGAATCAAAATACAAAATATTGTATTGATGCCATAAGCCAGCAAGTTAAAGCTGGTAGTGAATCGCTCCAAAACGGCTGCTCCAAAACGGAGCCACGGTTTCCACGGTTTCTTGAACTGGGTAAGCATCAAAGTATGAAGCAGTTTCTAAGTTTATGATCTAAGGTTGTTGCAAAGGGATGTGAAAGAATAAAAATATGGATCAAGCATTACAAAACGCTTTTTTTAGTCATCTAAAAACAGGCCCTCAGATTCTTCACAAACCTATGATGTAAGTCTTGCAGTAATAAACATTCTATTTGCTTTATTGATGCATTCAATTTATCCAGGTATGTAGAAAGATGGTTCAGAGAATTGCAGAAAATAAACAGTATGCACAACCATATTAGCAAATGGGCATATTAAGTGTCAACAGGTGGTGGCAGTAAAAATGATGGGTTAAGCATTACAAAATGCTTTCTTTCAATCATCTAGAAACAGACCCCCAAATTCTTCATAAACTCTCTTATGAGGTAAGTCTTGCAGTGTTTTCATTCTATTTGCTTTATTGATGCTCTTCAATTTATCCAGGTATGTTGGAAGCTGGCTCAAAGAATTGCAACACACAAACCATTACATCCAACACTCTAAAATTAAATCCCCCTTGAAACCCCCTTTGGTTTGGGTGCATATTCACACGGGGGGTGACTTCGGGCATCGAGAGCTGTTGGATAGGCATATTCACCCTTTATTCCTTAATCTACACCGTACATAAAGTTCCTCATTTGTGGGGTATGCATGTACACAATTTGCTATACTGTATAACAAGATTTGCAAAATACACTAAGATTTGAGGTAATATACTACATAGTGTTGATTTTGTACATGCCAAACATAATTTTAGGGGCGCTCGCGGCCCTACGTCACCCCCCGTGTGAATATGCACCCAAACCAAAGGGGGTTTCAAGGGGGATTTAATTTTAGAGTGTTGGATGTAATGGTTTGTGTGTTAACCCAAAATTTTTTGGCCTTCTTGCCTTTAGAATCAACAAACGAACTAAAAACATTTATAATGATAATATATGTGTCATATCGTTGTTTGTAATGATGTCGTAGATATATTTAAATAGGCATTTCTATGATAAAATTTATAATAAGCAAGTAGACCAAAAATTAAAGTCATTGTGAGGGTGACATTAGAGTACAAAAAGAAACCTTGGAATATTGATAAAAGGATAAATGTGATGAGGATAGAAAAGAAAAGCCTATATTGATGAATACAATGTGGGAAACCTACATGCAAAATGCCAAGGAAAATGCATTTATATTTGGAACGTCCTATATAGTAGCATTTCATATGCTAAACATCGTATAGGAAATGGACCCGTGAAGAATCAACATTTGCTTAAATAACTAAACAGACCAAGTCAAGTCACAACCATACCAACTAAGCAACCACAATCGATAATTGAAGAAAGAAATGAGCGACCAATGTCATTATTTAAGGTATAACAAGTAAGGACCATAGGCCAACATGTTGTTATGAAATGTAAATTTGCAGCTTGATTAGTGCATTTATAAAGCTTTTGAATATATAATTTGGAATATGCATACAGCTCATGGTTTTCCTTGTAAGAGTTAATAGAGCGAGAAGTGCATAAAACGACATCATTCTTTGGCTTCAGTAAGTAGAGCAAGTGAATACAAGGAAAGGAAAAAACAAATTAACCTAGCAAAATAAGTTACACATAACAATAACAAAAACAATTATATTTAATGTTCAGTAAGTTGCAGAAGAGGAGAGCCAATAACACCTAACTTGTTTAGTTTATTCCATCCACACCGTTATATCATAGCATCTCTCACAATTCACAATGTCTAATGATAAAATTAGTTTCGACATACCTGTTACGAATTTTCCTTCACACCGATTCAAAGAATGGACCACTTTATGCATTGGTCAGTATAAGAAAAGGAAGACCACAGTCATGTCCACCCTACAAGTTGGTGGAGTTGAAAAACTTATCTAATATTCCAATAACAAACAGTGACCTCAAAGGCTTCAAAAAGCATTTGAGGATATGCTTGAATCCCCAACTGCAAAGCGTGTCACATGCAACACAGCATGCTTTGTTAATGCCTCACAATGCTTTGTCACCGAGCAAGCATTGCTGGAGTATTTTAAGAAAATGCCTTAACCCTTCATAGAAGCAGCACACATTCTACCTCTTTCAACCAATATCTAGCATAACCTGCAACTCCACGACAACTGTTTAACATTGCGGATCATTCAACACCGCTAACCATTGTCCATGAGGCTCGAGGAGATTTTCGTCATTGAAGAGGCCGGACTCTTTTGAAATCTGACAAAAACCCTATTGGAGCTTTCAATTCTGTCCATCTGCCAGAGACACCCATTTGTTGCTATTTCGATTCACTTCATTCCTCATGCCATGTCTAACCAAGGCCAAAGAGGAAAGATAAGGAAGAGATCAAATCTAACCGTCGCGGACATTTGCTTGACCCAAAGATTAATGAGAACGGCTTCGTTACTGCGACAAAGCATTACAACAGGTAAATGTCAAGTTTTACTTATATGATGGCAACATGCTAATAACCATGATTCAACGAACAGACTTACGTGGTTGCCAACCTTCTCTTGCAATATATTACAGTCTTTGCAGCCATTATATTTACGGTAAATGTCCCCCAACGGTCATAGCTTAAAGAGAGCAGCGTATAGAGAACAAAAAGCAGAAAGATTGCATGAGAAGAAAAAAATGAAAGAATAAAATTTGGACATGGGCAACTTGTGATGCCACACCTACTAGGGCTCTTATACTTGCGAGAGATGCAATGTCAAACTATTGGTTGCTCCCACCCAGGAGAAAGAGGCTCCTCACAAATTGATTTTGTCATTGCTACTTTCTTCCTAGAGATGAAATTGCCAACAACCTGTTCCGCAACTGGTCATGGACCAACCCAGTAGCCTGGGCATGCTATAGAGCAATTCCTTGCATTTTCAAGATTGATGCTTCTCCATCTTCTGCCATGTTTCTATAAGTTCCTTCTTTTCAAGACAAATCATGCATCAACCGAAAAAAATAACAATGTGCAATTAACTCCAGAAAGCATCATGCAGATACAGCATTTACGCTACATGTCACAAGTGCAAGGTCTGGTCTTGAACCGACTGCCCTTAGACCTGCGTAAAGTCCGGATGCCACACAAATCCGACCCATCATGGCAAACCCAAAACCCGCAGCACACATGCGAGGGCGAGAGGCCAGAGAATGCTTGAGATAACCCTAAAAAAACCCTAAAGTGAAACATTTCGATGCTTGCATGTTTGGCTTATTAAAAAGAAATAGAGGAATAAAAATAAAAGGGGGTAAACCATTGATGATATGGAATTTAGACAATAAAATGCGGAGTGCACTCTAGATATACTGATTAGTATGTCTCGTGCAATACGCCCATGAAATCATATGAAAACCATGCCAAAAAGCGTATAAAATCACAAAAAAAACCCCCTGTTATTATGCTACATATGCACAACCATATTAGCAAATGGGCATACTAAGTGTCACGGCATTTGAACCTAGCGACTTGCAGGATGAAATGATCATATGCATGATATTAGAAATCGAATGTAGGACTATTGTGAGTCTCCGTGGACGATAAAAATACCTTCCTTCCTTCCTTCCTTTTGCTTTTTCAGGCAGTAAATAAGGAAGCACTATTCACCAAGTTTAATCCTCACTTCCATGTTAGAACTGTTGTTCCTCCCTACAAATTTACAATCAAGGACATGTCTATTCTCAGTGCTATTTTTTATGTTAACTCTTATGTTGGTGCATCTCAAAGTAGTTGTTACTAGGTACTCTATTTCATGGCTTTTTGAAACATATACAATCTGCTAATTATTAGTATTCAATGCTGCATAATTTGATGTACTTGCTAGCAAGCTTGGCAAAGGTTCATGGCCTGCATGGAAGTACTATATGCAGATCTGGTAAATATACACATGCAGTGAGTATATGCTTCTTTTCATCCATCTACTGCAACTCAAGTGATTTGTCACTTTATGCTGATTTATATGGTCCATGGCTTTTCAAATTTGGTCCCATTGCTTGGCGAAATGTTTCAATCTTTATCCATGGCCTTCCTAGCAATCTACAAGATTGCTTTAGCACATTATCATCTTGCACCTATAGATCTACATCCAGAGCAAACTTTCAATGCTTTTGGTAAGCCATTGCTTCTATCCTACGCTTTTGATTATCTATATTCTAATTCCTTTTTATGCAGCTTGCATATATATTTTAAGTGAGATCCTGGATTAATGTCAGCACAGGCCAGAAATGCATGGCTCATGCAAGCAGCAAATGCCAGAGAACTGGACAGAATGATCAGGCTTTTTTCCTGCTTTGGGGTTTTCATAGAGGTGGCTATGCAGAAGGATGGCAGAAAACAGAGATTCTATGCCTCAATTCCATTTTTAAATACCTGCTAAATGACACCGCCGGTGCTTCCCTTGCTCCCCTGCTACTGTTCCGTCATGATCCCGGATACTCCCTTCCTATGCATTACCTTCACGAATTTGTTATTGGAAACAACTCATTCCAACGAGCCCACGGTGGAACACGTTGACAATTTCTTGAAAAGTATTCTTCCATTAATCGCCTCTTCATGTCTGCTATGTCCAGCATATCTCATTTATACATAAAATCCCATCGATCCGAGACATCGGATCGCCATTCTAGAATGGGACGAGCATGCATGTTTTGCATGCATGCGGGCGGCGCATGCCCATTCTGGTTGGGAGTTCGCTATTTTAGGCGCGTTTCTGCTTCGACTTCTCATCGGCGCTTCCTCTTCTCTCTCAGCAGTACCTTATTCTCTTTGAACCCACCCTCCCCCCCTTCTTTGTTATTGTATTTTTATCGCGTGGCACGCGCGTAATCAGCCCCTCCACTCTGGGAGGTTTGTTTTGTCTTGTTGTTTTGTTGGTGATGTGCAGGTACAGGTTAGCGAGCGGCATCTGTTTCGACTTTTCCATTCGTGGGTTTTGGGAGCGATTTTTATGCCTTCCGTTTGTCCAAGCCCCTTGCCGATAGGGTTTTTCCTCGAAAACCCGAAAGGGCGGGGTTTTTTAATCCCGGTGATAAGCTTTCGGCAGGTACACTAGCCCAGTCTCTATTAGCATTGTATTTTGTTGGGGTCCAAATGATATAATTGGATTTTCCCTTTATTTTTTATGGGTAGTTCGCATGTGTGCGGCTACCCACTATCCACCATTGTAGTAAATCTGCTGAGATGAATGAGAAGCAAGTCTAAGTCGGCGGTTTGTTGGTTTCATGCGAGTCCCATTCTAAAATCTATCGAGCCATTTGTTGTTCCAGAAGATGTGAAGAGGTATAGTTAACTGTTTTATTATTTGAACATCCAAGGTCGTATCATACTCTTTTTATCTGGACTAACCATTTAATGTTCATTGCAGCCATTGAGTAAGCATACTCAGAAAAGTGCAGCACTAGAATGAGAAAGGAATGCCAAGTTTGAAAGATATGCTAAAAAATACCTCGAAGAAACTCATCTCTGGATCGTCTCAGATGGCTGGGAAAAGGCCTTGCCAGGATGTAAACTAACTGTGAATGCTGACATATCTCATCTTAAGTGTTTAGATTTTCTTCAGCAATTTCGAGCACTTACAGACATATACATCAAAGATACTAGGTGATGCTATACGTAACACAAGTTGGCATGCCTTGCAAACGTTTTACCGGTTTTCCTGGTCAAACATGACACTCCTGAAAGTTTCCAGAAGAAAAACCCGAAGAAAAATCCAGGAGAACGTAATTTGCATTTTGGAGTTTGAGAACATGTTGGGTGCTATTGCTAATGGTCTTGCGCCTCAACAGTGGTCTAATTCCATATGTGGCAACATTCTTTGTGGTGCAATGTGCATCTCAGTCTCTTATATATATACAACTAGGCTTGGTTTTCTAAAATTCTATAAAATAAAATAATTGGAGTCATAATTGAACAAGGACAAAATTGACATTCATTTCAAATTATGATGAGACCGTTGCATGAATATAAGATTTATAGAAATCCCTATTGTCCCTATTATTCTAAGTCATAATGTCAATATGTCAACCCTTAATATGTCTCAACCCAGTCGCAATGCTAATACAAGTGTAAAACATAACATTGTGTTGAGTCAATAAGTGGGAGATAAGTGCCGGAGAAAAACATTGGCCTCTTACAAGATAAAGGGCTCAACAACAAGTAAGTTTATTGACATGTAGTATAGAGCAAAATGCCAGTTGCAAAATATTGAGACCATTAACAAGTCTATCATTAACATGTTTCCAAATTTGCCTAAGTAAACAAGGATAGAAAAATTTGGACAATAATATCCAAATGTAAGGTCTATCATTAACATGTTTCCAACTTCGCCTAGGTAAACAAGGGTAGAACAATTTGAACCATAATATCCAAATGTAAGGCAACGCTACATTTTGCACCTCAACAGTAGCAACACTACAATATTGACATCATTAGTGTTCAACTTCATAACTTCACATATCATATTTCAACATTAGTGTTTCACCATATGATCTTTATATATACCAAGGATGATGACTCTAATGCATCATAATGTGCCACCTTTATGCCGAGCCTTACAAAGATAGATAGATAATATTTTTAGCTACACACTTAAGTTTACCTCATGCTCAAATTAATACTTAACGCACTTATACTTGCTACGAACAAGCACCACTCAAACCTCAAAAATGTAAGATGCAACACTATCTAACATGAAGGAGCTATGTTTCTTTTAAAATGTTGTTAAAGCTTTAGAAAGTTTTTGTTATAATAAATAGTTACAAAAGTTGGATTATTACTGCATGTTTTTCTCATTGCGGCCAAAATATTTACAGGTTGAACTTATGGCCAGCAACGTTGGGCACTGTTACTAGTTGGTGAAGAATTTAATCCTCCACTTTGCCATTGGGAATGATCTATTCTTCACTAATACTATAACTTGTATCAAGTTAAGACCCATTAGTTCTAGCCTTAAGTTAGACAAGATCCCAAGTTGCCAGGAGGATCAACTCGGCAGGCTCGTCATAGTTGGTATCAGAGCAATGTTGGATCCTTGGGAGTTGACATGGCAATTCAGAGAGTAGATTGAGGTTGTGGAATTATGATACTAATGGTTCTTCGTTCAGAGACAATTGGAGATGTTATGCTCAGGAGGAGGAGCAGTATCTAGAGGCTTTGTGTTTAGCATGAATGTGCTAAAGAAGAATTCTCCTTGTGAGCAATGGAAACAACTAATGATGATGTTGAGATATGGATTAGTAAATCAGTTGGCAGTGCATATTGGTTCAAATTGGCTGGAGGAATTCTTCACCAAATCTATGAGCCACCCATGAGAACATGGGTTTAACTCTAGAAGGGGAGACTATATTAAACCTGACCACTTGATGGCCAGTATATGTATTTATATGTACATATATATATACAAGTGTTTGTAATATGAGGGACTGCATAAAGCCTGAAGATTCTATGAAGATTCTCTTATATTCTCTAAAATTTCATCAAGATTCCCTTAGATTCTCAAAACTTTTAAGAAGATTCCCCTAGATTCCCAAAGATTCTCTTGAGATTCTCTTAGATTCTCCTAGATTTCCAAAGATTTTCTTAGATTCTTAATGTTCGACAAAGATTTGCTTAGATTCTTAAAATTCTATGGAGATTCCTCTAGATTTTATTAAGATTCCCAAAGATTCTCTAAAGATTCCCCTAGATTTCAAAAGAATACCCCAAGACTCCTCTATATTCTCCAAAATTCTATCAAGATTCTCCTAGATTCTTTGAGATTCCATTAAGATTCCCATAGATTCTTAAAGATTTTATGAAGATTCCTTTAGATTCTCTTAGATTCCCAAAGATTTATTTGAGCTCCCTAAGGTTCTCTAAAGATTCCCCTAGATTTCAAAAGAATACCCAAGATTCCTCTAAATTCTCCAAGATTCTATCAAGATTCTCCTAGATTCTATAAGATTCCATTAAGATTCTTCTAGGTTCTTAAAGATTTTATCAAGATTCCCCTAGATTCCCAAAGAAGCGCTTGAGATTCCTATAGATTCTCTTGAGATTCCTCTAGTTCCCATAGATTCTATGAAGATTCCCCTAGATTCCATCAAGTTTCCTCTAAGTTCTTAAAGATTTTATCAAGATTCCCTTAGATTCCCTTACATTCTCAAAGATGCTCTCTTAAGATTCCCATAGATTCTCTAAGATTCTCATGATATTCCTCTGGATTCCCTAAGATCCTATAAAGATTCTCCTAGATTCCCTCAACTTACCATAGATTCCTTGAAACTCGAACATTCCAAAAAGATTTTTAATATTCGATCATGTTGGCTCCAACTGCGACAAAATAGTGTCAAAGCACCACTCATTGGAAAGCTCTCGATGATAAGAATCCAATGGCGTGGGCCCCACCTTCATCCGACCCCTCTACCGCAAGCTACATGCTTTTGAAGGCGATTAAACGAAAGGAAGCTTCCTAGAATGTCCACTAATAAATGCTTTGCCACCTCATTACTTTTTTTATTAATGAGGGTGCCACCTCACCTCCTTTAAAAAAAAAACTAATTTAATATTAAAAAGTTAATGGCTAGGATTTATGCTCACCTTTTGATCTAACGGTTAAGATCTACTACATCAAATTCACTTTTTGGGACCTTCCTTGCACCTTCCCCATAAAAATAAGGGCTAGGATTTCGCCTTCCCCTTTGATCCAACGGCTCACAGATGGGGTGTATGCCCCCATGCATGACTCATGCATGCCCCCATCAAAATCCAAGGGCTTAAGCTACGCCACCTCACCAACTTTTTTATTCAAGGGCCAAGATCAAAGATTTATATGTAATGTGCTATTATACGACCACCCCCATGAGTTTCTATATATATTAAGATAAGATAAGATATATATACATGGCATGTATGCAGCTTGAGACCAGGGTTTATCTTTTTGGAGAAAGGATTGTTGTAGAGCATGGAGGCGGGAAGTAATTTTGGGCAGTATTGGAGCCCAAATTTTGGAGCAACATATCTCGGCGACCCCTTGTCGATATGGACTTGAAATCAGTAGATTTGAAATGTGTTAAACCTCCTTGTTGGACATCTACAACTTTTGGCTAACCTGTCTTGTTTCCTTTTTTGTTGTTTATATTGGTTTGGTTTTAATTGTCTCTATATTTGCTTTAGTTTAATATTTTATTTGCTAACCTAAGGAGTTAATTAAAGAATAAACCTTTGGAATGGGACTCAGTTGCCTTACATGTGGATGGAATCAGTGAAGACTGCCACAGATTGCTCAGAATAGTCACAAGAATTGTAATAGTAAGGAAATGCATTACTTTGAATGTAATCTAACTAGATCAGTATGCAATATAAGGATTGATAACTTTAAAATGGTAAAGAACCTGATAGATTGACCTCTGAGATGGCTCTTAGGTAGATCCTCCGTGACAAAAGTAAAGGAGAATATGAGCATCTGGGTAGCTAATCGGTAAGTTGGGCATGAAGCTCAAGAATTGTGCCATCTGTGTTGTTTTGGCTCTTAAAGGTGGAGCTATGATTCAAGATAATATGGTAAGGATTGCATGCAGTTGCGGTCATCATGTTATATTGATTCTTAAGTGGAAGTGCTGGGTTTTGAGATTTTCCATTAGTTGCATGTTTAAATCTCTTTGCGATGGAAAGTAGGTTTATAATGAAATATATTAAAACCATAGCTCGTGATTGAATTATAACTATTGAGATGGAACTTTGAAGGTAAGGCATGATGGGCTGGGTGAGCTTCCCATTGTCCCGGAGCTATGTTGGTGATGTTTTGTCTTTGCTTTTGTTGCTCAGAGTTTGGTATTTCCTTGGATTATGTTGTCATTGTCTAGCATTATACTCATCTAGAGTCTTTTGTTTTGCAATGTCTTTGTATCCAAGGTTCAGGAGTGTTTCCATGCATGCAGTGGCAGCCATGGATCCCCACTTAGTCACGAGGACTAAACCCATTGAGTGCATGTGGAATTAATCCGCAAGGCAGTGGCCAAGTTGATGGCGGCAATGTAGCCGGAGATTGGGGTTGAGTTCCAGTGCTAGAAGCTCTTGTCTGACTTGACCAGTTGTTATGACGTGTATATTGAGAATATTATAGATATTAAATATTTTGGATTTTTGTTGTCTTTGATGAATAAGAATGGATCATTCGACCCGATAGCAAAGTGGAAGATTAAATTCTTCATCAATATTGTAACTTTTGTCAAGTTAAGACCCATTAGATCTAGCCTTAAGTTAGGGTCAACTCGACAGGCTCGTCACATCCAAGTACTTGGGTAAATTGCCAAGAGTACTTGTTGACTTATTAAGGAAGCTTGAAAAAGAGAGAACTATCAATCCCATACCTGTCTGAGGTGATCACACATAAAAAAAGCAGTGTTCAATGTTCTCAGATTCATGCTTGTATACTGGACATTTCTAGGGCAGTGGAGAAGATGTTAACCCGAAGACATTGATGAAGAATCTGCCACCAAAGAACTACCACTTTAGGATGAAGTAGCTTATCCCATGCCCAAGATCACATTGACGAGAAAGGAATTGAAGGAGCCACTTACTAGAAGGAGGAAGAATATCAGTATCAAGCAATAACCTATACATAAAGTTCACAAGTTTGCACTCCTTAACCGCCTCATGACAAACCCATATCAATGTATCTTATTGGTGTGGCAGAATAGGCTGTAGATAGTCAACAACTTTTTGCCAAAAAGCTCTATCCCATCGCCCTAACAAAATTTTTAGCTGAAACGCCTCCCATGATAGCAGCTGGCCTGTGTCATACCATGCTACAATTGTTAAGATTCCTGGCATTTTCCAACATCGTTGAGTCATGGGTGCACTGTAACACAAAGTGATGCATTGTCTGCCAGGGGGATCCACCAACAAGATGCATTCAACTGAGCACCCCCAAATAAAGTTTTTGAACACCCACAATCTCCTGAAACTTTGATTGGAGAGCAAGAATCCCAGAAGCCATATAGATATGCAACTGTTACCCTTCCAGGCATGAAGAGTTTAGCAGCATCCCACCAAAAAGGGTGCCTCCGCAACCCCTCTATTATGACATCCCAAGCATCAAAAATTGGGACATGAATACCCACAACAGAGGCTAAGGAAGATTTGTCAAACAGAAGCTTGGCATTTTAAAGATTATCATCTTCTGCTATCAAGAATAGAAAGGTATCATCTGCATACTAATTAATAATTTCTTGAGAGACATTTTTTATAGGTAGCCCCCTAATCACATCTTCCTCAGCAGCACTAGAGAACAATTGTGAAAGCATCTCTGCCAATATTGTAAAAAGCAATGGAGCTAATGGACAACCTTGACGAACTCCTCTACCAACATGAAAGACGACATAGGGCTCTCCCTGGAAAAGTACTGTAGGTCTTGCAGAAGTATGCAACTTCATCACGTTTCTTGTGAATGGGATACCAAACCCTAAGGTCAATAAACACTTCTCGAGAAAACCCAATCCACACTGTCATATACCTTCGAAAGTCAACTTTGAGATATACAATGCGATGGGCATTTAACCTTGCCCAATACATGCCTCCATATGCCGCGGCAACATTATCAAGAATACAAGGCAAGAATCCTATTTAGGTTGAAGATATCGACCTAGCAAAAATAACACAAAGCGTTTCTGCCACAGCTTTCGCAAAAATCCTTATACACCATAGAGAGTAAGGTTATAGGATACCCATCTGAAATGGTCTTGGGTTCTTTACACTTGGCGATAAGGGGAATGGTACCTGTATTAAGAATGGTTTTGGATGGTTTATTGATGTTATAGAAAATGGGTTTTGGCATTTGCATGGTCAGTAGGGTTATTATTATAGTTTCTTTCTATGGAAGCAATAGTTTCTTTTTATAGAAGTGGTAGGACAGGGCGGCATAGACATGCCGGAGATGTTCTAGAGTTATTTTGCAGATGGATTCTGACGATGTTTTGCAAGCCATCAGAGCTTTATATCTTGGATGTTTCGCATCAGCCAGATTCCCTCCATGTTTTGCAAGTCCGAAGGGGACACGTTCTCTAATTTCAAGTCACAATCTACTCAAGGTTCTCCATCAATAGCAAGAGATAGGATATTCCATGATTTGGTGCCCAACAGCCGCTATACGGGTGGGCAAAGCTCAGGCAGCACTTTGGCTTGAAATTAAGGAACGCTCTCACCTCTGACATTATAGCAACTTGTATACGAGAACTTCCACCTCTAGAAAGAACGAGTTCTGCTCCACCTCCCATTTAGAGCCTCTCGTGTAATGTAACCTAGCAAAAACACTAAGCTACATTAGCGCAGAGAGTCTCTAAAAGAGAGCCAGAGCAAAGCTCGCTCTTTCTAAAGGAGGTAACAAGAATTCCGAGAAATCTACATTGTTCGTCATGGACAATACAAGCCTGGTTAGTCGAAAACCATCCCGAAGGGTGTGGAGCGCGATAACTTTCAAAAGTATGCATTTGCCCATCTCTCCTGCGAGCGATTAGTTGTGGCAAAGTGGCATGCGACCTTGCATATTTAATATGGCATATTGCAATTCAGGAAAAATCCATCTGTCTTGCATTGGACAGAAGCGGCTTTGCAACATCCAATCAAGAACACATCGCATGTGCATACGATGCCCACACCCTAGAGTGTACCAGCCCACCTGTGTCAAGTTGTCTGCACACCACACGCAATGTCTATAATTAGCAGCCTTTAGCTCGTCCCACTGGCTCTCATACAACTACTCGCAAGGGAGATATACAATTGACTGCTCCAAAGTCACCCTAAAAGTGTCAGAGTCCAAGGATCTTGTTAGGTTGCGCAAGTGACCGTTGTTTTCCCTGAGGACCGTTGCCCCTCTGTTCAATGGCACTAGCTGTCGTTTAGTGTCCTCAATTTGGCTGCCATCTTCTCATACCCATCGGCACAGTCCTTTAAACGAATATTCTCTTCAGAAAGGGTTAGGTTCCGACTTCTCTCATTCTCTAATTGGGCCCGAATGTCTACAAGCTCATTCACGGCTCCAGCCGTGGCTACCCCTGCCACTTCCAAAAGTCGGATTGCGTCAGCAACCAGGTATGTAATGGGTCAATGCATGTATCAATCACGTATATATTTCATTTAATCTGGCGTGCAGGGTAGGCAAGTGAATATGAGACCACATCCAAGCGTACTGAATTGGCGACATCAAAAGTCATTGCGGATAGCAGAATTAGAATACATTGAGCAATATGGTACAAACATGGGCACAACGCATAATGAAGAGTATAATGATGAAGATGAACAGGAATACGACGATGAAGATGACGACAATGCCACTGTGGACGACCTCATGGAAGTTGAGGAACCCATAGCCAACATGTTAGATGCATTTGGCCCAATCTTCGAATGACCTAGATGACGATATAAATACTCCTAGCGATGGTCATGAAGATCACGTTTAATTGGAGGAGGCGCATAAAGTATTATATCCAGGTGCAAGCATATCTAGATTGGCGACATCTTTATTGATATTAAACCTTCAAGCCAAATTCAAATGGAGCAATGCCAGTGTTACGGCTTCGTTAGAGTAAGTACAATTGCAATCACTTGACTTATTGAATTTGTAGTTGAATGTATACGTAAAGGTCTGTTTTATACAGGTTATTGCAAGAGAAAATACTCTCACAAGGGAACGCTATGCCCAAAAGTCGCGATGAAATAAAAAATATATTGGCAGCTACTGATTTAGGCTACCATAAGATTCATGCCTGTCCAAATAATTGCATGGTATATTATCCGAATGACATCTACAAGAACACAGAAACATGCCCTAAATGTGGTGCCTCTAGGTACAGCGCAGATGCCAAGGGAAAGACCGTCCCGATGAAGGTGGTTCGCTACTTTCCATTGATCCCTCGCATAAGGTTATTGTTTCGATGTGAATCTCTAGCTTCGCTCATGGGTTAGTATGCCGCTAATGCGTCGAGTGACAATGTACTTCGTGTGGTTAGTGACTGCAAGCAATGGAAGCATATTGATCAAACATGGCCAGAATTTGGAAGGGAGCCACGAAATTTCAGATTAGGGTTGGCAACGGATGGTGCTAATCCTTATGGACGTCAATCGGCCGCGTGGTCAACTTGGCCAGTAGTGTTGATCAACTATAATTTACCACCGTGGTTACTCATGAAGACTAGCCATTTAATGGTAGTACTATTAGTTCCAGGACCGAAGAAGCCGGAAAGTCTAGATCCGTATCTGAAAATAGTTATTGATGAGCTTCTGACATTGTGGAGTGAAGGTATTGAAGTTTATGATGTCTCAAGAGAACTTCATGCTGAACGAAGATTTATCTTGAGAGCAATCCTAATGTGGACAACGAGCGATTGGCCTGGTTTGTGTGAACTCTCTGGACTCCAAGTGTCTGGATATGCGGCATGCCACTTGTGTGGGTTTGAACAGTTGAACTATCGCCGGTCAATGGCATTGCACAAAAATGTCTATGCAAACTTCAAGAGATACCTTCCAATGGAAAATCGACTTCGATACGTAGGTCCAAGAGAAAAACATTGCACTGAAGAGCCTCCCAAAAGGTTGACAATGAGAGATTGGGGTAACATGTGGGATGCCGCCGAAGGAAATAAGGTTAAGGGAATGAAGTGGAAAGCATCCTTCTTCCTTCTACCCTATTGGACAGAATTAAAGATCCATCATCTTCTTGATCCCATGCACATCTTTAAAAACGTTTCGTCGTCTATTTGGAGGCATGTCACCGGACGTAAGGACACTGATGCAGTGCGAGAAGATCTACAAGAAGCTGGATCAAAAGCTAAAGCATGGCTAAATGTCGAAGAAGGAACAAGGCCACAAGTCGATTGGATCGTGCCTAGAAAATGTATGAAACCCGTTCGAGAAGCGATCAAGGCAATAAAGACTCCGACGGGATATATGCATTCGTTGTGTAATTGTTTCTCTAACGAAGGGGAGTTAACTAGGTTGAAATCTCATGATTGGCATAAGATGTTGCAGTTTGTTATGCCTATTGTTCTGAGAGGTCATCTCATTGACGGTCCACTGCGTGCAATATGTCTCCTATCAGAGTTTTCCAGGTTCGTACGGATTTTGAAATCACTCGATGCTGAACTCTCACTTAACTTTTTTCTTTCTTAAATGATATTTAGATGGATTACAAGGAAGGAAATACCGACAATAGAAATTGCGGACATGCGAACTAAGGTCGTTGAGGCATGTTGTATGCTCGAGAAAGAATTCCCAACAAGTTTTCTGGACATACAAACTCACTTACTAGTGCATTTAGTGGACGAAGTAGAGCTTGCGGGCACAACAAATCCTAGATGGATGTTTTTTATAGAACGCTTTCTAAAGGTCCTCAAGGACTTCGTACGTCAGAAGGCAAGGCCAGAGAGTTGCATGGCCGAGGGTTGGTTAGCACGAGAGTCATTATTCTATGTCACCGAGTTCTTGGCCGATCTACACCCCAATGCTCCACGATTATGGACCGATGAAGACACTCCAACTATGATTGGAGAAGTTCCCGAAGGAAGACCACAGAAGAAATTGTTCACACTAGAAGAACAGGGAAAAGTCAATAAGTTTCTCATCTACAACTCCACTCCCATGGAGAAATGGATAAAAAAATACGAGGAAGAAAAAATAAAGAGAGATGATGAGAGAAGATGCTATCGACAAAAGAATCGCAAACAACCATTTCCAAATCATCTAGGGGTCATGCCAAGTGAGATAAACAATAAATTGGCTATTCGAACAACTAGAGATGGCAAGGCAACGTGGCGAACATGTTTCTAGCGAAGAATTTGCATATGCTAAAGGCGTGTCACTATTTGTAAGTGCAACTTAATAGCATATAATTCACGAGTTTCGTTTGTTATTTTGAATATTTGTTCTTTTACTTCATACTAGTAATGGTGCCCAGCGTTGCTGGGCATAAGTTGAGAGCCTGTAAATGCTTTGGGATGCAGTGAAAAAAGCCCTATCCCTTTCCCTTTCCCTTTCCCTTTTGCTCTATCCCGCATTTCATTTTTTCTTATTTTCTCTACTTTTTTTTTTTTTTTCCTTTTTTTTTTCTCGTCTTTCTCACATGTTTCCTTGTTTCCTCATCCCTTTCCTTCCCCCTTCCCTCTTCCCGATAACCTTTTTCCATTCCCTTTTGCCACATTTTCCCTCTTCTCTTTTTTCTTTGCCCTTTTCCCTTCCCCTTTCTCTTTTTTTTTATGCCTTCTCTTTTCCCTACCCTTTTTCCATGTCTTCCCTTTTTCTCAACCTTTTACTCTTTCGCCCTTTTCCATGCCTATTTTCCCTTCTCTTTTCCTCCTTTCCCACTCTTTTCCTCCTTTTTTTGTGTGCCCTTTTCCCTTCCATTTTTCTTTTCCCCCTCCCGTTTTCCATGCCATTTTTACCTTCCCTTTTTCCATCTCCTCACCCTTTCCCTCTTTCCCTCTTTCCCTTTTCCATTTTCCCTTTTTCTCTTCCCCTTTTCCATTTTCCTCATTTTCTTTTTCCCGTGCCTCTCTCTCTTTCCTCCTTTTTCCATTCTTTTTTCTTTTCTATTTCCCTTTTCCCATGACCTTTTTCCCACCCTTTTCTTCTTTCTATTTTTTCCGTGCTTCCTTTTCCTCCTTTTCCCACCCTTTCCCTCTTCCCGTGCAATTTTCCCTTCTTTCAACCCTTCCTTTTTCTTTTCTCTTTTCCTTTTCTCATGTCCTTTTTCCCTTTCCCTCCCCTCCATCACTCCCCTGCTTCCCTTTCCCTTTCATTTTTTTCCCGTTTCCTTTTCTTGATGGATTTTTTTCTTTCCGTTTTCCTCCTTTGCCGATCCTTTTCCTGTGCACTTTTTCCCTTCCTTTCCTTTTCCTTTTCCCTTTTTCCATGCCTTTTGCACATTTGTTTTATTCTCTTATTTCCTATACCCATTTTCCTCTTTCCCCACCCTTCCTCTCTTGCCCCTTTTCTTTTCCCTTTTTTCTTTTTTCCCTTTCTTCACCATTTTCCTCTTCCCTTTTCTCTCATGCCCTTCCCCCCTTCCCTTTTCTCGTTTCCCATTTCTTTTTCCTTGTCACCTTTACCTAGGTTCCCTTTCCCCCTTTTCCCTTTCCTTTTTCTTTCTTCTCACTTTCCCTTTTTCTATGCCCCTTTTCTTTTCCCCTCTCCCCATCCCTTTCTTGTCCCCCCTTGTCCCTTTCCTTTTCCTCATTTTTCTAACCTTTCACTCTTCCCCTTTTCTTGATGCGTTTTTTCCCTTCCCTTTCCCTCTCTTTTTTTTTCCCTTTTCCTATGCCATTTGTCCCTTCCTTTTTCCTCTTTCCTCAACGATTCTCTTTTTCCCCCTTTTCCCATGTTCCTTCCTTTTCCCATGCTTTTTTTCTCCTCCCCTTTTCTATGCTTTTTTTCTCCTTCATTTTCTCCCTTTTTCAACCTTTTCCTCTTTCCTTTTTTTTTTTCATGCCCTTTCCATTTACCTTTTACACTTTATCTCTTCCTCCTTCCCTCGTGCCCTTTTCCCAGGTTCCCTTTCCCTTTTTCGTTTTCCATGCCTTTTTCTCTTCTCTTATCCCCACCCTTTTCCCTTTTTCTTTTACCCTTTTCCCTTTTCCCCATGCTTTTTTTCCCTTCACATTCTCTCTTTCCACTTCCCTTTTCCTTTTCCCCCTTTTCATTTACCCTTTCCCCTTAAGAGATCGAAGCATGACCAATCACAGTGTTGGTAAGTCGTGCATTAAATCTAGGCCTTCGGATGCATCCAGATGATCTCGGCCATTCAAATTAGGGCTCGGTGCACTACTTACGGTATAACATTATAATATAAGATGCATCAATATGGTCTTTTAGTGCTCACTTTCGACGACAAAGTGTGGATCATGGCAAACACACTTATGATTGTGGTATATCAGCAAAGTTTAGTACAGTTTGCCAGACTGGTAGTGCAGACCCAAACCCAATCGAGGCAATGTTGGAATGGATTGGTACTATAAAGACTATCATGGAGGTTGATGTCGGTAGTGCATTCAAAACAATATTGTTTGATGCCGAATGGTTTGATCTTGTGTGTACTGGTGCTCATGCCACGATACGCAAAGATTTGAGTGGCCTGTATTCACTAGATTCAACTCGTCGGTATCGTGGTCAAGACACACTCATGAGGGTTGAGCAATGTGAACAAGTATGTTTAACTAGATGCAATATATTTTATTTATGTCATTAACAAATGAACTAATGTAATAGAGGTTTTATAGGTCACCTTCGTCCCAGATCCTTTGCAAGATGCGTGGTGGTTCGTAGTTCCATGTAAGGCTCGCTCGCGCCGCATATTTGAAGGTCAAGAAGAGATGGCAGTCGAATAGGGGGGCTATACTATTGTCATAATAGGAGACTATTATCGATTGAACCTGCATTATTGTATTACTATCATATTTTTCCCCACAGATGAATAAGAAAATACTTTGACATGCTTATTTGTTTATGCTCCAAACCATTAGGCAACATTAGTATTGCAACTCTCTAAGGTAATTTCACCATTCCGAACGACGTGGCAAAGTCGAATCATCGTTCCTCCGGGGCCTCCGCAATGCCCGAACAATGATGTGGCAAATGCTGGTCATGACCTGGGATTCCTGAAATTTGGCTTTGATGCGACCCCTGACACGCCTTCTGGAACCACACCTACCTGCACGAAACCCAAGGAAGAAATGCATAGTTGTGGCATCGGATGCCTCAAAAATATCTTCTTAACAATAGTAATACAAATATATTTTATTCTACTGTATGACGTCGTTATGAACCAGGACATCGTTATGACTGTCGGTAAACGACGACAAGACGTCGTTCAACGACGTCTAGACGTCGTCGTCGTTGAACGACGTCTAGACGTCGTTGAACGATGTCTCTGTTTCTTTAAAAATCACTGGCCGGCTTTCATTTTTTGCATTCCTTTTGTGAATGAAGTATTGCGCTACCCGCTTAAAACGATCCTCGGATCCTAGTCTTTCATTGCAGTTATTGTGAGAGTTTTTCTTTATTGCTTTTGGTATGCTCCGATGCTTGAACCAGATTCAGGAGGAGATGAGGATTCATGAGCACAGAAATATGGAACCTGTCTTCACAAGTAAGGCTACACACTCTGTAGTTTGTAGACTTCATTGTATTTTCTCTATTTTTTAATCTATAGCTTGGTGTAGGAGCCATCGACAGCATGAGAAGGAAGGGAATCCTCTGTGAACCCCCTCCTCCACTCGAAGATGAGGACTATGAAACGAGGATCCATCAGATGAAGGTGTTAAAGAAGTACGTGATCGGTGAGATGGCACTGACCAAATTGCTAGGGACCCGTGAGCTGCCTAGCACGATGAGGATGCTTCTTGAAGAGATGATCAGGGTTTGGAAGCACCACATGAAAAACAACATTAACATGATACTAGCATCGACAATAATGACGCCTGACATGCTTGACATGGAGCTATGGTTCAACGGAGATGGACAAGTGGAGGACTTCATGATGGAAGCCATAAACTAAGCTCATGAGGAGTATACTGAGTTGTTCAAGTGATCTTTTCTTCAATAAACCTCTGTTTTGTACCTCTGCTTTTATAGTCGTTGTAGAATACTTCAGCATTATTGGTATTATACTTCAACATTATTGGTATTATACTTCTACATTATTGGTATTATACTTCAACATTATTGGATTCGTAGCTATAAATTCTTTCACCTTGCTTTCACTTCTCACCTTTGTTCCGTGTTCTTTGCTAATTGATCTTGATCCTTGCTTCTTGTTCCTTGATCTTCCTTGTTCCTTTATCTTCTTGGTCTTTGATCTTCCTTGTTCCTTGCTACTTGATCTTGATCCTTGTTCTTTGCTACTTCATCTTCGTGCTCCTTCATGTTACTTGATCTTGCTACTTGATCTTGTTCCTTGCTTCCTTACTCCTTAATTGCCACATCGGGAGGAGGACAGCCCAAACTCCGTTCCGTCAGTTCCCCTTGCTCCGCGTTCTCGGCCGCAGCTTCTTGGTCACGTCCCAACTGCAACACACCAAAACTCAGCCCCCAAAATGCAAACCTTTCTAGAACCTGGCAACCCACAGGGTTTACGTTTCGGAGGCCCTCTCCTTGTCAGATTCAGCCGGAACCTTGCGTCGTGTCTTGACGTGGAGTGGGGGTGTTGAAGCCAGAGCGGGGACCCTAAAATCCCCCCAGAAGCTGCTTGCCCCGAAAGTCCTCTCCCAAAGGCCCTGGGGACCGACGGGCCCTGTGGAGTTGTTCACCCTGCAAAATACCATTATTATTATCTGTTTGAAAGGTAGAGCAGTGATCCACAATAGAAACCCAGTGGATAGCATCAAATTAAGCAATGATCAGGTTAACTTGGTGGTGGCACTGATTTAACACTAGAGTTGTCTCAGGGACCTGTTTGGGTTCATCAACCCGTATGGGTCCCTCAATCCCTTTTCCATATTAGGGACTAGTTCTTCATGATACTTATAAGATTTTAAATATGAACACCTGAATTGTAAGATTAACTCGAAGTACCGCCATATTCAATGGCAAAATAGAATTCTTCACAAGTTTGGCACAACACACTCAATTTAATGGTTTCGATGATATGATATAATCTCATGACACTCAACATGAAATACAAATTTCAAGATAACATTAATTTTCTATGAACGTAGCCTACAAATGCTACTCATTTTTCAAATTTCATGTGATTTCATAAGAAATTAATGTATCCATGAGCAAATCATAATTTCAATCCTTGAGAGACCCAGTTAGGTCCCTTAGGAATTTCTGAAAAACAGACATTCAGGAACCATTTCATATCCATGATATTTGAAATAGGGTAAGGATGTGAAGGTACTATTATTTTTCAATGGAAATAGATACTAAGTACTACACGTCTTGCTAAATGAATTTCATTTTTCCAAAATGTGGAGTAGGACTATGAATTTTCAAAATTTTGACCCTCGGGGGACCTAACTGGGTCCATAAAGAACTTTTGAACTTCAAACTTTAGGGAATCATTTCTCGAAAATTCTACCATAGATTTTTCTAATTCTTCTTGTAATAGATTTCTCATATCATAATTACAAGATGGAAGAATTAGAATTCCTAGAAAAAATCATATTTGCAAAATAATATGAGAAATGTTAAAACTTTGAGAATAAACTTGATCTCTTTAATGTTTGGTAATAGAAGCTTTCTATATTTTTCATAAATTTTTCCTTATATGTACACTCATGGACGACAACATATTGTGAGTATATAGACAAATTCTTGATCTTGGAGCTATAATAGAATTTCAAAAAAAGTGTAAATGAACCCATTTGGGTTCATCAAGGGACAACTCTAGTGTTAAGGTTAGAGAAAATCGGAAGTAACTAAGATACCATTAAAGACTCTTTGGAAGAGTTGAAATCCAAATCCTTACCAAAGATTTGAGTGCTTGTGCAAACTAATCTGGCCTCCATTAAAAGATTTTGTGCATGAGCCTTTATTGGATTGATTTCTCCCATAGATGTACTCTCTGTGACCAAATTTTCGGCTACTCTGTTTATCTCCACAAAGGGCTCTCGTATGCGTGCCATTATTTACTCTATGGCGACAGGATTTTGCTCAAAAACTTGTTTAGAAACATCAAAAGGCCCCAAATTCTCTTTATGTTCCATGGAATCACCATTTAAATCTGTTTGTCCATCCTCTGTACTGCTAACCTGTATTTTTAGATTGGCTTTTGGATGCAAATATGTGTTGTGAAATCTTGGGTGCATAGGAACAGATTGTTCTGAGTGAAATATGGATCAATAAGAGGATCATCTTGCTCTGTGGAGTCTACTACCTGTTTCTGAAACCATCATCAGCATCATCATCGTAATCCTGGCCATAATAGGGAAGATCAACATCATCGAAAGGATTGAACGTCTCTGCCTCCATACGATCGGAAAAGTTTTTTTTTTTTTTTTTGGGCAAAGCTTGGCTGGGAAGTTTGAAGACCGTTTTGGAGGGAACGAGGAGATTTTCGAAGCGCTAAAAATAAAATCCGGCCGGACAGATCCCGCCAAAAACACGACAAAAATAAGTTGGATATCGGAAATTCTCGTAAAGCTCAGTATACTTCGTTTCCAACCGGCATTGTGTGTATGGATATTTACCGGAAGTTTCCTTGCTATCGGACCGAAAATTTTCAATTTCAAATTGGAAAATACGTGAGTGTAAAAGTTTGCTCAATACTATAAGCAACATAGGGTGGCGGTAGCCTATAAGGGCGCGCGTCTAGTATTGGCTCATAAAAACATAATATAGATAAAAAACATAATATAGATAAAAACCACAATATAGATAAAAAACATAAGTAATAAAACAAATAGAGCTAAGTTGCTAACAAGGTGCTGCGCACGGAGGGTTGCCCTCTGTGACCTGAGGGTGAAGTGGCTTAAATCGTACTTCAAAGTCATGTCTCACCATCAATCAAAATTGCTGCTTCAAAACAATACAATATTTGATACTTGATTCTTGTTTTTAACAAGAATTTCACCCTTGATCCCTAAAATAATATTCTAGTTCTGGAAAGAACCAGAGTCCTATCACGTTATTCCATACGTCAACATTGCTTTGAGCACATATAATATTTTATTCAACTCAATGTCTCAACCTCAACCAACCATTTAAGGTGATTAAACGAGAAATGACAAGCAAAGCCTTTTGACTTCATTTGGGTTCAAATCCATTGTTTGAGTTGTTCCTATTAATCCTTTCAATTCCAAACATTGATTTTGTATTAAATAGACACATGAATGTATTGTTGCCATTACGGCAATGATATGGATTTAAGTTTGTGGCGTTAACAAAATAATTTGATCAAACTGTCCTTGTCTCAATCATTATATTGTATAGACCACATGACATCAATTTGTAGCGTATATGCCTGCAACAACTACCTACATGTTAGCCAATAAAACCATTAGGCAACCCCTGAATTCCGTTTTAATTCAAAATTTTGGAACACGACCACTAGCTATAAATTCAAGTGTTTCGAGTGTGCTGCATTAAGGTCATGTCAAACATAATATATGAGGCAATACTGTTTCTTTAGATAATAATCCTTTACCATTCTGCATTACATAACAGAACAATAGCCATATCACTACTTCTATGGAACACAAGTAAGTTTTATTACCATGCATAAGGATTTGTTGACGTTGACACTAAAAATACAATGGACCATTACAGGAGCAATTAGGATAGTATTTATAAGCCTATATGAAGTATTACAAGGAACTTATAAGAATAACTTAGGCTGATGGCCATAGTGCTGATGATCTTCTTGGCAGCACTGGTTGGTCTTCGCCAAGTAATTTACGACACCTTGTTACCATCTTAAGGAACAACTATAAACACAAAAGGCATACCCTCTTTAGATTTCATCTAGACATTGTTCAAAGCATAATCCTACTCTATGTATCCATACGATTGCAGAGAACTGCAACATAGAAATTTTACTCTAATTGGAGCAACCAAAACATTATTTGAATAATGCACTACCGCATTGATCTTTGGAAAAACACATTGTCATACAAAAATATTGAAAAAATAGAAAGGTGCATTAAATAGTACTCAGTTGATATTGTTGGTAGTGATGACTACATTATTAGGAATATTAAGCATGGGTGCTTTGGCTTATAATGGCATTTGTTATACTTTCAATTCCATATATAGTCAAATGAGCCTTCATTTTTTATATTGGCTTGACATCATGATAATAATGATCATACATATACATGCATGCAATCTCGATCAACATCAGCATTAGCTTTGTATAGAAACAAAATGGAATAGATAAATAATTTTGCTTTGGACAAAATGGAATAGATAAATTAATTATTGTGACGAGCCTGCCGAGTTGACCCTCTAGGCAACTCGGGATCTTGTCAATACTGTGCTAATTCTAGGTTGGTGTGGCAAACAATTGGATATGGTGAAGAATTGAATCTTCCTCTTGCACAGTTAAATTGCACACTCAAAACTCAATGAGCAAGTACTTATGGTCTCAATATAATCATACAATATCAACATCCAAAGAAATCCATATCCTCAATAAATATAACATCTAATTGTGAGCAATTCAACCCAGGAGCTTCGCTCAACCACGATCCTCAAGCGCCTTCCGCTGCCATCCCTTGCTTATTCACTGCACATACACTCACTGGGGTTAGTCCTCGTGACTAAGTGGGGATCCCTGGCTGCCACTGCATGCATGTAAATACTCTGGAAATCTTGGATAAGCACAAACACAGACGGAAAATCCTACGTGAGTACAGTGCTAAGACAATGACAACATAATCCAAGTAAATACCAACCTCTGAGCAACAAAAGCAAAGAACATAGCCAGAACAAAAAAACATCAGAAATATAGCTCCGGGACAATGGGTAGCTCAGCCAGCCTACATGCAGGGCCCCAGTGGCGAAATGCCCGCCAGCTCATTTCGAGCCCCATATGGAGTTGGTGGGGTAAACCTCAGAGATCGATACCCTTCCCAGCCTTCCACGCCCGCTACCGGAGGACCTCTTACCATGGAGTTCACAAGAGTTGATTGACGTAGCAATCCCGGCCAGGAGAACTAACGCCCGGTGTCACAGAGCACAATAATCACAGAGAAACACAGATGAACATAAGCATGCCGGAGCAACCTAGGCCACCGAACCTAGAAGTCCGACCCCGGAGGTTCCAAGAGACATAATCAAATACCAAGACAACAGTGGAACAATGCAAAGACCAAGACATGTGAAGTTCATTAGAATATTCTCTATACATGTGCCTAGATCATACTCTTGCCGATGTTGCCCGTATAACTTAGCATGTTGAAGTAGCTAACTTACTGATCCAAACATGTTGAGGAAGTCACAAGCCTAACAATCATTGATGTAGCTCCCATACCTATGTACTTCACTGAACAAGGAAAAACAACATTCCAAACAATGCAAACTTTCCTCAGAACCGTTCTCCCATGAGGATAATCCATTAGCTATGATGCCTCTGATAAAATATAGCTCAACAACTTAAATGCTTACAGTTATACACTTAGACTTGCAGTGCGCCATGCCATAGCCTCATCTGGACACTCCATATACCTCATATTGCTCTCTCTCGGCCCAACTTCACTTGATCTCCAAGGTTCCACTCTTTAATTTATCTTTAACAATTGTTAGCTAAGGTTTTTAATATTTCAATTAAAAACCCACCTTCCTTAGCTAAGGGATTTATTAATGCGTCTAATGTAAAACTCAAAATTCCTCCTCTTTCGCTTAAAATCCCTAAGGTCTCGTGGACCCAGAATCGCATATAATATCTCGCAACTGATCCCTAGACTGAATCCCATCTCCAAGAGCCAAGAAATACCAATTTTCAATAGTTCTAGACATTTATCTTCGTTAATACATGTTTTCTCCAATTGTAACTATTAACCTTATACATTCATAGATTGCTCTTACTTGGAACTCTCTGCCACCGCTCATCTCGTAACCGTTTATGTTCTTCCACTTCTTTAAGTCAAAGTGCAAACTTATTATCTCCATGGTTTCTTAGTTTAATAGCTTAATATAATATCCTAACAATTGACCAAAAGCAACAAACTAGCAACCTAAATCAACAAATAAGGACCTGTAAAAATTACGTGAAGAAAGGAAACATATTTTGGGCTCTTCCCTCTCACGAATTCGCATCGATCCTCCATCTACCTATGACCCACGCCCACAATTCGATCCATTCCAGCCCAAATCGGCTGACCCAATTCATTTCAAGGTGTTTCCACATTTCTAACATCTACCGTGGTGATCTTGCTACGATAAACATCATTTCTACGGGTCCATAATTATTCAAGTAGATCCTTCTTGGATCAATTTCGACCTTGTTTCCCATGGATTTGAGTCGATCTAAAGGCGGTTGGGTCACTTTCCCGTATTACGGAATCCACCATGCCGACCTCGATTTTATCAAATCAGCCCCGATTCCTTCAATTCGACTTCTTAGCAAGCCAAATCCATCTGTTCCTGGTCCTTCTCGAGAAGCTTCCATAAGCTTAGCATCGACACCGTGGCAATTTCGCTGCCAGTTAAGCCGCTGATGTAGCCCATAATTTCTCAATTAATTCTACAATTCATGCAGCAAAAACTTGCTCTACCAAAGCATCAACAGACTCTCACCATAACTATTACATTGGGAATCAATACCAAAGCATGCATCTAATGATTCATAGCAGCTTATAACTCACTTGAATCTGTAGAAAACCCCACCGATAAGAGAAGATCCGATGCGTCTCAAGCTCCAATGTCCTTTCTTCAACAATCCTCCCAAAGGCAATCCTTCCAAGCTCCCCGCCTTCCCATAGCTTCATAGCTTCACGCTTGCAAAAAGCCTCTTTCCCAAAATTGTCTTATTTTGTAAACCCTTTGTTTACATGAGCCCATGCCGCATGCATGCCACAAGTACATATAGTACAACCCATATACATACCATACACAAATGTGTATATTAGGACCATCAAGGGGCGGGACCGCTTACAATTATCTTAGAAGCGGACGTGACGTTGCCTTCCGATCTGCTTTGGGTCGCCACACACTTTCGCCCATGTAGAAAGCAACCTTGTTGTAATGCGACAAACTAGGGAGCTAGGAGAGGGGCCTTTTCGCGATTGGCGGTCCCTATTACCACCGAATTTTAAATGTCCCCAGGCGCTTCTATTTGACGCCTTCAACCCGGCCGCTAGTTAGGGCGTAGGGACGGCAGAACCTACAGTGCAACAGGGAAAAAGCTTTGGCTCTCACAAATGCATTTAAACCGGCTTCTTTTTAGGACAACCATATCAAAAAGCTTCTTCTTGATTAATCTTTCTTGCTGATTAATCTCTTTGTGCTTCTTCGTGATTCTCGCGGAGTTCGAGCTAGCAATTTTTGAGCACGAATCTGCCCGGTGTCCATCCCTTTCTGCCATCTTTCTATATTCTCGTAAACAATGCATTGCGTGATCGATTTCCAGTCGAAGTTTTGCCACTTCAAGTGTTTCGCGCAGCTTTTTTCGTAAATTCTCTAAGGTATCCTTTGAAACCGCCAAAGCATGCACGTTACTCTGTTGATCGTGCCCAAGCATATGCTGGCGAGATTTTTGCTGATGAGAGGCTGGAGTTCAAGCAGTTCCGTGATGTTATGTCCGTAATTTGTTCTTCCTCCGAAGCTTTCTTTCGGTCTTGCCACTGAATTGAGGCTACATTGGCGAAAAGGTAACAGAACGGTTCGTTGTGCAGACCGAATTTAAGCACAGAATATGAAAAAATATTTGAGAAAGCTGCATCCAGGTCGAGATTCGTTGAATCAAATACCATTTTGCTTGAAAACCATCAAAAGCTTTTTGATCCGGCAATGATCAAGCAAGAAATTAATCGGCCAGGTTCAAGTGTATGAAAGCTGCAGTTTTACGCAGCTCTTAACCGGCCACAATGCCAACAGATTGACGCCTGTTTTGCCATCGGATTCATGCAATCAAGCAAGAAGGTTGTCGGATCAAAGTTTTGTTACCCATTAAATTCCCTTTTTTTCCCAAAATTTTGCAGTTTGCTTTGATTTTTTTGACGAATTTGCTTGGCACAGGTTGAGGATGGAGTATTTATCGCCGGATAAAAAACGATTCCTTGTCACATAGTCGATGGGAAGAGAAATTTAAGAGACCCAAAACAGAACAGAATAGTTGCTTCCCTTTGAAGGCAAGGATCTAAACAGAATTTATGTCTGATACAACACCGGGATTCTAACATCGTTTGTCGGATTTTTGAGGTGAAAGCTGCATCCAGGTCCAGAACTTGGGCGAGAGAATTTCTGCCCGCACCGGTTACCAGGTTTCCACATTGGCTAACCAGAACATAGTTGACCGCCAATTTACCCCCAGCAATGGGTTTTGAGCAGTCAGTGGCATATTCCGGGTATATACTGATATATACTTAGAATATGCCATAAACCCACATAAACAAGGGTTTGCCCCCTTAGGGGCAACCCAAAAAAGGACACGTCGTTATGAACGTCGTTCAACGACAATTACAGACGTCGTTGAATGACGTCGCGACGTCGTTCAACGACTGACTGTAACTTTTAACAGAAACAGAGCCGTATTTTCTGCCGCCTAGATTTTTTGTTTCCAAGTGGCTAGAAGAGCATTTTTGGAGGCGATTTTTGGCGCGGATAATGTGATACCAAAGTGACATGAAATGAATGGGTCTATTATAAAGTTACTAACCTGTCTAATTAAATGCACTGTAATGTCTAACGGTGGAAAATTCTCAATTAGGAAACTAACTTCTGGACCATTTCTTTTTGTTTAGACTCGTTCAGTTAGACTCCTTATTTAACATCCTAATCCTTCTAACTTCGCTTTAGTTTAGAATTGCTATGACTACTTGATGTATCAATTTTAGCAAATAGCTTACGGATTTAGCGCTTAGATCAGGAAGCTCCTTCACTTCGACTACCAAATAAGGAAGCAAGGAAGCACGACGATAGCCCAAGATCAAAATGGAAGAGCAAGTACGAGGGAGAAACGACCAGAGCCCAAGCAAACCTTCGACTCCCAACACTTTCGGAAGTGCCCTCAAGTAGAAGACCGCTCGTCCACCCAATGTCAGAATAAGAGACAACACCGGTCATGTCAAGATCATCAGCGCTGCACCAGGACATCGTCAGGGCGCAACACTACCTCTTGTGGCAGCGGCAACACTTGACGAACTTATGACACGACTGGCCTCAACAATAGAAGGAGGAATGACCCGACGTCAACGAGCCAACTAAGAAGGAAACATCTCGACGACCATAATTCCACCTTGTGGTAATATAGGGTGATGCGCTATGACCTGTGTATTAGATGGAGATGCACTTACGAAAGGCACTGGGACGAGGAGATATGCCTTCAACAACTAGGTGATGGCTTCGTCAGATACTCCTACCAATAATTAGAAGAGAAGAAGACGATCATATCTCCGACATGTGGCACATCAAATGCCCGAGGTAGAAGCATTCGACACCTTAACGACAAGGATAGCAACTGAAGCACCTTCAGCAAAAAGAGAATTCAAGATAATAGCCAGGCTATTCAACGACAAGAGTATACATAAGGCAGGTACTTCTTCAACTCAAGGGTCAAGCTGCGCAGATATAAGGATCCATCATCCCGACAATATAGCCAGCAGGGAGGAGAGCCATGATGCTTTACTTGACAGAGAGACCGACATGCATAGAGGGACAAAGGTCAGGAACTGAAAGCTGGAGAAGTGCTAGCAACTGACTTCTTCCACGAGCTCCCTAGAGGCAACAGGAGGATCAAAACCCACGCGAGCACAATCAAAACCACCGGAAGGTACCTCAAGACAAGAAGACGGCATAGCACTGAGGAACGTGACAATGTCCAAGCCATGTGACCGAGGGGATCAAACAAGGAAGATTGGAAGCTCGATGGAGAAGCAACTAGGTGAGGCGAGGCGAGCCGATGACTTGCACACGGACTTGCATGCAACTTGGCGAACCCAAGGATGGACGATTCAAAGAACAACCTGCGAGAAGAGAACAACTCCGCAGGAGTATAGCCAAAGGAATCCAAGCCACCTCAAGAGACGCCTCAAATAGCTTCAAGTATCATGAAGGGGGAAACAATTACCGCCCGAAACGAGGATCGAAGCAGACCGAAATGTCGGCGTAAATCGACCAGCACACCTTTAGTTAGAATGTGATGCAAAGCGTGTTGTGCCATAGCCGACAAACATCGGAGGGCCCAAGTATATCAACAAGTTACCTCGGAGTACGAGCTGACGTACAAATGGGAGGATACAGATCGTCAACACCATTGCACCGGGAGGAACACCGATGACATTACCAAGGAGTAGGTGTGCAACTCGAAGGGAGGCACAAGGGGGACCTAATAGCTCTAGTAGTAATTGTAATTATGTAAGCTATATGTTTTGCATGTATAGTTCCCTTGTTATTCCTTCCCTCCCATAGCATAACAGATCAAAGGAAGAGATGTCAGGCAATTTGCAGGGGTGAAGCAATCAACATCTTCAACACTCTTCGGACAACATGATAACGACAAGAGGACTCGACGTATGAGACATCGATGGAGTCGAAGAAACAATATCGGATACAGAGTCGTCCTTTAGCTGCCAAGATAAAGAGTTCAAGATGAAAGATCTTTTTCAACAGCGCCACCTTCAGGCGAAAAGTGGCATGGAAGATTTCAAGTGATCAACTACACCATCAAAGCCACCATCAATGAGAGGATTCTAACGAACAAAGTCAACCTCTACATCAAAGAGGAGCCACCGTCAAGGAGACTGAAGTATCGAGCGACTCGGAAGAACGTTACCTTGCTACTTCAAGTAGGCAACGAGTGGATGAGCTTCTAGCAAGCTCAAGGATCTAAGGCCATGGGGGCCTAGTAGGTTAAATGTATGGACGGTAACATCCATATTGGGATTATAAGGCATTTCCAGATATTCTCGTTGAAAGGATTGCCCCAAGATTGGGCTAAGCGTCAAGGAGTGGGAAGGAAATGCATAGGAGTGACTAAAATTATACACGATTGTTAACAGACATCCAACATATTGAAACCACTTGGTGAGATTGATCACCTCGCTAAGAAGGAATCATTACTAGGATAATTATTGACCATGTATAAATCTAGTACCTCCAAAAGAATAATCCAACCGAAAGAAAAGAAGTAACCTAACAAGTCCGGCCAACTTGTTACGATGACATCAATTCGATTGGTAGGAATATTCCAAGAGTTTAAATAACTAAAAAAGGGGGAATCTCTAGAACATAAAAGAATAATACATGTAAGGTACATCTAAAATAAGAATTATAGTAATTAAATAGTCTTTTGAGACAAAAGGAATTGTCATGATGTGTGGTTTAGAATCGTTCTAACTAAGTAGGTAACCCATCCTATATTATAAAATTATAGTGTATGTCTGTTTTGTGTGTTGCCCTGAATCGGACGGTCTAGAATATTTTGCCCTAAAATTTTGACGGCCACGATTTTGCATCTGCTCTTCAACTCTCAGTGATGGCTTCGACCCATGATTTTGCATCTTCTCTCCTCTATCGGTGATGGCTTCAAGGCGGCTATGGCTTGGGTGGAAGCTTCAGAACAGCAGAGGCCCATACTCAATTAAGAAAAAAGGGCAACGAAGAGCTTTTCCGCTGTAGTATGGCGCAAGCTCCAGATCGATAAGGATGATTTTATTCGCCAGAGATAAGCGACTTGCTCTTCAACCTCAACTCAAAGACGATTTAGTGTTAATAAGCAGATTTGGGGTTTAATTAGAAGTAGAGGAAGGAGCGAGAAAGTGGATTTGCACATCAGCATCCTGTAAGAACTTGGATCTTTAGAATTCATTATTTTCAACGTTATGGCTCAGATCGATTACACCTGCAATTTATGCGAGTTTGTACAGCTCCCAATGATGAACTCCGTGCTAGGTCATCCATCTCAAGCCATGATTCTGGATTAAATATTCACTGCCGCTATGCATAAGGTCTGCAAGATGCACTCTTGGCGGAGTTAGCAACATCAAAAGCGGGACATTGTTTGCCTCTTGATTTTTTATTATTGCAGTAAGCAAAATGGTAAGAGGAGATGGATGTGGTGTTTTGTTAGAAACATTATCTGTGCTTCTGGTGCTTTTGTTGTGTCGTAAGTTATTGATGATTTCTTTACGTTTTATGCTACAGGTTTTCTTCAAGACGTTTTGTGGTTCAGGTATTGAAGGGCACCAAGAAGAACAAGGTAAATCTAAAATTCTTTGTTGTTCTAAGGCATTTGATAATCTATAAATTCGATTTTATTTTTATAGGATGTCACATGAAAACAATGGTTGATGAAACCAAAGCGTTTATTAACATCCTAAGGGAGTTAACATGAAGTTGTATGTTTCTTAAATCAGAGCTTGCTAAGTATCCATGCGGAGTATAGAACTGCGCAAGAAGAACATATCTATTACAGAGGTACAAGTCAAAACATTGTGGATTGTTTATTTTGGTATAAAATAAATCCTCATTGTTGATGACATTCAGGAACAGAACAACATACTCTTCTTCCATTAATGGCTATATTTGTTGGAGTTTTGGGTGGTGTGCTGGCCATTGGAGGTGACATGATTGTTAACCCTATTGTTTTGCAAATTGAAATCCATCTTCAGGTGAGTATAGTAGGCCAATAGTTTTTTTAAAGGTGGGAATTTGAGAATTTTTCTAACACTTTTCCATCAATAAATTAGGTAACTCTTGCAACTACTGCCTTCATGGTCTTCTATTCACATCAAGCTAAGGATAACGAGCTTATGTCTACGGCATCTACCAAAGGTATATTACAAAATAATTATTTAATTCAACAAACAATCTCAGGATCTCGCTTTGGATTTGGCAGAGATTGAGATGTTTTTCAAATGCAGGAATAGTTGGGAGCAGTGTATTTCTTATTTCCTTGCACACAATAGTCACGAGACCCATGTGTACAAGAAAAAAAACTGTATTTGACTATCTTCATCCTACATGCAAAAGACCATTCTATTTATGTCAAGAATCATGTGAGGGATGCTGCTCAGCTAATATTTGAACATGTAAGATAGCATGCAAAGCTGGAGATGGTTTGTAGACTAGAAACTTCACTTTTTTACATATAGAACCTTTTATTAAAGCACATACAGTTATTTACCTTCTAAGACAGCAACAAAATACAGATATGTAGCTCCATGAGCCATTTGCAAGAACTGATGTGTCTAAACTATGATGTCTAGATGTATGTCAAATTCTGCAGCGGCATTGCCCAATCTGACAGGGCATGCGTGAAGAGAAAAAGATGTGCTAAACTTGGAATGTATTTGTCTATATCCAGATGTACTTCCACAGAGTAAATTAGTAGGTTCCACAGAGTAAAAATATCAGCATTGCCCCGCTTCAAACCTGATTCATATTTTTTTCACCTATCCCCTCAAGGAATATAGGCAATATAGTATTGAATTGTTAAGAAAGCATACCTTATGTCAAATATCATTTTCAATGATGTGTTGAATTTACTTTCAAAATATCATCTTTCAGTTTCTTTGGAGAAGGCCAAAGGGCCTTAGGTTGTATCAAGAATTGGAATTGTAACTAATAACTATATTTATATTGTTGGCAAATTAAAAGACATGCAAAATAGCCAGGTGGAAAATGCCTGCTAAATAACCTTAGGAAATAAGTTCCCAAAATAAATAAGCTCAGGAAATAAGCCAAGCAAGGCAACATAAATATGATCCCAACAAGTTTTGTTGGATTGTGCAAGTTTCGCACATTTACATATTACTAAATTGAAATATGCTCCCAACAAGTTTTGTCTTGGATTGTACAAGTTCCAAACATTTACATGTTACTAAATTGAAATATGCTCCCAACAAGTTTCGTTATTGTGCCCAGCAACGCTGGGCACCGTAACTAGTAACTATATTGCAATAAATGAATAGAATAGAATAGAATAGAATAGAATAGTCCACGAAGACCAATAGGTCATGGGACCCATAATAACATAATATGTAACATAATATAGTAACATAATATGTATATCCATCTTAGATGGTTATATATGTCAGCTAAGGCTAGTAAATTAATGCGCTAAGTAAGAAGCGTATAACCTCTTAAGGGGAGAGAATAGATATGACGTTGTGTACAACGTCATTGAAAGGGTGCAGGACCATTTTCTTTTCGAAGAAAGTGGGAGCGCTCAATCTTATGATTGAACGTACTTGCATCGAATTGACTGACCCGTAGAATAGAGTTCACTCCGGCAATGGCCGAAGCGAATAGAGCATACAATAGATAGATTCCTTAGTGCTCAGGAGGCCTTCAACGTGCGAGACTGACATATAGCTAACTACACCAATGAAGTGGAGCAAAACTATGGGAGCAATCTCCAAATTACTCCACGCCGGCTCAATGGGTGGATGCGTCCTAGCCTTAGGTAAGGTGTGCCCATGCATTATAAGCTTTAATGTGTCTTATAGATAAGTTAAATATAGATCCTAATAACTGGATAGAAATTGTTGTACGTATATCTATCATAGGGAAATAAGTTAAATAACAACGGTAATGTGAGGTAGCATGTTAATTAATCCTTCGCAAGGATGCAATTCCTTCCAAGGATAGCTATATGACCTCGGGTCCTTATAAATATAAATAGAAAATAGAATTCAGTACTTAAGTGCATCTTAGGGATATACTTCCAAGGGTAATGCAGGACCCAAGGAAGAGAATAAGAAGCACATCTAATTCTTGTGTATGATAATTAAAACCTTGTCTATGATACAATAGGTCTAAATCAGGGTTATTGTTTAAATAATCGCGATCTAAAAGTCGTTAAATATTGAAAAGCTTAGAGTAAATATAATTGTACTATTGGAAGCAATATATCCAATACTACTATAATGTTAATATAAAAAAAAAAAAAAAAAAAAAAAAACTATTACCATAAGGTAATTAATATAATTGCATGCATCAAGGGAAGTATAGCAGGATCATGCAGGGGTCCAAGACTGTAATGTTTACTTAAGACGTTAACAGATGCTAGCCGACATGCAACAGTTAGTGGAGGAAGTACGAAGACATCCCCTAGCAGCAAGAGGCCGGCAGAAGAACATAGCGACAAGCTCTGCATCGACAAGGTCAAATATACAGATATGCTCGGCAAGGTCATCTCCGAAGTAATTGGCTCAGGCATGTCGATTTATGTCTAGATTAATTTCATGTGTAGTTAAGATTAATCTACGCATGCAGCCTATGCTAGGTATGGGTTGCATGCGTATTTAGCGATGATGGGACCACTACGGTGATCTCTAGGACGTGGTGTAATGTCATTGTAGGCATGACCGCGGTTTTGCTTGAATGAGTTGGAAGGTAGATTAAAAAGTCTACTTCCGTCCCACGGAAGTAGACGACCTTGAGAGATAAGAGGTCATTCAGGAATGCATTGATTGGAAAGCACCTCTAGTCAATGCCTACGGGGAGGACCCTATCCTTCACGCCCAAATACGGGAAGGACCCTATCCTCCACGTTTCAGGCAACTAAAGGCATGAGCGTCATATAGGCATTATAGGGCGCTGTCTCCACGGCCACGATGGAAGAAGCATCCTCTTCCTACGCCGGGAGATTAGTCATGCATTCATGTAGATAGATGGGGTGGTTCCCATATAACCAACTTTACATTAATATTCTAGCGTGGTGTGAACCCAGGAGGCCAATGAGAACGAAGAACCGGCGGGGAGTCGCATCACGAGCACTTGTATAGATAGTTCTAGAGTAGTTGTGATTTCGACCATTGAAACTAATCGCTTAAATCTTGTGTAAGATAGTAAGTATGTAATTATAGATATTGTAAAATTAATGCAGGATTTCAAGGTGCAAGGACTTGCAACACAAATTTTGTTATAATGTGTTGCAAGGGATGAAGAGTACCTTAGAAGTGTAAATTTTGTATGAAATTGATAAACTTTGATAAACTTAAATGTTGTATTAAGTGAGGTTAATAATTACCTTGCGTTGATTAAGTTATGAAGTGACTAGTAATGGTGCCCAGCGTTGCTGGGCATAGGTTGGAAGCCTGTAAATGTTTGGCCACAATGCGAAAAGCATGTAGTAATAACGATGCCTAGCATTGTTGGGCTTTTACTTGGAAACATGTAGACAATTCGCAGCATGCACCTACCATCAATACTGAACACCTAAAACTGCTGTGAACCTAAACCTTAAGCCTAGCATGCAATCTTGGCCATCTTCTGGCATCAACTTTTGACCATTGGATCACTTTTCTTTTAAATTCTGACATTCTAAGAAATAAGGTATGGAAGATGCGGCATGATCATATAGGGGAAGTAATAGTGCCCAGCGTTGCAGGGCATACGTTAAAAGTCTGTAAATGTTTTGACTGTAGTGAGAAAAGTGTTTATTATAATAGAAATATGATTGTAGTGAGAAAAGTGTGATGTAAACCTTTTATTATAACAAAAATATCCAAAGATATCATTTTCTGTAGGTGCCTAGGTGCCTGTAAAACAAAAACTTGATGTTAATTGATATATATTTTTTAGAGTTGTTATGTCAATACCTAAGTTGTGTTCATTGTTGTCCTCCATCTTTGGCCCAAACTATAGCTAGACGTTCTACAAATGCAAGGCTTTGCGAGGCTTGGAGGTTGCATATATAAGTATCAAAAGGGAAATTGAAAGGGCTATAAAATACCGTAGGTGAAAGGGTTAAAAAGGCAATGGCCTTTAGAGAGAGCTCTTTAAAAAAAAGGGCTTTTATCCACGTTATTACACCCTCCCTTTTCTATGACCCTTGTAGTTGGAGGAAAAGGACATGGTATATGCCAAAATCTAGAACCATATGACCCTTGTAGTTGTTGTAGGAAAAGGACATGGCATGCGCTAGAATCTACAATATAACAACATTTATATGCAAATGTTGGATCTAGAACCAACATTTCTTTTCTTAATTGTTGTGCTCTAGGCCCTTTTATGATAACCTTATCTATGTTTTGTTAGAAGTAACATTTCTATATTCTTAAATTTCCATACATTCTTAAACGTGTTGCACTTTCGGCTACTTCATGATGACTGAACTCTAACAACTTATATTGCATATTGTTTTATTGAGGGATTTTAAATTACTTTGGGTAATGATTTTCTTTGATTCAATAGTATGTATGATCAAACGGGTTATTTACATCAAGAAGCTACTAATGTTCTACAAAAGAGAGAAGCAGACTTCCCTTTTAAAATAATATTCTTTGCGATATAGAAACGTTTAAGAAAGTAAAGCAACTTAGTTTTGGAGAATGCCAAACTGTTATCAGATAGAGAATTCAGCCAAAATGTTAGCATAATATACCTTTGCCATGGAATCTTAATATTTTCTTCTATATCATATGTCCAAAATGTTACCAGAATAGACCTTTGCCAAATACGCTATGAGAAATAACAAATGATCTTTGGCAAACCTGGTTATTTCTTTTTATGCACGCGCATTCGTTTTTCACCAGAGCTGAGTCTTAAAGGTATATTTTTTATTTCTAACCTCGTCACCAACAAATAACATTCTGTGGACATGGAAATCCAAAGCACCATTACGGCATTCCCTGACTCTTTGGGAGCATTGAGCTGAATAATTTAATTCCTTACTTTGTAAAATCTGCAAAGCTCTCCAAGTCATTGGTCTGTGCAATCTCTTCTTGCTCCGAACCCTTCAAAAATGTGCAAAAGGTTAAAAATTGTTCATCTAGCAAATTCTGAAATGAAAAGACAACTATTCCATTGCTGCAAGTTGTAGAATAATTTGGATAGAATTCTGACAGCTTCAGGGATCATGCCACATGTTCCATCTTAGTTAAAAGAATAAGAGAATAAGAGATAGGGCAGTTATCAAGGGTGAGACAAAGGAGATGCGGATAAGCTTAAAAACTGTACTTAGAAATACAGGAAAAAAGCATCCCATGGTAGCACTAAACAGGTGAAACAAAATTAACCTGGATATTTTTTGTTCATTAATCAATGCTTACAGCTTAGTTGGTGACCTTGACAGGGCCTTGGAAGTGCGAGATGAAATGGACGACCAAGGGATGAACCCAAATACATTGCAGTTTGCAATAGAAGTGGTCAACTGAAGAAGATAATTAAGATAGCGGAAAAAGCGAGTGCTGGCCTAAATATAAATGCATATAATACCCTACTAAAGACCTATACGGATGGTGGGATTTATTTGATCCAAATCGGGTAAAAAACATGCAGCCAGATGCTGTTACGTTCAGCATTCTAATTAGTGGAGCTGCAAAGGAACCAAGATAACTGTCTCAGTTGCAACTGCCATGATACAAATATGCAAAGGTAGAACTCTGAAACATATCTGCACCCTAAATATCATGTACCTAACAATGTTTCTTTTATCTGGAACAGAGGATGTACAATGAAGCTGAAGGTGTCCTGGTCTAATGGAAATAACAAATAGTTCTGCATGCTCTGCCACAGCAATCTATTGTAAAATATCAAATACGAATCGGCAATTGAATGTACTTTGAAACTTCATAAACAGAGAGTAGCATAGAATTCTAAAGACACTATGGTGAAAAAAAATTATAGAAATACCTCCATTCCTCACATATCGAGGATTCGTGGAGCCAAATTGGCCAAATTGGAGTAGCACTAAATTGGACTCTCAATAAAAATAAGGTTGCATGAGGAAAGAAACGTCAGAAAAACATGGGAGATCCGCATTCAGAAAAACATGGGAGATCCGCATTCTTCAAAGTGTCCAGTTCCAATATGTCATGGCTTGAGGTCTTGTCGTGAAAGCACCCAAGTATCCAGCAGCTGCAGAGTTCGCATGAGAAGAAGCCAGCCTCGCATCTTATGCAATCACAATGCCTTGGTCTTTTGATCCTGCCGGAGTAAGAAGGAATAGCGCTAAAACCGTGTTACGAAAGCACCCAAGTATCCAGCACCAGCAGCAGAGTTCGCATGAGAAGAAGCCAGCCTAGCATCTTCTGCAATCACAATGCCTTGGTCTTTTGATCCTGCCAGAGTAAGAAGGAATAGCACTAAAACCGTGTTGAGTTCTCTCAAACCCTAAGTTCGAAAGATTGGCAAATCGTAACCATAGGATAAAGTGATTAAACCTCAGCCGTTGGATCTAGGGCGTGGTCCATTACTTGCACTAAAACATTATAATATAAGATAAGTTAATTGGATAATGAAATAGTACAGTAATGTCTTAAACATTACCTTAGAGTAATTCTAATAATTAAGATAGTAAGTATGTAATTATAGATATTGTAAAATTAATGCAGGATTTTAAGGTGCGAAGACTTGCAACACAAATTTTGTTGGAATGTGTTGCAAGGAATAAAGAGTACCTTAAATAATAATTGTATATGATGTTAAATTGTGATAAACTAAATGTTGTGATAACGGAGACTAATAAGTACCTTGTTTTAATAGAAGTTACGAATTGACAAGTTATTTGATCTTATATTATAAAAATATAGTGTGTGTCTTCCATGGAGACCTAGATCGAATGGTTGAGAATTTGATCGACCGACGGTGAAGATGACATGTGCATGACTTCAACCAAAACTTCATCTTGATTGTTGCTTCAATAAGATTCACTCAATCCGACAGTGAAGGGGTAAAAGGGGAAAGGAAAAAGGGAAAAGAGAGGAAAAATGGAAAAGGAAGGGGAAAAGGACAGAAGGAAATGGGGAAAGGAAAAAGGGAAAATAGAAATAAAAGATAGATAGATAGGTAGATAGATGAAAATAGAAAAAGGAAAGGGGAAAGTGGGAAAAAGAAAAAAAAAAAAGTGGGGAAGTGAAAAAGGGAAAGGGAAGGAGAAAATGAAAAAGGGGAAGGCAAAAGGGCCGAAAGAAAAGGAGAAAGTGAAGGCAAAAGGGCCGAAGGAAAAGGGAAGGGGAAAAGGAAAGGAAAAAAAAAGTGGAGAAAAAGGGAAGGGAAAAAGGGCATAGAAAAAGAGAAAGGGAAAGGGAAAAGGAAAAAGGCGAGGGTGGGGGGGAAAATGGAAGGGAAAAAAAGGGAAGAGAGAAAGTGTTGGGAGAGGAGGAAAATAGAATGGAAAAAGGGCCATCGGGAAAAGGGAAAAGGGAAAGGGAAAGGGGAAGGGAAAACGGAAATGGTGAAAGGCACGGGAAAAAGGGGAAGAGGAAAAGGGTGAATAAAGGGGAAAAGGGAGGGAAAAAGGGTATGAAAAAATGGAAGGGAAAAAGGAGAAAAGAGAAAGGATAAGGAAAGAAGAAAAGGGAAGAGAAAATAAGGGCACCGAAAAAAGGGGAAGAGTGAAAGGTTGGAAAAATGAGGAAAAGGGAAGGAAAAGGGGAAAAAAAGGATGGGGAGAAAGGAAGGGAAAAAGGGCATGGAAAAAAGGAAAGGGAAACGAAAAGAAAAAAGAAAAAGAAAGGGGAAAGGGAAGCTAAAAAAGGAAACGGGAAAAGGGAACGGGGAAAGGGCACGAGATAAAAGGGAAGAGGATAAGGAAAGGCAAAAAGACATGGAAAAAAGGAATGCGAAAGAAAAAAGAAAGGGGGGGGGGGAAGGAAACTTGAAAAATGTGCACAAAGAAAAAGGGAAGAGGTAAATGGGAGGGGAAAGGGCGTGGAAAAAAGGGGAAGAGGGAAAGGGTGAAGAAAGGGAAAAAGTGAGGCAAAAAAGAGCGTGCGAAAACGGAAGCAAAAAGGGGCATGGGAAAGGAAAAGAGAAGGGGAAAAAAAGAGGGAAAAGAAAAGGGAAAAAAGGCATGGAAAAAGAGAAAGAGTTTGATAGTATTGGCAAAGTCAGAGGATTCTACGAATATTTTGTATGCTCTTGGGCCTCTAAAGGCAATGTAGAGGATGAGTAGACTAGGATAAGTAACCTGTTAGAGTTGTGAATGCAGTTCAGTCCTCTTAAAGGGACATTTTGTTAGGTCCTTTATTTATGTAAATACCTTTTCATATAATAAAAAATAAAAACATCTTGCCATCAAAAAAAAAAAAAAAAAAAAAAGGGAAAGTGAAAGGAAAGAAAATAGAAAAAGAAAGGGGGAAAGGGAACCGGGAATAAGGGCATGAGAAAAAGGGAGGGAAGGGGAAAAGGGGACAAGATAAAGGGAAAGAGGAAAAGGGTGAAGAAAAGGGGAAAAAGGAAGCGAAAAAATGCATAAAAAAGGAAAAGGAAAAAGAAAAGGGGGAAGAGGAAAAGGGTGGAGAAAAGAGGAAAATGGGCATAGAAAAAAAGGGAAGACAAAAAATGTGGAGAAAAGGGCATGGAAAAAGGGAAATGGAAAATCTAAGGAAGAGGAAAAGGGCAAGGAAAGGGAAAAAAGGCACAAAGAAAGGGGAAGAAGGAAGGGGTCGAGAAAAGAGGAAAATGGAAAGGAAAAAGTCCATCAGCAAAAGGTAGATGGGAAAGGCAATAGGGAAGGAAAGCGGAGGGGGGAAAGGGTGGAGAAAAAAAAAAGGGGGAAAAGAAGAAAAGAAAGCATGTAAGGAAAACGAGAAAAAAAGGTAAAAAAAAATGGAAGTGTGTAGGGAAAAGAAAAGGGTAAAAGCGAGATAGAGCAAATGGCATAAGGAATGAGAAACGACGTCGAATGCTTTAATAATGGAGCTCTTTCGGGTTATTCTCTTATTGCTACAATATATTATTTATAGATTCTCAGCTTATGCCCAGCAACGCTGGGCACCGTTCCTAGTAATGTAATGACGTAATAATGTTTTAAAAATATTATCTTAAGGTAATCCTAATAATTGTATAAGTATAATAGTAATATATTGTATGCATCAAGTTGATTGCAGGTTAGGAAGATCCCAAGGTGGGGAGACCCACGATGCTGCGGACAACATCAATTCAAGGTGGGGAGAATGTGACATTCCAGCACAGTATACGGTCCTAAGACGTATACTGTACTGCCTCGTCACGCGTACACGCCATCTCGATTGACGTGTATGCCGACGTGTAGCCGAGCAAGTAGCACCCTAGGGGGCAACTTGCAAGGTGTGTGCATTTAATTATGGACACATTTGCTCATGTGTGTGTCAATGTGTACACATTTATCCATGTGTACACATTTACCCATGTGGATATCCTAGGCCACTTATTTAATATAAGTGGGGCCACATCCAATTATCCCACATGCCTAAAGGGGATAATGGGAACCCTAGCCCTAACCCTTTGTCTATATAGGTTAAGGAAACCTTAACTTGCCATTTTCGTCCATAGGATTTTAGGGCTCTGTTTTGCTTGCTCCAGGAGTCTAAACCGCATCTCAGACTCTGTCTGAGCGAACCAGCTCGTTAGTTTCCCTTTCTAGCTTCATCTTCTAGCAGTTCAGCAGGATGGTTGAGTTCAAAACAGGAGGAGCTAGCCAAGGATCAAGTATTTTGTCAATTTAATAGCCTAAACCGTCTTTCAGTCATCGAATCAATAGGTTTAGCCTATTAGATTGCCCATAGCAGCCATCTAGATCTCTAGATACCAAGCTCTAACTAAAGAACCTAACTCTATGATATAGATTAGATCTTGTTCTTTAGTTCTTCTGTGATGTGTATGATGATGTATCTCTGTGAACTCATTGTATTGGGAAGGGGGGTAGAGACCCTAAAGCCTGTAGTTGATGCTCCTAGCTAGCCTCTTTAGCACACTGTAAATTCGGCCTGTGTACAAGAACCCCACCTGGTTGTGGGTGAAGGGGCCAGACTGGCTTATAAGGAGGTTCGTGTTCTAACTCTTGAACGATCCCTCTGGTGTGTAAGGCCTACCGGGGATCACTGTGGACTAGGTCTAATGGCTTGCCACTGAGTGTGGGTAAGGCATGGGCTCGACACCCGTGGGGTGATGCGTCACTCTCCATTGGGTTCAAGTCGAATAAGGGCAGTGGCCCTCTAGTCACCTTGAGTCAGCATGTAGATCTCTCGGAGGGAGTGATCCCTAACGCCCCCATCGAAACCGGGAGATGTAACCCGGGGAATAGCCCCTCTCGGCTATGCATCCGTGAACTCTGGCCGAGTCCCAACACTTTTCAGCCTACTCTGCAAAGTGTGCACAGGAGGGGCGGATGGAGTGGACTACCCTAAGCCATGTTCTCATGCCAGCCAAATCCATTGCCATGAATTCTGTCTGCAATGAACTCTGGAGACCCAAGCCGTCAGTCATTCCCTTGAGTCTGAGCCTTGGGTAGGATTCCCCATGTGATGTACTGATCTTTGTCTATGTAGATATGTGATGAGCCATCCTTCGAGATGGTTATGTGATGTTGATGTTGTATACTGACATGTATGTTTACGCTTCCGCAGCTAGGTAGGCCCTGAGGAAGACAGGGTAAATGACCCCTTCATTCTTCCCACTGGAATTCATCAAGGTTGCAGTGATACGTGGAGGGCCCTGTATCAGTATGGAGCTGGTATGGGGGATGAACTCCTGTTTGTATACGGTGCGGGCACCGTATATGAGTAGGGGACGTCACAGTTACTTTTCATGATAGTTTTCTTCAACCTTGTAAGAAATGTAGAGGCAATGACCTCTTGGTTGTACATGTTGCAAAAATTACTGCATATAATCCCTTTCTAGTTAATCCTAGATGTCAATTTCTCGTATTTTCTTATCTTTCAAATTCCCATTGAGCAAAGTAGAGTTACACCATGTAGCAAGGCAACTACAAGATCATACAAGCTAAGAGTTCTTCTAACAAGCAAGAAAGCCACAATTTGGTCTCTAATTTCTTGCTTAACTATTTAGCTTGTTGAATATGTATTCAATCTTCCCCTAGATAATATGTTACTAATACTATCATAAACCATAGGAAATGACTTTCACAACAATGTAGCAATGGTTTATAATCAGTTTACTGTAGCTTCAATGATCGGCCTCCTTAGAAGACTTTAACGGCAAAGAACCTTGCCGAATTCCGACCTCCCCTTCCGATCCTGACTTCAAATTAATTCTCTTAACTTATAGCAGATCAATCCGGCGGTTACGGCTGCCGATCAACTTTCTAAGTCTGCTATTTTTCTTCTTTCACTATTATCCCACATGCATCGTTCAGGAATATCATCCTTTTCCAATTCGAAACATTGAACCATTAACTTAACCAATAATATTTCAATGGTTCCTAGTTCATATTCCTATACTCGAATTAACCTTGAGTTATTCCTCCCTGTTATTGAACCATTGGTTATCCCTGTTATAACAACTTCGACTGTATTCAGAACTTAGGATATGAATGGTCTGCAACTTAGAATATGGTCTTCATCAAGTTACCTGCATGCTATGGACCTGCTTGAGAAACAACCTAGACAGCTCAAAACATGGCATGACTGTTTATTTCAACACTTCCCCTTCATGGCATGTTTGCAACTGTATCTTGTGTTTCAGTATGCATAATTTGTTCCCTGAGCTCAACAAACCTTTTCTCTGGTAGAACTTTGGTCAGAATATCTGCTATTTGCCTACTGGTGTTAATGTAGCTCATCTTAATCACACCTTTACTAATAGCATCTCTAATAAAATGCATCTCCAGCTCTATATGCTTTGACCTTTCATGCATTACAGGGTTTTTTGCCATAGCTATACAACTTGTGCTGTCACATAGCATTTCAGTAGAGTTTGGCTGATCAATGCCAAGTTCCAATATCAATCTTCGTTCCCAAATTAATTCCTTGGCACATAATGTGGCAGAAGCATACTCTGATTCTGCTGTAGATAATGCTATGGATGTTTGTTTTTTGCACTTCCATGCAATAGGACCTCCTCCTAGCATCATAAGATAACCAGAGGTGGACTTCCTTACATCTAAATCCCCTGCCCAGTCTGCATCACAATAGGCAGTTAGTGTCAAATTCTGTGAACTATAAGCTACTCCCATATCTATGGTACCTTTCAAATATCTTAATACCCTTTTTGCAGCTGTCCAATGATCTTTCCCTGGATTATTGTTATATCTACTAAGTATGTTCACACTATGAGCTACATCTGGTCTGGTACAGTTGGCAACATATGACAAGCAGCCCACTAAAGATCTATACGGAATTTTCTCCATTGCTTTTCTTTCTTCATCATTTTTTGGACACATATCAAGAGACAACTTACACCCTGGCATAGATGGAGTTTTACTGATATTGCATTCTTTCATCCTGAACTTTTCAAGCATACCTCTGATTTGTTCTTTTTGAGTCAGCAAAATAACACTTTTATCCCTGTTTCTTGACATTTCGATTCCCAAGAATTTTGTGAGCTCACCAAGATCTGACATTTCAAACCTGTTTTTTAATAATCCTTTACAGATCTGCAAACATTCAGTTCCCTTTGCCACCATAATGTTATCATCAACATATAATGCAATTATGCACCAGCCACCTTTGCATTCAAATTTGTACAAATTTCCATCATTTAATAATTTGATAAATCCTTGCTCTATCAAGAAGGTATCCATGCATTTATACCATTCCCTGGGTGACTGCCTTAAGCCATAAACTGCTCTTTTCAATTTCCACACCTTATCTTCCCCTTGCTCAAATCCTGGTGCCTGCTTCATGAAAATCTCTTCATCTAGTTTTGCATTAAGGAAAGCAGTCTTAACATCCATGTGATGTATCTCCAGGTTACATGCATTTGCCAGAGCCAATAACATCCTGACACTATTCAATTTAACCAGAGGAGAGAATGTTTATTCATCAAAGTCTTGTCCCTTTTTTTGTGAAAAAACCCTGAGCTACTAGTCTTGCCTTGTACCTGGGGGACTTTCCATCTGCTCCAGTTTTGATTCTGAATATCCATTTATTACCAACAATATTCTTACCCTCTGGTTTCTTAACAACCTCAAAAGTGTCAGTTCTTACGAAAGAGTCCATTTCCTCTTTCATTGCATCCAGCCATAGGTTTTTTTCCTCAGAACCTAAAACTTCCTCAAGAGTGCTTGGTACCTCAGGACTTAAATGCATCAAAATTTCAAATATATCATGTACCTCAGGTCGTTCTTCCTGAAATCTTTTGCTCCTCCCAGCATACTCGACCATGAGTTGCGATGTCAATTTTAATTACATTTTCGTCTTTACCTTGATTAGTCTTTTCTTCTTTGGAGGTGCTTGCTGAGGTGCAATTTCCACTTGTTCTTCACCTGCAGGTCCTTCTTCAACAGCCCCTGAAGTTTCCTCAACTCCTTCTTGCAGGTCTGCAGTCATATCAGCTCCAGTTTCTTCATCATCCGTATCTGTATTTACTTCAACATGTTTGTCAGTAATTTCAGATTTCATATCATATTCCTTCAATGGAGTATCATTCATTTGTTTTGTATTGGAGCTAGTTAATGGTTTATAGACCTGATTTTCATCAAAGTTAACATCTCTACTTATTATAACTCTTCTTGCTTTAGGATCATACAACCTATAAGCTTTAGAATGATCATCATATCCCACAAGATATGTAATCAATGCCCTATCATCCAGCTTTCTTCTTTTTTCTTTTGGAATGTGTACAAATGCCAAGCAACCATAGACTTTCAAATCATCATAGCTCGGCTTACTTCCAGACCATAGCATATTGGGAATTCCTCCTTGTATACTAAGAGATGGTAATTTATTTTGTACCTTCACAGCAGTATGAACTGCTTCTTCCCACAAAAAGTTGGGTAGCCCTGCTGATTTTAACATGCTTCTAACTGCGTTTAGAATTGTTCAATTCTTCCTCTCAGCTACACCATTCTGCTGAGGAGAATATCTACAAGTAACTTGTCTTTTGATGCCTTTGTTTTTGCAAAACATTTTAAATTCTCCTGACATGAATTCCCCTCCTCGGTCAGATCTTATGCATTTGATTTTCCTTCCTGTCTCAGTTTCTACTTCATTTGTGAACTGTCTGAATTTGTCAAATGCTGCATCTTTTGTCTTCAGACAATATACTTTAGTTTTCCTACTAAAGTCATCTATTAAGGTCATAAAATACCTTTTCCCACTGAGACTAGTAACATTGAGAGGTCCACACAAATCTGTGTGTATTAGATCCAGGATTCCTTTTGCCCTCTTCTTTGTTTTTTTAAAAGGCAACCTACTATGTTTTCCAAGCATACACCCCGTACATACTTGTTGTGATGTTTGATCAGAGCTTGCTTTGATGTATCCCTTTTTGTTTAGCAACTCTATTATATTTGAATTGACATGACATAACCTCTCATCCCAAGTTTTAATGGATGGACTAGTTAGCAAATTTACACAAGAGAAATGATGTCTGCTCAATCCATATAAATTGCCAACTCGTTTCCCAATAAACATTTTCTTATTTCCCAGAAAAATGTTACAATAAAGTCTTTCAAAAACAACCTTATATCCTAGATCTACAAGCTGACAAACAGAAATAAGATTTCTGATCAATCTAGGTATGCACAACACATTCTTTAATTTCACAGCTTTTCCCTCCAAGTCAAATATTTCTAAAACACCAACATTCTTGATTTCTTTTAAATCTCCATTTCCAAATTGTACATGTCCTTTTTCTCTCCTTTGACAATTTTTTAAAATGCTTGAAGTCCCTGTTACTGATCTCTCAGCTCCTGAATCTAAGATAAGCAAGTCAGTATCCATTCTTTTCCCTATCTTAGAATTAGACATATTTATCTCAATGTCCTCATCTTGCTCATCTTCTTCTTGACTTGTCTCCTTTGCAATATTTAGACTTGGCTTGGATTTGTACCCTCCAGGTTTTTTTCCATCAAATTTTTTTCCCTTTCCTCTTTTTGGGCTTGAACAATTTGTTGCTATATGGCCCTTTCCCTCACAATTGTAACAAATTATTTCTTTACCCAGCTTGGGACAGTTTACTTTTAGATGCCCATAGCTATTACAGTTATAGCATGGACCAATTTGCTTTTTATCCGAATTTTTCTTCCCTTTCTTCTGTTTTACAAACATAACCTCTGAATCTTCATCATCATCACCTTTTGTTTGTTCAAATTCTGTTCTTATCATTCTAATAGCATGTTCCTTTGTTCTTGCCACATTCCTTAATAATGTAGCCAGCTGGGTATTATGAGAAACTGCTCTAGAGATGGCTAGCAGCTGATAATCTTCAGACAAAACTACTCCAGCACCTTCTAAATCTGCTATTATTGACTCAAACTTTTCCAAAAACTCAGCAATGTTATCTTTCTCATATAATTTTAGTCTCCTTAATTGTTTCTCTAACACATCTATTTGTGATGATGATTTCTGCTCATAATTTTCTAGCATGAACTTCCACATGTCAGCAGGAGACTTACCTCTAAGTTTCAGCTTGATCACCGTTCCCACTTTGTGACATATTATGGACTGAGCCTCCATAATCCTTGCCTTCTCGTCCATGCTAATCACTGCAGTACCACCTGCTGTGACAGTAGCAGTACCAGCTGCATCCCTTTGACTTCCTCCTCTTTCAACTGAGCTTGAAGACGTGCTGGCACTAGAACCTGCTTGCACTAATTCACGGTCTTTGGTAACAACACTGGGGTCAATCAAATACCATAATTTTTCAAACTCAAGTACCTCCCTCACACTTTGCTTCCAAACTTGAAACCCTGTTTCACCTTTGAATACCTCTATGGAGTTCAAAAGATTGGCTCCAAACCTTGTAGACATCCTGCTCTTGGATTAGATAGCTCTGATACCACTGTTGCAAAAATTACTGCATATAATTCCTTTCTAGTTAATCCTAGCAAAGATGTCAATTTCTCTGATTTTCTTATCTTTCAAATTCCCATTGAGCAAAGTAGAGTTACACCATGTAGCAAGGCAACTACAAGATCATACAAGCTAAGAGTTCTTCTAACAAGCAAGAAAGCCACAATTTGGTCTCTAATTTCTTGCTTAACTATTTAGCTTGTTGAATATGTATTCAATCTTCCCCTAGATAATATGTTACTAATACTATCATAAACCATAGGAAATGACTTTCACAACAATGTAGCAATGGTTTATAATCAGTTTACTGTAGCTTCAATGATCGGCCTCCTTAGGAGACTTTAACGGCAAAGAACCTTGCCGAATTCCGACCTCCCCTTCCGATCCTGACTTCAATTTAATTCTCTTAACTTATAGCAGATCAATCCGGCGGTTACGGCTGCCGATCAACTTTCTAAGTCTGCTATTTTTCTTCTTTCACTATTATCCCACATGCATCGTTCAGGAATATCATCCTTTTTCAATTCGAAACATTGAACCATTAACTTAACCAGTAATATTTCAATGGTTCCTAGTTCATATTCCTATACTCGAATTAACCTTGAGTTATCCCTCCCTGTTATTGAACCATTGGTTATCCCTGTTATAACAACTTCGACTGTATTCAGAACTTAGGATATGAATGGTCTGCAACTTAGAATATGGTCTTCATCAAGTTACCTGCATGCTATGGACCTGCTTGAGAAAAAACCTAGACAGCTCAAAACATGGCATGACTGTTTATTTCAACAGTACATATTTCTACGTACAATAGATATTCCCTCTGCAAGTGCTTGTGTATCTTTTAGTCCACTTTCCAATAAGCTCTTGTACGAAGCTAATTTCCAGCCAAAACCTGCACATGAAAGATCTAATCCATTTTGGCTACTTTCCATCAGTTGTGGTGCAAACTGAACAAAATTTAAATCCCTGAAAATAACTAGTTTTTTCTTGAAATCTTCAACCAACAAATTCAAACTTGCACTTTCAATGGCATGAATGCCAAGAACAATACCACCTCTTTGTGCTTTCTCCAATTAACAAAGATTAAAATGAAACGCACTTATTTGCTGCAGATGCACTTCAAAAGGAATCTTTGAAAGATTCCCTAAAATTCCCTTAAAAAAGTCCATTTTTAAGATTTTTTTTTGTGACAGGTGTGACAATTTAAGTAATTTAGGTACCATTTTTGAGGGGTTGATTGAACATAACTTTCATGCAAAAATTTTAAATAGCAATTTTCATCCTCCTAAACTAGAACAACAAATAGTTACTTTTATAAAGTGTAGCAAAAAAGGGGCAATAAAAAAAATAGCAAGGGTAGTAGAGTGACAAAGAAGTGATATATTCAAGGTTGTGAAAATTGTACAAAATTATGAACAAAATTGTCAAAAATATAGGACATTTTGACAAACACTCATCACCTGCACTTTCTGTTCTTTACATGTTCGAGTCATCAGACAAACTTACATTTTGCAGCAAGATCAGGATGCATCTCATCCTCCGACTCATTTAATCCCTGATCACTTGAGCCTTCATCCTCAGCTTCACTCTCAAAACTGGATGTACTCGAACGATCTTCTTCTTCAATCGCCTACAAGTGAGTCTTCATCATCATCTTTTTTTTGCCACCTTTCTAGGTTGTTTGTCTAATCCACATGCCGACCTTATTAAAGTTTGAGTGACCATACGTAACTTATTAGCGTGCGGTCGAAACAAAGTCATATGCAAGAACCTTTACTTCAGCTAGATCTATGACAAGGTAGTGCTTGCTTTGGACTTTGCTCTCTTTCCCACTCTGTTTTACCATCTCCAAAGTATAACTCCCACTTGAAAGCATTGGCGGCATTCGTTCTCATCCGATTGCACTTTTAGTTGAGTGGGAATTCCATCCTCTCTTGTTACCTCCAATTACTTTAGCTAGCGGAATGGCTTCCCGATTCATCATTATCACCGGGACAAAATATGAGCATTCCTTTTCTCAATCTCGAGACCGAACCCGGATACTCGAGCAACTTGTTGTGCCGTGCATCACAGGGCGGTGTACATGACTCTGTCATCTTCATCCGAGCTAGCCAATATCTCTACTTGTTCCTCTTGATTCTCAACTTGCGGGGGAGAGTTTGCTTAGATGGCCAGTTGAATGTAACCGTTCTTCGACCTTGTAATGAAGCTTGCAACATGTCACGTTGCCGAGAAAAAAAAAACGAGGCCACCATAAAGCATCTGCCTCCCCAAAGTGGTTAGAACACTGTTGAATACTTGTCTCAATATAATCCAATGATTTGTTTGAGTCAAATGCTCTTCCCTCCTTTTTACTCTTTGTGATTTCTTTCAAGCTTTTTTTTTTTAGAGGCATTTGCTCTGCGAGAGCATGGAACTAGTATTGGGGATGGTGCGAATGAATTGAATACCTATTGTTGCTGCCACCCTTTGCAAGGATGTGGCATATTTCTTTCCTTGTAAGATGGCCTTGCCATCTTCAAGTGAAATTTTGATCTGATGCTGAAATGTAATGTTTCTCAAGGGCTCAATAGCACAGTGATCTCTCCGAAAAATCCATTCTTTGAAATCATAAGTTTCTTCCAATAACTCGATGTCTGGACGAGGATTGTAGGAATCTTGGATAACCTCAATCATTGCTGGTAGGCTGAGAGCTTTTTTTCGAGCAAGACGTTTAGAGAACCTACTGAACATCTGATCAATTTGATCGTGTGTATGACCAACAAGCAGGAAACCAATCTTCACCTTCTTGAAGATTTGTTTCTCTACTAGCATAGCACAGTAAGCAAGCAATGCCTGATTCTTATTTTTCCCTTGTCGTGTTGTCTAGCTGAAGATATAGAACCGGTGGTATATGTTCTAGATTGGAAAGAAGCTTATTCAATATTGTGATAGTGAGATTTGGATCAGCATGAATGTTTGGATAATTCAAAAATGCCTTGCAAGATAGTTTTCCATTAAATACCATAGAACCAACAACATGCAGATGTATGAAATCTTCTTCAGCAGCATCCTTAGGCACATTGACAAAATGTGGTAGGGTGGTCTTCTTCTGGTCCATTCCATCAATAACAACCGATATGTAGTTGAGTGGTTGTTCCAGTGCTTTCTTCCTATGTTTTGTCAATTTTCTCCTTTCCAAATATTGTTGTTCTCTGTGCTTGTTCAGTTTCTCCTTCAATGCATCTGAAATGAAAATATGTTTAGGAAAGAACCTACTTTTAAGTAGAACTAGGCAAGAACACGTCCTGGAAGCTTACTTTTAGTGTGAAGTGTCCTTGCATTTTGTCTCTGAGCTTTTAATTCAGAGCATGTAGCACAAACAGACATCCGGTGCTTTCTAGGAATGGACACGCGAGAAAACTCTTTTTTTTCCGAGCACACGTGAAGTAAGAGTAGCGGACATGGCGTTCTCGACCTCAACACACATGTCCTTATAATTATCGTGAGACTTCACGTTTTATTGAAGTTGTCACTCAAGTGGTACATGGGGCTGTTAGGGAGTTTCTCGCAAGCCTCCTTAAAGAAACCTTCCATCCAGGAAACACATTGAAGGGCATGAATTCTGGATATACCTCCTGAATGGCAGTAGTCATTAATGCCTGGATTCTTGTCAAGCCTTTTCTTCAGGCGGTCAAGTCATCTGTTGCCTAAAGCATGAATCAATTTGAAGGTCGTTTGACAGACGGTGTGGCCTCCAGCTGTGTAAGTAAACTTCTCACCATAATCTGGCCTAATATTGAAGGCTAAGTAGCCCCTTTGGTCTAGCGAGTCATTGAATCAGAACTATCACGAATCAGCCTCAATTCCTTTAGTCCAATCTTAAGCAAACAACGTTGAGAACAACAGTGCTTTGTATATGTTGCCCTCAAGTGAGCCTCGTCCGTGAGTTTCTTTCTTCTAACAGTTGTACATGCTTTCTTGTGTAAGTTACGCTTAAGATTCTTACTTGCAGGGGCTTTGAATTCGAACATGGAGTCTTGTGGCTTTGGTAGGTCCTCGTCTGAGAGATCAATATGAGGTGTTTCTTCGTCTGAGAGATCAACATGAGGTGTACTTGTAGATGCTGAGAGGTTTGGTGTGGGCAAGTCCGGGGGAGGTGCTTTCCCTCTCTCTCGGAAAAAAGTAATCGAGGTTGGTGGCGTGGTTGACCAGCTCTGAAGTGTCGTAGAACACGAGGGAGTTCGCGTGTCGACCGCCTCCCACTTGTTGTAGTACCATTTAGCGAAATGGATGGAGTTGGCGTGATTTGCCTCCGGGGAGGGAGCCTACGGTGCACTATGGGCGACGTACTAAAATGAACTGGAGGAGGTAGTCTGAGCTCTCTAGCTTGTGGTGGAGTAAAACACATTGGTGGGGGCAAACGACGCGTCGGGAGCGAGGTGTGGTGGAGTAAATTGAACTGGTGGTGGAAGCCGAGGTGGTGGTCTTTGGAGTAAACTCAAGCGAGCTGAGGGGATTTGAATGTCGGAGGTAGAATATTCGTGGCTACTTCCTGGTGTCTGTTGAGGAGGTGTGAAAGTCATTGCAGGAGGAAGCCTGCGAACAGGAGTTGGAGGCTCTGCAGTTCTTTTCTCTCAAGCCATACTCAGAAAGTTAGCGTCACACTGTATAAATTTATACGACAGAAGAACAGACGGTATGAATTTACACAGAGATGGTATAAATTTATACAGGGAAGAAAAACTTAAGGCGGCAGACTGTATAAATTTATACAGAGATGGTATAAATTTATACAGAGAAGGGCAACATAGAACAGAAACGGTATAAATTTATACGAAAACTCACAGATACTTGTATTGAAAACTTTATGGAGAAGCGCTATACGAAATGGCACTTAGCAGAGGTACTTAAGCCCGGCGCCGGCCACCCTATTTTCTATATATGCAACTTCGGTCGAAGGCATGTAAGTCGCGGCTTATATACCCCCCCCTTATTTGCTCTCCGGAACGTCTATACGCGAGTCCATACTGTCATGGCCACGTAAGTCTACTATCCGTATTGTTCTAGTTTCTCTTTTGTTTTAATCTGTTAGAGTGTGAGCGCCCACGGTATAAATTTATACCGATATGGCTCTGGATCGGTATAAATTTATACGCCCCGACCACGAGCGGTATAAGTTCCAGAACACAGTCGGTATAAATTTATACCGCAAGTGTTCTGGAGCAGTATAAATTTATACCGCTCGAGCACGAGCGGTATAAATTTATACCGTTCCAGAACACTTGCGATATAAATTTATACCGAATGTCTTCTGGAACGGTATAAATTTATACCGCTCGAGCACGAGCGGTATAAATTTATACCGTTCCAGAACACTTGCGGTATAAATTTATACCGAATGTCTTCTGGAACGGTATAAATTTATACCGCTCGTGCTCGGGGCGTATAAATTTATACCGACTGTGTTCTTGAACGGTATAAATTTATACCGCTCGTGCTCGGGGCGTATAAATTTATACCGTTTCAAAACCATTCCGGAATCTTGGTGTCTAGTGCTTAAAGAATGGTCCCGAACCTTAATATTTTAGTAATATTGTTGTGTTTTAAGCTTAAACTAGTTATGGTGCCCGGCGTTGCCGGGCTTAGTAACAATTTGAAGACGTAGTCATTTGATTGTTGCTAGAATAGACAATGTGGCTTGAAGGGGCAAGGGTAAAATAGAAGTTTTTAAGATTCATTAACATATTTGCGTATAGCTATTTGAGACCTAAACTTTATTATGTTATGTTGGACCAAGTACAAATATTCACAACCCTGAATGTACTATAGAAAAACTTTTGTGGTTCCTCAACACATGCCTATAATTTATGCATGTAGTTATATAACTTGCTTCATTTAGTTGATCCTTTATTTTCGTAAGAACAATAATATAGGATAAGGCTATAGTTCAAAAATTGCAATAAGAATAGAATAGAATAGAATAGAATATGATTTTATCGTCCACGGAGACCAACTGGCCTATGGGACCCAAGTACAAAGAGAGAGCAGCAGGTGTATTACTACCAGAATTAAAAAACCCCTGCCCCGAAGGGTTTTCGGGGGAAAAACCTTAGTAGCAATAAGGATGATGACATACTGCACAGTTATATACATAATCACAAGTACAGCTGAGGTTAATGTCGGACAGGGGGGCATAACTGAGTCCGCGTATCCATTACCTCCCGAGGTCTGATCCCAACAAGCCTCTGAGAGGCGTGCTCAGTAGCTCATGCAAGGCCTGATGGGGCACAACTAACCGAGCATACCGAGCCCGGATATGCTCGTACGTCGGACAGGCCTGGAGGGCGTGACTTTCATCCTCAATGGCGCCCTGTTGACAGCACTGACAGACCATTAGAGGAAATTTGAGATCTCATTTCATCCCCATAAGAATCCTCTAATGGAATGGCTACCCTCTATTAACTGCAATTAATGCAGCACCAACAACTTCATTGCTGTTGTTTTTCCCCCATAACTTTTGATCCACTTGTCAAAATGTTGCGGCGTTTGTTGCATTAGATGCGGAATGAAAAGATCTTTCCAATGATATATGGTTATGATGTATTTCAACATGGTCATATGCGTTAACCTTAAAAAAATATGATTTTTTGCTTATTTCTTATTTATTTATATCGTAAAATATGTATGAATGGGTTATCACTAGATAGATCTTGTGAAGACGAATCCATTGCTACAAAAAGTTTTTGAATCGGAGTTCTGGATCAAAAGTTATAATGAAAAAAATGATACTATAGAAGTTAGTTGCAGCTGCATTAATTACAGGCTGCCACATAATACTGGAATGAGATATACTGGAGCTCTTCTCTTATTGGACAGTTTAAAAAGCTGATATGGCATTTTAAGCATCCCTTAATGGGACAAAATGTGATCTCATTTTTCCTCTAATGTCTGTCCTCACGCGGCTCCCGAATCCATCTCCCCGTCTCAATGCGGAGGTGGTGTGCACCTGTGCGAATGGAAGCAATCACCCTGCGCTTTTTCATGGGTAGATGGGTGCGCAGGTAGTGGTGTGGGCCCCTCGTAAGCATGGGATTAACCTGCTGTCGATAATTTGCCACCTTGACATGTGACAGGGCCACTGCATCCCAAAGCTTGGCCATGAAGCAAGCATCAAAATCTTGCTTCAAAGCGTAGCGTTCCTTCCGGTGTATGCACCGGTCCACATCGTGTGCTGCACATTCCATAGCGAGAACCAGGGGCTTGCTTGTCTTTCCAAGAAGCTTTGAGTCGGCTGCGGGCCCATCGCCATTGCCAAAGCAAGGTTGGGCAGCCGGGCTTCATCCATAGCCACCACCTTCTGGAAGTAAATAATGTGACGTTCCAGCGCAGCCCTCTGTAATGGAAGGAAGCCTGTCTCCTGGAGCAAGATCTGATATGGGACCGTGGATTTCACTCCCAATGCCCGGGCCAAGAAGGCCTTCTGTACCTGCTCTAGATCGTTCCAAGTGGTGAGGGATATCATTGGCCCCCACACTTCTGCCCCATAGAGGAGGACCGGTTCAACCAAGGCCCTGAACAAGTGTGCCTGGTGACCCCATGCATCTGACTACGCCTTGTGATTTGTTGTTTTGCATTGCATCTGAGGGCTTTCCGGCCAAGCAGATGACCAAGTAACCTGATGGATGCATCCCAGTGTGTGATAGTAGAAAACTCAATGCCCAAATACTTAGGATGATGGTAATGCAAACTAAGTATAATAGATAAGTATCAACTGTCTAAATATCTTTTCTATATGCAAAATGAACCCAAAATAAAGATAATAGCTTGATTTAAGCACTTCTTTAGATAGATCGAAGACTACCCATGCAGTATGTGCGCACTCACTTTTCTCACCCTATGGTAGTCGATGAGTGTTTGTGCCTTAATGTGGTTGCCTCTGTGGTATCGGTATTTTCCCATATAGAGGAGATATTTTAAGATAGGCTTTGATAATGTTACGCGATAAATGTTTATTATGTTGCTAGTCTCCACTTTGCGATTGATTTATGCAAAATTACACTATATTGACAGCCTACACTTCCAATAATGCCTGTAGTAGCAGCATGAGCATAGAAGCTCTGGAGTTAACGTAGGCAAAACAGGGATTTAAGATTTAGCAAGATGAAATCCAAATATGCAGTTGTACATGCCTTAAGGCTGATGTACATTCATCCACATCATATTAAAAGGAACGCAGGAGAAATATCTATATGAAGAAAAGAATTTGTATATTGAAGCCAGTCAACTTGAAATTGTAGCATGATATATGGTACTTATATATAAGAAACACAACCATTTGGGTCTCAACTTCTGGAGTAAATGCTAGCAGGGAGCGCTTTAGTGATTGGATCAAGAAGGACTTGTCTTCAACTACGTCTGCTGGGCGTGTTGCTACAGCTATTGATGTGATGATTCAGGATAATAAAAGAGATCTTAGTAATCTTTTGGGTGAGTTGCGAGCAAAGGAGACACAGTTGGAACTTCAGTTACCTTCTGTTGAAGTTTTCTATCAGCCTGAAATGTGTAAGAATACTCTTCAAGCGTCTGGGTACAATGTGGTCGAGATTGATCATGACTTACACAAGAAGTGTATTAGTAACTTGTTGTCGTTTAGTGTGGTTGGTCAATATACTGGAGCATTTCTTGATAGTAGGAAGCTTGGCTATTGGTTGACTGGTCATCTTCGGAGATTAGGGTTGCCACCTTATCGTACTTTAAAGATGCTGGATAAGAAGTTCTTTTTGATCGTTTTTGATGATGCTGTGGCTGTTGAGCAACTGGTGGCACGTGGTGTGGACCCAATGTGGAGTGATTATATTTTGTACCAGCCTTACTCGCCTGGATTTTCTCCTGGTATGACTCCTGCTCTTAGGATGCCATGTTGGTTTTCTATTCCTAATCTTCCTCCTGATCTCTTGGTGCCGGAGTTTCTTATCAGTATTGCTAATGGTCTGGGTACTCATCTGGCCCATTCTATTGTTGATGGTGCTAAAATTTGTGTTTCTCTTCCTTCAGTGGTCGCGGTCTTCCCCGACCGTGGTTGTGAAAAGTGGCCCTATCTTTCTGAAGTATGTTTTGCGCTTGCTCAATGGCCCTCGGCTTTGTGATTTATTTCCCTCAACTTGCTTTATTTACAAATTTTCGTGCGAAGAGAGATCGCCCTGCAATGGTCCCTTCTTCCTCTGTGCCTCCTACCTCTGCTGTGTCCCCTTTACCCTCTGTTGTCCCTTCTGCCAATGCCACTGCGACCTCTGTTGTTGCTACTCCATCTGCTGCTAAAACCACTATCCCACAGAAGATTGTGCATACTCCCGCTTTTGAAGAGGATGCTAGGGCTAAGTTACAGAAGATCCAGGAATTGCAAGAGCTGGCATGAAAGTGTTCAAGAACATCATGAAAATGCCCAAGAGGGATGGACAAATGTTAATTGAAAAGAGCTGCACGCAATAAGGCTAGTCAACATGTGTCACATGTCATGAGCGATTCGATAATTTGCATGGAAGGGTGGAGCAGAGGAGGCTCTCCCTTGCCAGTTACCCAACAAAATAATGGGGGTAGAGCAGAGGAGGCTCTCCCTCACCAAGTCTTGAACAAAACAATGGAAGGGTGGAACAGAGAGAGGCTCCCCTTGCCAATTTCGTGATCGAGGTGGGCTGACCTCCCCTTCGACAACCATGCGAGATGGACATGGTTGAGGCCGGCTCTATTGGTATGGAGGTGGAGCATAATATTTTGGCCACATGAACCTGTTGTCTTGGAATGTGAGGGGAGTGGCTTCTTCCCCAAGTAAAAGAAGCGGTGTTGTCTCTTTACTGTCCTAAGTTTTCTAATTACCTTTTGTTGCCTCCAAGAGCATAAATGCCGCCGGATGATGTACATAAAGTAGCTAATGTATTTGGACCGGGACTATAATGTCTTGGTGTCTGGCTGGCGATGCATCTAAGGCTGGTGTGCTTATTGCATGGAAGTCATCCGTGGATGTCACTTTTACTCAAACAGATAGGTTCGGGCGGTGGATAATAATCAAATGGAAAGATAAAGGCCAAGCATGGGGTTTGATAAATGTGTATGCTCATAATAGACCTCGTCGGTGGTGCTTTGTGGGCAACTCGAGGAGTAAAGTTCTCCGCTTGGACAAAATGTTGCATGGTTGCTCGTTGGCGACTTCAATATGGTCGAGTTGGAAAGAGATAGAAGTGGTCGCGGCTCACGAAGTGGTGCAAGGATTCGAAGCGAGAGCAATGGCTACGCCTTTACATGATGGTCGGCTTATGGAGATTGATGGTGATCAGTCCTTTACGTGGTGTAATGGTTGGACAGAGCTGGCGAGCTTATGCAAGGCATGATAGAGGATACTTTAATACTTGTGCAGCTGCTTTCGGCTAGCGGATTTTAAATTAAGCTCAAATCTTACGGATAGCTCAGGTCTCGATCATAATCCACAACTTCTAACTAATGATGTGGCTAATTGTCATCGACCTACCAGACCTACTTTAAAGCTTAATTGCAAGTACCGGAGGATGATGAGTTCAAAGTTGGTCAGTGGTCGGGCTTGGTCTCGGGCCTTCTCACCCTCGTGGGGGCATGTCCGGGGTTGTTGCGCGTTGTCTGCAGCAGTGAAGTCATTTGCAAAAGAATATGGGAGAGTCGAGTCTGCTGAAGCTAAAGGGCTATTGACTGCATTGTACCCGAATTAGAAGTACTCCTTTGTGGCCATACTAATGGAGTCGAGAAAAGGAGTTATTATCTCGGATCAAGGCTATAGAAACCGTAAAGTTCATCGGAAGCCAAAGTGAAGGCGAGGGTGCAAATGGTTCAAGGGCGGTGATAGGTGTACCCGTTCTTTTTCTTGCTGCAAGAAGAAGGAAACTTGCCACTTCTATACATTCTTTGAATGCGCGCCGGATGGTGCTCTTATCTCCCATCCGGTGAATCTTAAGCAATATCTTCATCATCACTTTTCTTCATTCTTTGCGACACCCATTGCCCTTCGGAAGGACATGCAATTGGTGTTGACTACTAAGGTCGTCGCCTTTGTTTCTAAAGAGCGTGAGGTTGCTTCTTGAGTCTAATATTGTGAAGGAGGACTTAAAAGTAGCTGGCTGGCTCTCTTGAAAAGGGATAAATGCCCGGTCTTGATGGCTTTCCTATTGAATTCTTTCGGAAGTCTTTGGGACCGGTTGGAGGATGACATATATGATGCCTTTGTGAGTTTCGAGATTTAGGAGCCTTGATAAGATTTTGAATACAGTTGTATCTCTCTCTCATTCCAAAGAACAAGGAACCCAAGACTATTTCTCGATCGGGCGACCTATTACATTGCTTTCCTCTGTGTACAAGATCTTTGCTAAGACATTGGCGAGAAAGAGTCCGAGACATCTTGGTCGACGCTATCTCGTCAACACAATCGGCTTTCTCCTCGTCGTTGTATTCTCAACAACGTGGGCTGATATGAAGGAATATATTGGGCCCGGTTCTGTGGGTCATAGAGCGGTGTATCTTAAGCTTGATTTTGCTAAAGCCTACGATAGTGTTGATTGGGGCTTCTTGGAGAAGTGTCTTCTTGCACTTGGGTTTGGGGAGTCATTCACAAGGAATGTCATGAAGCTCCATACATCAGCCAGATCTCCATCCCTTTTCCGTATGAGCCATCGGATATTTTTGTAGTGGGTAGAGGAATTGACGGGGGTTGTCCCTTAGCACCCTTGCTTTTCACAATTGTGGCAGTCTTGTCCCAGCTCTTCTCGTGGCTACCCAAGATGGCGTTATTCAAGGCCTCCCAATGGACGATGGTTCTCAAGAGGTATGTAACCAATATGCCGATGACACTTTTTTTGTTCCTAATTGCCGAGGGCTGAGAATCTTCGTAATGCTAAGCTATTATTAGACACATTCTCCTTAGCATCGGGGAGTTCTTGTAGGGTGGCAAAATGTACGCCTTTGTGGGCGTTGGACAGTCCCATCCCTCCCTCAGTATTTTGGACTATCCTTGGAAGATTCTTACGCATGGCAATACCACAAAGTTGCTTGGTATCCCGTTGGAATTCATGTCTCGCCTGGATGCTTGGGATGAAATCATTAGTGGGTTGCAAAAGCACTTGTTTTGGTGGAATACTGACTAAACCGTCCATGCCCTAGAGAATCACCGTGGCTAAATGTGTTCTTAGTAATACTCATGTCTACATGGCGCCACCTTTACTAGCTCCAGATGTAAGATGGAGGAGATTGTGCGTGATCGTCGAAATTTTATTTGGGGTGGAAATGAGTTAGGAGCAAAGGTCAAGGTAGCTTGGGCTAAATGCATTAGACCTAAAGCACCGGTGGTCTTGGTATGTTGGATTTTCACCTCCAAAGCAAGGTGATGATATCAAAGTTCATTTGGAGGATTTTCATTGGTAAGGATGATTCTCCTCGCCTGAGGTTGTTGGTGCAGTCGATTCAGCATTGTCTCCCATTTCATAAGGCCTCCATTAAGCCCCTCCTTCCTTGGGCTTTGCTTTATCATATGCATCCGTATCCTAATGCTTCTCCCTTTCTAAAGGGGTTGCTTGCGACTTGGGACACCGTCGGTCTCTTTTCCATATTAATCCCGAGGCATGTCTTGGTTGTCCACTCCATCTTTGGTGGATTCCTTTGCAGGACACTCCAGAGAATGTGCCTCTAAGTGTGGTTGTTCATCCAAAGACACAACGACGATGGGTAGCAGCGGTATCAATACTATTGCAGCTTGGTATGAGTCTGATCATCTCATGTCATGGGAAGCATTTAGAACAAAGTTCTTGTTGTACGATGGGGACAGAGTAATCTGGAATCATATTGCTGCATTGTTGCCACAGGATTCTGGTCCACAGATTGAGGTAGTCATATGGGGTTGCCATCAAGATATCCAGCCAGGGCGGTTTGTGTCTTCTGTGTATAAATTGCTTGTGCATTCTGAAATCCTGCCTCCATCTAATAGATGGCATCTTCGTGTCCCTCGACCACAATGGAAAAGTGTTTGGATATGGGTATGGGATAAGCTGCTTCACCCCAAAGTAGTAGTTTTGTGGTGGCAAGTGATCCATAGATGCCTCAGAGTCAACAGGTTAGTCCATAAAATGGATAATCGGATTTCAGAGCTCTGCCCTTTATGCCAGCAAAGGGTTGAGAGTATTGAGCATTGTTTTTCTTGTGTGAGAGGCTTGGCGGGGCATGGTCTTGGTTGTTGACCCTTTTTTGGCACGCGTCTCGATCTAGCCAAAGAAATTTTGCTTGCTATCTATCCCGATGCTTGGCCCAAACAACTAAACGAGCTTTTCATCTCGCATGTATCGGCTGGCTTTTATGGTCAATCTGGAAGAGAAGGAGGTTGTTTATCTTTAAGGGCATAGATACTGCAGATGAGGTTGTTCTTCAGTGGGCGCAAGATAAAATTGTTATGGCTTACAATTGTTCTTCTCTTGATCAAGAGAAGAAAGTACTGATCTGGCATACTTACCTTGATTCATTCTTTTGCATAGGCGGTGGTTGTGCTTTCGGTTGGATCGGTTTGTCCACCTGGGGTTTATAATCCTGTCTTTGCATTTATGTTGCTCTGGTTTCTAGTTGGTGAATAAAGCTTGACGTCCTTCAAAAAAAAAAAAAAAAAAAATGGTAACATGATATACGATACTTAGGCACAATATAGATACAATACGAATGGCGATGTTCATTTCGGCACGATGTGTAGTGAGAGGTAATAAATTTACGAAGTAAGAAAACAGTTAACTAAAGATATACCATTGCTTCTTTTTTTTTTCTTGTTTTTGAATGAGGGTTGAACACTTCAAAAGTTCTTAACATGTATTAAATTGAGAAATGGAAAATGGAAGGGAGACATAAAGAACTGTTTTTATTTGAAGAGGGGGTTTTTAGTCTCATTTTATAAAAGAGAGGTCAGGGTGAGGGAGCATATGGTGTCATTTGTGCCAATAGCTAGTGGATCATGGATGTGGAGAGCAAAGAAAATATAAGTTTTACTGCAACCATGTGTGATCTCGCTCATTCATTGCATATAAACTTCGACAGCTTTTGATTGGAATATAAGCTCATAAAAACATCATATAGAGGATGCCCCTTTTAAAGCACATAGAGGTCAAATAAAAAAATGCAGATGCTTTAAGCTTTTAAAATTCTGCCACTTCAAGAGGGTTGGGCCTGATTAAGAAGGAAAATATAAGGTAAGAAAATCAGGCTGAGCAAGAGCCTCCCTCTAACATCTTCATAGACATACCGCAACATAGCTCCTTGGGATATACCATTTTATTTGTGTTTAATCATAGCTGTCACTGAGAAGCCATTCTAATCTTTGTTGCATTGCACTTTAATATATAGGCAATGGAGTTGTTTCGGTCTGAATGGAGCTTGCATACATGCCTTCCACAAATGATGTCCACAGACCTTAAACACATCAACAATGACAACGGACCTTTACCTGAAGAAACGCAGATGTATGCAATTGCAGTTATGAATGCTCATGAAAGAATTCTAGGATCTGCAGCACAGACCATTAGATAAGAGCTCCAACGTTGCATATTGGTGTCTAGGAAGATAGGGATGTCAAAGTTATTTTACTAATACTTTGTGCATTATAAAACTTACAGCAGAAAATAAGGACGACTTCATCCTTTCCAACTCAGAGTAAACTGGGATATGAATTTCATGTTCTGAAAGCTCGTCCATTGTGAATCTCTATTGCAATAGATAGCTAGCGATCCAAAGGCCTCTGCTTTTGAAGTATTTCACCCATGCTAGGGTGAAAATATGGAGTCTGATTGATGTCACTTCTTATATAGAAGGAAGACATACATGTAAACCATTTGAATTCCCTGAGATGTTTGTTGATGGAAGCAACGGGACTCCTGACTGCAGTGTGCATAGTCTCAGTCCAGAATGGTAAGATCTCTCCACTTCTATATATGGTCCTGCTAATCGTATAGTCATAGGCAGTAAAATCATACTACTCACCTTTTTGAGTAGTTGTAACAGAAATAGGACTCGCCACTGCCACACTTGTCATATAGGAGACATCGTTGAAGGATAATCTTAGCAGTGCTTCAAGAATCAAGTTGAAGTATCATGCGATTGGACATTGAAGAATTAAAAGAGAAGAAAGAATGAACGGTCATCTTTTGCATTAGAAGTCGCCTTGACAATAATTGCATGAAATATTTAGTGGGGCAGTTGAGTAGAATGCATGTGCATCTTACATCTAAAATAAATCTACCAGCACGTTTAACTGAAAAGTCAACTTTGAGCCATCATTAAGCACTTGAGAATGTAAAATGCATGATCGAGCAAGACTTCTTTCATGTTATATGTGGACAGTAATGGATGAGAAATCAAAGGAAAGGTACAAACATAAAGTATTCATGACTATAAAACATGAATTGTGGAGTCTTAACGTCTTTTGCTCTATGGTGGATGAAATGTCAATATTGCAACATGAAGCCATAAGCAAAGGGTATTACCTCTACAATCAGAGGCACCTCAGTAGCTCCCTAATGCATTTGCAAAACACGTGAGGGCATTCACCAAATTGCATATAAATCCTATAGACACGAACATTTGTCAAAATTCATTGCCAGCTTTGCCAGCGGCGGCAACAATGTATGCTGATTGAATACCAATAGTTAGCAGTTTGCATATGATATTTTGTGGCAAAAACCATAAAGATATGGTATCAGTCAGTGCAAGATGCTCCAGTAATATCAACAGTCTAAGCATGTGCCCATCATCTAGATGCTCCAATAATGTCAATAGTCTAAGCATGTGCCCATCATCTGTACTCAATGTACAAAATACAAATGCACCACTGATCATAAACATGTGAAGCCACAACAGAAATCAGTATCGAAATAGCAGTACAGAAATCAGTAGCAAAAATAGAAATGAGAAAGGAGTGACAATAAGGCACTTATCCAAATATGATAAATCTGCACTTAAATTGCTTTCCTGAAATGCATAGATCAAATTGGGTATATTAACCCCTGTATAATTTTGCAAAAATGGCTCCATACCTTGAAAAAGACAGGATCGATGAGAAAGAAATTGTGTCTAGTACTCTTTAGGAAGTCCCCAAGCTTCAGAAACACAGAAGTTTAAGAGTAAATGTTGCTGATTGGACAAAGCCGCTCTCCATGCTATAGCCTGCACGAATCAAATAAAAATGGACCATATTATTAGAATATCTGCACAGTGGCATACTTGCCACAACGTCTTGCAAACCAAATTTCCAGCATCAAAGAGCCTCTTACATGCAATTGGAGAAAGAATGTCCTTGACAAATAATGGAGTAGCAAAATGGTTTGTATCTAGAGGAGATGTCAAAAATGGAGTGGCAAAAAGATCAATGTGTCTGGAGGTGATGCAACTAACATCTTAAAGCTTCATGCCTTTACTTGTAAAAGATTGGTATGCAGAATGAAAAATTATGCAAATTCCTAATCATTTTACTATGGAAAGTACATGCATCAACAGATAGTAGCCTTGATCTTGAGCTATCGTTTAGAAAAAGGGTCTACCTCAAGCTAAACCTAGACTGCAACAATAGATTGCTTCTACAATATCAAAGCTTAAAATTATACTGGAAGCCTAAGATTCACCTGCAAAGTACCGTTGGCGTAACTCTCCCTAGTAATGTACACATCTCTGGATCTGTACTCTGGAAATTTATCAAACCATCCCAAGAGAAAAGCCAGTGAATCTCTCGCTGCAATCAGCAAATCCTTGGTTTAATGCACAACATTTCATTCAGCCTAAGCAAATCTTGCAGTGCCCTATAATGAATCAACCCTCGTCGGACTTTATATCGTACTGTTCTTTGCATCGTTACATTCTCATAATCCGTAGAAGTATTAGAGTATGACCACCCAACTCCGGCAGGTGTTCTCTCAGATTTTTTTCCCTGTAATACACAACGGAACTCAATAAGAAATCGAAGTACCTTCTCATTTTGCTACCTCTTGATGCCCTTGCGGCTCCAAGCTCCAAGTGAAGGCTCCAAGAGTCCAGCTCATGCTGCCGGTGAAAGCTCCAGAAGACGATTTTTCCCTCTTAAAAACCTGACACCCTCTATGTTGGCCTTTTGACCAGATAAGAGTGGAAATAGAAGAAGCAAAATCTAAATTGGAGGCCTGACACAGATCATGTCAAATCTAGGCATCTGTTCTGTGGAATATATAACTTCCAGACTATGACACGTAGATTATAAGGTGATTTTCTTTAAAGCCAATGTTGAGGACATACCCCTGTGACGGCCCCGGCTCATATACGATGCCCCGATCGTATACAAACTGGAGATCATCCCTCAAACCAGCATCTGTCCGCTGATGTGAGGCCGTCCACCTAACATCGGGCCCTCGATGGTGGCCAAGAACCCGACGGGGAAGAATGGACGTGTCATTCATCCCGTCTCCCTCGGGATCGACCTAGCAACGGAAGCGTAAACAAATCATGAGCACATAGCATCAAGCAATAATAATATACCCACCTCGAAGGGTGGTCCACCATATCACAGTAGCTGCATCACACATCAGTACATCAACATAACATAGGGAAGATCCTACCCAGGCTCTGACTCATGGGGATCGGCCCGACGGCTTGGGGTCTCGAGAGCAATGCGCATGTAAATTCATGGCAAATGGATTTGGTGGCGAAGGAACATGGCGTTGGGTAGTCCACTCCATCCGCCCCTCCCGTGCATACTATGCATAGGGTGAAAAGTATTGAGCCCCGACCGTAGCCCCCGGGTGAATAGCCGGGGGCTACTACTACCGGGTTGCATCTCCCCAGTCCCAATGAGGCAGAGGAGATCTCTCTCCTCGTAAGGTTCATGCTACCCACGCAGTGAAGCTAGAGAGCCACCGCCAGATACCTGACTTGAACTCACCGGAAGGCGACGCATCACCCCACGAGTGTCGAGCCCATACCCCGCCCTCACGCAGCGTGCCGTGGTATTAGGCCTAGCTCACAACGTTCCCCTACCGCTTCTTTACGCCAGTGGATCAACCGTGAATAGACAAGCCCTCCCTTGTCGGCCCGGTCTAGCTCCGCCACCCACGCCCAAGCTGGCTCCTATGCACAGCCGCATTAATGGGAATTAATGGGCTAAAACTATGATCATACACTACTTGGGCTCGGGTCTCTACCCCCTTCCCAATACACAAGAGTGGGCGATAGAATGTCACAATAACATCACATCGAAACTGAAACAATAGAATACATCTATCCTAATCTACCTAATCATACATGGTTAGGTTCCTTTGTTAGTATCTATCATTCTTAGGCTGTAGGGGTCGCCTATAGCCAAGAATGAACACTAATCCTATGGAATGAGGGCTGAAAACTCGGATCTAACTATCGGATCAATCACTAACCGGCTTCTTGGCTGGCTCCCACTCCTCTGAAGGCGTCCATGCTGCTGAATCTCGAGATTGCTGGCTTGGATGGTGCTGCTGCTAAGGAATGTCGGTTCCTCTGCTACTGTTCACGCGAGAAATCGTCCACTGCTGCTCCAATCCGACCTATGGGGCTGGGAACTGAAAGGGTTTCCCTTTTAGGGTTTATGCCCCTTTATCCCCACGACTTTAGGGCTGGGCCCTGATTGGTTAATGGGCTATTGCCACATGGCAAAAGGATATTATATTCACATGTGGTCTTAGCATGTGCAATATAATCGGTCACAAGGTTGTACCCTAGGGTACTACCCTTTTATGGTCGATGCGTACATGTCGTCTAAGTCGACATGTACTAGTGACGTGTCGGTATAATATACGTATTCATGCCGTATATTATCCTGGAACGTCACATTCTCCCCACCTTGGATTGATGCTGTCCGCAGCATCACGAGTCTCCCCACCTTGGAAAGATACCTGCAAAAGGAAGCTTGGATGGTACATGTAATTAACAGAATTATTATAAGATAATACTTAAAATTCCAATTGTAATGTTTACAATCACCACATGGTAAGGCGTTTAATTTATGCCTTAATTCAACATTAGGTAAAATTATCAACATTAAAATATTAAGTTAAATTATCAAGATTGAACATCACAAAAAGTGTTCTTAAAGTTCTCGTCCCCTTGTAGCATTTATTCAGTACATATGCTACAAGGTGTTGTAGTGCAACCTCCCGCCTGTTCGTCGTTCTATTGGCCTGCAGGTTCAACACTACATTAGTATCATTTAATTATTAATAAAATTTTTGGTTATATGGTGACCACCCCACCTATCTACATGAATGTGCGACTAATCTCCCGGCATAGGAAGAGGATGCTTCTTCCATCGTGGCGATGGGAGACAGCCCCTATCATGCCTATATGCCGCTCATGCCTACACCTTTAGTTGCCCATCGTGGAGGATGGGGTCCTTCCCGTATATGGGGCGTGAAGGACCGATTCCTCCTATCAAAACATATATGGGGCTAGAGGTGCTTTTCCTATTAATGCATTTCCTGAATGACCTCTTTTCTCTCAAGCTGACTACTTCCGTGGCATCGGAAGTAGACTCCTACTTTACCTCACTCACCCATCGGTTCGGAGTCGATCACTTCGGTGACGAGCTGACCCTTGCATTGCTCCATGAATTGTGGGTACTGCTTCTCAAGATCTGATTGTAGTACCCACGTAGCGTCCTCCACTGGTAAGTGCGTCCATTTCACAAGGTACTGGAGAAATTGAGATCTTCTCGTCTTCTTATAAGATCGGTCGAGAAGAACCTCAGGGACAATCTCAAGTTGATCGTCTGTTAATTCCAGTAAACTCGGTGTCTCCAATACTTCCTCTGGATTAGGAGTGTGTTTCTTTAGGAGACTTACGTGAAAGACTCTATGGATCTTGAGGTGTGCTGGTAAGTCCAATTTGTAGGCTTGGTTACCTACTCTTTTGACAATTTTAAATGGACCAGCCCACCTTGGAGCAAGCTTCTTGCAATTGCCGATGCGGAGTTTCGCTTGTTTGACTTTTATCTTTAGCCAAACATTGTCCCCTACTTGGAACTCCCTTACCGTTGAGTGCCCGATCAGCTATGCTCTTTTGCTGCTTCTTCTTTGCTAAGAGGTATCCTCGCACCTCTTCAACCAATTGTTGCATCTCGTGAGCATCTGGCTGGGATACTTCTACCTTGGACACGCGGGGTTGTGCCAAGTGTCTCCGTGTCAAGCAATCGATAGCCGTAGTTGATCATAAATCGGCGACATTTGGGATGACTCTTGCTTGGTGCTATTGTATGCAAACTCAACCAAGTAAATGAAGTCGTCCCACTTTGATTGCTTGTTCCAGACATAATTACGCAACATATCTTGAGTATCCGGTTAGTGCGCTCGTCTGCCCATCTGTCTGAGGGTGATAAGCCGTGCTCATCGACAATTTCGTTCCGATGGTGCTGAAGAGATCCTGCCAGAATGCACTCATGAACTTCGAATCTCTATCAGAGATTATTTCTCTTGGCATCCCATGGAGTCTAAAAATCTCCTTTGTGAATAGCACCGCTGTGTCTAATGCCGTGTCGGTGCTCCTACAAGGCACAAAATGCGCCATCTTCGACAATTTGTCGACTACGACCATTAAGGCATCTTTGCCCCTTATGGTTCTAGGGAGCCCTGTAATGAAGTCCATGCTTATTACCTCCCACTTGGAGTTTGGTACTGGCAATGGCTCTAATGCTCCTGGAATTCGTAGTTGTTCCGCTTTGGTCTGCTGGCATAGCTGACACTCGCGTATGTACCTTGCTATCTGCTTCTTCATGCCTGGCCAATAGTAACTACTTCTTATCTTGAAGTAAGTTTTCGTAAACCCTGCGTGGCCGGCTATTGGGCTGTTGTGGGTGTCGTGGAGGATCAACCTTCTGACTCCGGATGATTCTGGCACACACAACTTATTTTTATGGTACAAGAGCTTTCCTTCCTTTTTAAAATGTTTGAAGGCTTCTCTCTCTTTGTCCGTTCTTGCCTCTTTAGAGAGGCTAGCCCATACTTCCTGGAAGTCCTTGTCTGTTGGCACCGTTTCTTCTATTTTCTTGCCAAACTCACTGGTGAGTGTTGATATGGCATTGCAATGCACCCTTGTTGATAAGGGGTGCCTTGACAGAGCGTATGCGACCACATTGAGTTTTCCCGGCTTGTATACAATCTCGAAGTCGTACTCTTCGAGGAACTCCATCCATCTTCTTTGTCTTAGATTCAACAATGGTTGCGTGAAGATGTATTGCAGACTCTGGTGGTCGGTATCTAATTGGAACTTCCTTCCCAATAGATAGTGTCTCCAGATCTTTAAAGCTCTTACTACTGCCCTTCTCTCGCTGAGTTTTGGTACATATAGCCTCAACCTCATGAACTCTTCCGTATATTTCTGTACGGATTTGTTCCCCTGTTGCAATCTGTGGAACGCTTGCATCTGGTGACACTTGTGTTCTCTTGGAACATAGTGCTTTTTGAAGGCCCTTGCAAACTTTGTGAACCTGCACTTGTCTCTGCTCATCCCATGGGCTTTAGCATAACCCCTCCACCAAATACACGGGCTGCCCTTTTAAGTTTCGCGGTGGCTACCCCGCCCTTATCTTTATCTTTCATGCCGTAAGCATTTCCGTACTCACTCATCTCGTCTAGCCATGCTTGCTGGCCCATCCCTCGATCTGTTTTCGCGGGAAAACTGTTCCGGCTTTTGTGCTTTCGGACATTACTTAAGGCGAATCGACCTTCTTACGGTAGTCCGGATTGGCCTTGCCGCCTCCCGTTATTCTTTCTTCCTTCCCGCCGTTCTTCTTTGTTTCCCCTTCCGGACTTCGATTGCTTGAATCCGAGCTGCCGGAAGAGCCGGAACTAGAAGACCTGGTCGTTCCTCTTTTTCTCCTTTCCTTTGTCTTTGAGAAACGGGCCTCTGGGACACGTACATTCCGGGTCTTGTCTGTTTCTTCCTCACTTTTGCAAAGATGGCTTTGATCTCTTGCAGATCGACCTCATCTCATGCGAGATTTCTTCTTCCGGTGTCGGTGCGTAATACTCTTCGAATAGTTCCCGAGGTTGGAATTGCCTGAGAGGTGTCTGATCGCCTTGGGCTTGGAACTCAAGGTCGACATTCCTGGCTGCTCTGACTGCACATATTACATCGGCACTATTTATCATGAGTTCCTTTTGTTGGTTGCATTAGGTGTTTAAATGATATGATTGTTAAGACAAGGATACCAAAAAAAACATTTGGAAATGCAATTCAAAAAAAAGGATCTTATATTAATATATATAGCCGATATATCTTAATACAGTAGTCATGATTTCCATTAATTTACTGATAGTCGGGGTGATCCTCAAGGAACTTCTTTACTTGGGCTGTACCTACTGTACTTCCCAAGTTCCTGAGTATATCCCTTGCTGACCCCCCTCGGATGGCGGATGCTAGCTCTTCCACCCGTCTATGGGAGGTATGAGCTGCTGTTACTGCCAACCTACCTTGTCGAAGGTGGGGTACTGCAAAGTCGAAAATGCCCAAGGCTGTTTTCCGCTTCACTAAAATGACATGGTCCACCTTTTCTGATAGGCGTGCGTGCATGCCAAATCCTGAAAGTGCTACCAAAGATCTGCCGCGACTTCCTCTCCGCTGGGCTGAAGCTTGTGAAATATTATTACTCTACCGTCTGTTAGGAGCGGAAGATAATATTTGAGTGCTGCTCCCGGTACTCCTCCACGTGCCCCTGAGGTGCCCCTGTGCCTTGATGCATACTGGTCTACGGGTACTTGAACTAATTCCTTGTAATCGTGGAAGAGCGTTCGTACACTTGTCAGGTTTGTGGCTCTCCCTTGGAATTTTGCTATCTGTTCTTGTGAGGCAGCCATCTGCTCCTGAAGTGCTATAAACTCCTCCTCGATTAGGGAAGTTCTTACGTCATCATACCTCGATAGTGCCGTAGTAGCTTCAATGTCCCAGATGGTGTGTCCCGTGTAAGTAGTAAAACTCCTCGTGATTTGTACCGGAAAATCTTCCGTTTCTTGGTCGATGAAGTCTTCTAGATCCGGTTGTTGCCGTAGGAGGTGAAGGAGTTCATCGACGCCAGAGCCTCCTGCCCCTCGCATTCGGGAGGTTTTGATGTCATTTAGCGGCAAGTATTCTTGTCCTTCGACTATGACCGGTGCTAGACTTGTTATTCCCAGCCCGATTGGTTGTGCAATCCTCGGGGTCCCTGTCGCCTTCCGGGTGGGTGATGTCTTGTTCCGCTTCCTGGCGTTCCTCCTCTGCAGGTCCCACCTCTATGTCATCCTCGCTTTCACCGCCGGAGTCTTCACTCTCTTCGGATGCTTCGCTATGGTCTCTTCAGTACTCAAGCGGGGCGCTAAATCACGTCTTTAAGTCCAAGGGTGTGACCTCTAGTGGCTGAATTGATGGTTCACCTATTACGGTTTCTGCCCTATATACTAGATATAAGCTAAGGCTGTGTTGTAGGAGAAGAAGACTTTGCCATTGCTTGTTAGGGTCATGTAGGTTGGTAAGCGGTTGGTTCTCGTTCCTCAATGCCTTGGCAATATTGGGTACATGACTGAGGGTTGTTTGCAATCGGTCCTTGGTACAAAAGTACCCTATGCATGGCGGTATCTTACGTAAGCTAGGGACAACTTTCTCTTGGAATTCTACTTGAGGACTTCTTTGGGCGAAAAGGATTGGAGTTCGTGGTTGCTGAAAGGTCAAATTCTTTTTGAAATACTTGAATACTATATTGACATCTACTTCGATTGATGTGGGGAGGCGCTATACCAACCGATGAAGGCTTCAGTAGCCATGGCGAAGAGCGTCTTTGCCGATGTCAAACGGAACCGAGGCTTTGAGTAAGGCTGGAAGATCGCCTCAATTCGCGGGAGCAGCCTGTGGTTGAGGTTTAGGGGTTATGCGGGGATATATATAGGGAATTTATGCCCTAAAATTTTTAGGGTTTCTAAAACTCCTGACATTTGGGATGAAGGCTAATGTTTCTTGGTTAATTTGAGGCTCGAAGTGGCTTGCCTATAGTCTTAGGGTTCTAATGCAATAAATTTTGGTCGATTTGGGTATGTCTAGCTCAAGTTATGAACTTGGGAAGTTTGGGCGGCTCTAAGAGTGCGCGGGAGGGGTGTTAGGTTGGGACCTAAGTGTGCTCTGGCGCACTCTTGGAGTCGCTCGCATATTTGTGTCAAATGGCTGCAAACTTGTCTGCTGGAAGGGGTAATTCCTATTACTTTGTCTTCTTAAATGCGAGATTCTTTGTTTACTTACCACGTTTTGAACAAATAAAGTCAATCAAGGGAGCAGTTGGCCGGATGACTCTAAGAGTGCGCGAGGAGGGGGTTAGGTTGGGACCTAACTATGCTCTGGCGCACTCTTGGAGTCATTGGTGAAATTACTCCAATTGCTCCGAAAACTAATACTGTGCCTAATGAATGTACATTCTTAAACAACTATATGTTTTATTATTCAAAATTTTATACATCAGATATAATCCTGTTAGTTACAAAAAAAGTAATTTCCCTTCTATTAGTCCTTCCGCTTGATGTACTTAGCCAGTTTCATATCCTTTGGCTGAAGGGTGACTCTTTTTGCATGGAGAGTGCATGCTAATGAATCTTCGAAGTGCTGCACAACCTCCATCTCTGCTGCTTCTTGTAAAGCGAGTAACATGTCGTTGGTTACTCGCTTGTTGGGGTCGAACTCCCACAAGATTTCTCGGACAAACCTCTGGAATGCTGCTCTCGGGATGAGGAATCCGTAGCTCCTTTGGAAGTGTTTGATTTCCCGCAAGGCTCTGGCAAAAGGGGAGTCTTGGGACCTCTTCATAGGCTTCTTGGGGGTTCTCGTAGTTCTCAAGGGGTTTGAGCTGGAATGCTTCCCGAGTTGGCCTCCCTCCTTCCGACGGTTTGACCACGCTTTGCTTCGTAATAGGTCATTAGTCTTCGTGCATCTTCTTGTATACTTTGTAATCTGCCAATTCTTTCTTGTACCTCCTCTCTGGCCCTAAGGTGTACGAGTCCCGGGCGATTTTGGTTGCTTTGCCGACTGCCTTCTCTGCATCTAGCTTCTTTGCTTCTTGCCATTCCAAGAATGGTGGGGGCAACGGCGGGGGTAGGTTAATCTGTGTCTCAACTGTGTTTGGAGTTGGAATTGGCTCTTCCTCGCGGATTTCCTCTGTTTCAGGTTGAGGGTTAGGCTTCTGCTGTGAGGATTCTCCCGTTCCGAGAAGGGTTGCCTCCAAGAATCTTTGCTATATCGTCGTCTCCCAAATGAGGTTGGGGTTGTTCCTGCCAGGTTGGCTCGTTTATAGTTTCGCCGACCGAGGGTTCTTCTCTTCTTATTGAGGGGTTCTTGAGTCATTACCCTTTTTCCTTTGGGGGGTCGGGGTCCTCTCTCGTTCTTGGTTCTTTGTTCCCGCCATTGGTGCGTCTTACGGTTCTACGCAACCTCCTCATGCCTTGTTCTCGCTTTCTCCTCCTTCCTCTTGGCTCTTTCTTCTCTTCTTTTTGCCTTTTCCTCTTTCTTCTTTGCCTTTTCTTCTTTCCTCTTTGCCTTTTCTTCTTTCCTCCGCCTCTTCTCCAAATTCCTGTAATACCTAGGCCGCCTCTCCATGTCAGCCTTCAGTTTGTCGTCAGCATCTTTGAGCTTCTGTTCAGCTGCGAGCACTTGGGCGCTGGGCCTATCGTCCTTCTTTGGCTTGCGGGCGGTTTGTTTGGTCCTAGCCATTGTACGACAGCGTCTGATTTGGAGCAGGGCGCCAAAAGATCGGCTAATGAGAAGGAGCTCGTGGAAGCACGGGAGAAACCTAAAAAATGAGCCTATGTCCCGTAATTTATAGGGTTGGATTTTTTAGGGTTTGGTCGATTTAGTCTTCTGGTGGTTTTGCTGGCAAAAGTCTCTCCCTGTCTTAAAATTGGGGTCTTGTTTGGTGCTGCTTCTTGAATGGCTCTAAGAGTCTTGCGGGGAGGGGTGTTAGGTTGGGACCTAACTATGCTCTGGCGCACTCTTGGAGTCGTCGGCCTTCTCTGCTCCAACACACCCAATTTACACAATTTACATGCTGTTACTCACTAATTTAAGCATTTTAAGCAAGATCCTATCATTACTTTGACCCTTTTATTAATTTATAATCAATTTTAAGGGTCACTTTTGGGATGACTCTAAGAGTCTTGGGAGGAGGGGTGTTAGGTCGGGACCTAACTATGCTCTGGCGCACTCTTGGAGTCGATGTTCCAAAAGTGACTTGTACTTAATGTTTTTCGATGTTTTAACATACAATTCTAGCTATTTCGAGCTTTTTTGATTGGGATTTCATCTTTTATCTTACCATTTGGAGTTCCTAAGGTCAAGTTCTAGGGTTTATATGGGGTGACGACTCTAAGAGTGCGCGAAAGGGCCATTAGGTCTGAACCTAACATGCTCCTGGCGCACTCTTGGAGTCATTGGCCAAAAGTGCTTGAAATTTAGTAGGGTCTCTTACGTGCTATTTCGATTGTTTATTCTATCTTACCTATGTTCTCTAATTATCTTAATCTTAGATAATTACTATCTCTACCCCGGGAGAAAAATTTTCCCGCTACTCGAGGTTTGTGCCTGGGCTTTTATCTCCAAGACTGAATGTCTAGATGAGTTACTCCCTATAGGGTTTCGGTCAGTGCTCGATCCTGGTCTGCCAAGATCAGAGCTCTGATACCATTGTGACGGCCCCGGCTCATATACGATGCCCCGATCGTATACAAACTGGAGATCATCCCTCAAACCAGCATCTGTCCGCTGATGTGAGGCCGTCCACCTAACATCGGGCCCTCGATGGTGGCCAAGAACCCGACGGGGAAGAATGGACGTGTCATTCATCCCGTCTCCCTCGGGATCGACCTAGCAACGGAAGCGTAAACAAATCATGAGCACATAGCATCAAACAATAATAATATACCCACCTCGAAGGGTGGTCCACCATATCACAGTAGCTGCATCACACATCAGTACATCAACATAACATAGGGAGGAACCTACCCAGGCTCTGACTCATGGGGATCGACTGACAGCTTGGGGTCTCCAGAGAGCAATGCAGACAGAATTCATGGCAAATGGATTTGGCTGGCGAAGGAACATGGCCGTTGGGTAGTCCACTCCATCCGCCCCTCCTGTGCATACTATGCAGATAGGCTGAAAAGTATTGGAGCCTGACCGTAGCCTGCCGGGTGAATAGCCAGGGGGGCTACTACTACTGGGTTGCATCTCCCCAGTCCCAATGAGGCAGGAGGAGATCTCTCTCCTCCAGAAGGTTCATGCTACCCACGGGCGAGCTAGAGAGCCACCGCTCGTATACGACTTGAACTCACTGGAAGGCGACGCATCACCCCACGAGTGTCGAGCCCATACCCTGCCCTCACGCAGTGCCAGGGTATTAGGCCTAGCTCACAACGTTCCCCGGCCGTCTTTACGCGCCAGCGGGATCAACCGTGAATAGACAAGCCCTCCCTTGTCAGCCGGTCTAGCTCCGCCACCCACAGCCAAGCGGGCTCCTATGCACAGGCCGCATTAATTGGGAATTAATGGGCTAAAACTATGATCATACACTACTTGGGCTCTGGGTCTCTACCCCCCTTCCCAATACACAAGAGTGGCGCATAGAATGTCACAATAACATCACATCAGAACTGAAACAATAGAATACATCTATCCTAATCTACCTAATCATACATGGTTAGGTTCCTTTGTTAGTATCTATCATTCTTAGGCTGTAGGGGTCGCCTATAGCCAAGAATGAACACTAATCCTATGGAATGAGGGCTGAAAACTCGGATCTAACTATCGGATCAATCACTAACCGGCTTCTTGGCTGGCTCCCACTCCTCTGAAGGCGTCCATGCTGCTGAATCTCGAGATTGCTGGCTTGGATGGTGCTGTTGCTAAGGAATGTCGGTTCCTCTACTACTGTTCACGCGAGAAATCGTCCACTGCTGCTCCAATCCGACCTATGGGGCTGGGAACTGAAAGGGTTTCCCTTTTAGGGTTTATGCCCCTTTATCCCCACGACTTTAGGGCTGGGCCCTGATTGGTTAATGGGCTATTGCCACATGGCAAAAGGATATTATATTCACATGTGGTCTTAGCATGTGCAATATAATCGGTCACAAGGTTGTACCCTAGGGTACTACCCTTTTATGGTCGATGCGTACATGTCGTCTAAGTCGACATGTACTAGTGACGTGTCGGTATAATATACGTATTCATGCCGTATATTATCCTGGAACGTCACAACCCCACTAATAAAAGCCCACTTCTTTCCTGTTTTTGTGGCTACACGATGCTCACCATGAATTTAAAGTCTACTTCAGGCAGGCAAAGAGTACAAAACCATTAGACCTTTGTAGACCTTGCTGTTGCTGGAAATTAACATTCTCAAAATCCCAGGATCAGAAAAGAACACATAAATCTTGACGCTTCAGTAAACTAATAACATTTGTCACTGTCATGGCATCACAGAACATATCCTAACATCTCAAGTCGGGGGCCTCAAACATCTGATAGTTACCACCATAATCTGATACTACAAAAATATAAAAATGCCGTCATATGCAGATACAAAACCAGCGGTCATCAAAAGCAAGGAACTTCAGTTCACATAATTGTAGCTCATAAACCCATGATGGAACTGTACAGATAACTGGAAGATCATTTGTGGAACTCAAAACTGATCATTTTTCCATGCCATTAAACATGTAAAGCGATTTCCCAAATACAACTTTGTCATGAAGGAATGTCTTGACCTTCTGATCCTGTAAAATAATTGTGAGCTCTGAGGCTGCAGTCAATAACGATCATAAGATGAGCGAGCACGGACACCAACTGGACGATCATACATAGCTGGGCGATCTCTGTAACCGCCATCATAACGAATGGGCCCTGCACCAAATGAGTAATAATAGAATTCTCTACGATTTTTGTAAATCGTTAATTTTTCCGGCGGCAAAAAACCTCAAAATCATAGGAAATCACTTAAAAAGAAATTCCAAAAAGGTTTTTAGCCAAACCTGAAAATCCCAAATTAACAAGATTGATGACACAAATAAAGTGTTAATTTAGTGTGGATTTTATGCCTTTTTAGCCTCTGTTTTTACTGTCTTTGTGTTTCAAAAAGTCGAAAAAGGTTATGTTTCTTGCGTAAAAATGGGTTTTCTTACGCTTTTTTCAGACCCAAGATCAAGTTTACACTGAGAGGCCAATCATCAAAGGCATCACCACTAGACCCACAGACATATGAACTGAAAGACCAGACGTGGTACGTCCACAAGGGGCGCAAGAGAAAGCAAACCAACTGAGGCGTACCTGTACTTGTGTAATCTTTCAGGGAAGGGCAAGTACAAGTCTGACGATTATTACCCTGCCGAAGAAATTGTAAACATTGTTGCTACAGAGAACGATGATGAAATTTTAATGAAGTGCATGCATGACAAAGGGGAAGTCTTCTATGTTCTTAATAGTAAAATGCTTAGAATAAGCATGTGCAAACCCAAAGACGTGCATGACTACATATCTGAAAATTACAAGGGCGGCTATGTAAGTTATTCTTAGTGGCTTTACGTATAAATTTATACCGTCATTCTCGTAACTTGACCCTGGATTACAGGATATAGTAGACATTTTGATGTCAGTAGTGCTTTGTGAACAAAAAGTGTTGGTCAAGGGTCTATGGTACCCCATTCCTAACGAAGAGGAAGAGAAGGACGAGGAAGTAGAAGAAGAAGAGGAAGAGGAGGAACCAGTGGTAACAAAGGGAAAGGGTAGGAAGCATTCCCTGGTAGTAGATACACAGCCTCCTACCAAAAAAAAAATCTAGAACCACAAAGTCCTTGACTATAGAGGAGTCAGCAGAAGCTCTTCAGAAGGCTCCTGGAGCAGATATTGTTGTGAAGCCCGCAGATAAGTCAAGTACTATTCTAAAACGGGTTAATGAAACTAAACTGCTCAAACAAACTATTTCTTTGACATTGAGCACCATAAAAAGGCCGCCTAAAAATGAAGATGGGGTCAGAGTGCTTCAGGTCCGGAAGCTGTACGCGGCACATGTGGCTATATTGAAGCAAAGAATGAGAAGAAATCCTCATGCCCATGTGTCGTTACTAGTTGTAATGGTGGACAGGAGTCAGTGCAACCAACTGAAAGATTACAAAAAGGCTGACTTCGAAGATTACACATATTATGTGCTTGGAGACACACATAGTTATAAAGCACGGAAGGAACTTTCAAAAGAAGAAACCCGTAATGAAGTTTGGAAGACCGTAGAAGCACATATCTACGTGGGAGTCACAGACGAAGAAGCAAAGGTCATTGCCGTGAGTCATAATCTCGACAATGACTTCAGACTAAAAATGAGCCTGATAGACAAGATCCGCTTCATGCACAGGGAATACGTAGAGTTCAAACAAATGCATGGGGAGGACTTCAAAAAACAAAAAAACAAACTCCAAGAACTTCGAGAAGCTTGTGTCACGATCTTTGCCTCGCCTATGATTCGACAAGAAGCCCATAATGGCTGTGAAGCAGTACGACAATTACTTCCAGCTTGCTTTCAGAGATGGTCAAGTAAGTAAAAGCTTTAATTTAGTCCTCTGTAGTATGCTTAGCATAGCTTAATTTGTGTATTAACACCGAACATTGTATATTCGTACCAACCAAGGAAGACCAGCCACGGTATAAATTTATACCGTGCCTGGTCGGGGTATAAATTTATACCATGGCGAGTCACGGTTTGAATTTAAACCGTGCCTGGGCATGGTATAAATTTATACCGCTCGGAGGTTACGGTATAAATTTATACCGTGCCCAGGCACGGTATAAATTTATACCGTGGCCAGGCACAGTTTAAATTCAAACCGTGACTCGCCATGGTATAAATTTATAGCGCGTCCAGGCACGGTATAAATTTATACCGTGGCTGGTCTTCCTTGGTTAATTAGACAGTACACTGCGCAACAAACACTTGTACGCCATTCAACACTAAACTACTTGTGTTCGATCATTCACAGGTGTGGGATCTTCAAGAAAGAATATTTTGCATGTTCGAAGATGGTGAGCTGAAAGAACAATCTAGCTCTGCCGGAAAAAAAGCCAAAAAATGGTGGTGAAGCAAAACAAAAAAACATGAGCATTGTACCCTGGACGCAGCTACATGGTTTAAAAAGCAAAGAAATTTTTGTAAGACTATTAGAAAAAGTTGTGGCCAAGGATAGACAAAATGGCCAAAGAAGCTAAGACGTAAGCCACATTTCCCATGTCGTGTTCTTTTTTTCCTAATTTTGTCTGACAACATTTTTTCCTCTGTAGTCAGAAAGACATTGTCACCTGCCAGGCAGAGTTAATGAAGCAACTAAACCTGGAGGACTGGGAGGAGTGTAAGGTTTTGTATCCAACTTCTACTACAGATAGTATTATCAGAGAGCACGCTGTTAACTTCAGTGGCTGGGTAAGTTTTTCAGAAAATACTTTTTGTTTTCGTGTCCTTGTCTCACAGTTTTCTTACAGAACAAGAAGAAAGGGCTACCGACAGGATTTTTAAACCTGGTTCGTAGGGCCAAGGAGGAGAGGCAGAGACTGAAGGCAATTGAGCAGGGAAAAGAAGTCGGCACAAGCAGTTTTGACACTAATTATGAATGATTTACAACATTCGGTCAGGACTGCTTGTACAGGGTTGTTCATGGGGATTGCACGAGGCTGGGAACTCTTTTGGACAAGCAAAATTTTACATTGTGTATTGCAGACATTCCAGGGTAAAAGCACGTTAGGGTGTCATACATTAGGGGGCAATTCATGTAAACTTTTGAACGGGTTGCTGAATTTTAAATGTACTTATTTCATGTATAAATTTTGTCTTATATATTTAAAAAGGGGCAAAATTCCCGTTTGTTTGTAATTATGACGAGTAGAGGCCGGCGGTTGATGCGAAACTCCTGGAGGAAATTCCTCCCTCCAATTTCCTCCAGGAAAATTCCCTCCAGAAAAATTTCCTTCCAAGAAAATTCCCAGATCGAACCAAGAAAGTAGAACACAATTTGAATTTTTTTCCAGGATCAGGAAACATGCAATCTGGTGATTTTGAAACTGAATGTGGCGATCAGGAAAACATGCAATCTGGTGATTTTGAAACCGAATGTGGCAAACATCAGATGGCATCTGGTGAATTCAAAATTGTGAAGAGTAAACAACAGGTGGCATGCAGTAATTTCGAAAGTGGGAGAGATGAGAAAGGGAAAAAGAAGATGGCAGAGCATGATAGCGAAATTGAAAAGGGTAGTACATCCTCAAGGTATGTTACCAAAAAAATAAGGACCAGTGTGCAAAATGCTGTTACTGTTATGAGAAAAGAAGCTGAATCTCTGGCTCCTAATCAAAGGTACTTATTTGCTTCTAGATTCTTGCAAGATCACAGCTATTGGAGCTTTTGAACTGTGATTGGGTTGCCTTCACAAGCGATGGTCAAGCATGCAATTTTAGAAAACCTTAAAGATGGATTGGAAGAGGTAAAATGTTCTAATAGTGGTGATAAATTGGTCGCCAAGCACTCGGTTTTATCAATGGTTGTGGGGAAAAATGGTGATTTGAAGCAAAAGGGAATTGCTTGCAAGATGCTCAAATGCCATCCCCGAAATCTTTCATATGCTGCTAGCAGAAGAAAGAGAATGGCAATTGCTGGTTCAAACATTTGGGCATTAGCAGGCAGGAAGGCTAGATCTGATCGTTTGGATGAAGAAACCAAGCTAAAAGTCATCCAGTTCTGGCTTAACAACACCAAGGTTTCACCAAAATACAGGGATGTGAGGAAAAAAAGAAGCGAGGCAATCCAGTATCTTGACATTCCTCAGGTATTAAAGCTTTTGTCAAAGAAACTATTACATTTCAGTTTCTTTGTTGTTTTCATGTACATTTTCATGCACATATGTGAACTCCTCTACTAATCTTAGTTTACTTGCTTTGATGTAGCCTTTTCGGTCTGTTTTGCTTATTGTATTATACATGTAAATGAGGTTTATGGGGTCATCTACTTGCTCTTGGAAGTATTTCATGTATATTATGTGATATATATGTACATAGTGTAAGGATGTAAGATTAAATGTGCCAGAAGTGAACTCCTTTGCCAATCTTAGTTTACTTGCTTTGATGTAGCCTTTTCGGTCTGTTTTACTTAATGTATTATACATGTAAATGAGGTTCATGGGGTCATGTTGAGGGTATTCCTGGCAACCCCTCAACTGGAATGGTATAGGACCTCCAGGTTGCTTTAGGCAACCACTCTTTGCTCAGAATTTGCAGAAACAACCTTCAAGGAATCTGTTAGAACCAGTTTCCCAAATTGGAAAAAAATACACAGTACTAACCTTTTGATTCTGAGCAATATAAATTGAATTTTCTCCTGAAATCAATGCAATAGTATACTAGACAATTGATGTGATATATGTGCAAAATATATTCTGAAGTCAGATATCATTTGGCACTTTAAAATCACACAACTGACTAGGTCAAAATTTGGTCAATGCTCTCGGCAGAGGGCTCCTTTTTGCAGAATTCTTTAAGAATAACTTTTTGAATGAAACCACACGGGAAGTGTTAAAGGGTCTAAAGGGTCACGTGCAAACACTCATACAGTCTAAAGATGAAGATATTTTGGAACTGTGGGATTTTATGAACCGACGGACTATGTCTTTTTACCACGAGAATACTTTTTCAAATTTTGTTGATATTTAGGTAGGAAAGCTATGTAAAAGGAACAATAGAGATATTCTAAATCAACCCTTGCTATTAAAACCACTAAAGCTTCGTGAGTTCAACTACTGAGTATGCAAATGGTGCGCGATTCAGTGATGAGATATGGAATGGCATTATGGTGAACGAGTTTTTCTTTATTAACCATAGAACAAAGGTTGATTGATATGCATACTAGTTGAAAGAAACGAAATAATCTATTTTTGAATTTTCTTTAGTCTTTATGCAATATAAAAGCTATTTGAGCTATTTTTGGAATTTCAAAAATTTCAAAGGGAAAGATATTACCAAATTGGATTTTCATTCACTTGATATAACAAATTGGAGGAATCACATCATTTTTCGATGCCCACGGTTAATGAGCAAAGCATATTTCCGAAAAAACGGACAGATTTATGGTCAGCTTTACTGATCAACAATCACTTTGAACAGCAAGGAGGGTCGAATCCGCAGCAGGAGATCACTTTTGCATGTACTTCACACCAGCAATCTTCAGTTTAGCATAAAAGCCCCTAACTTTCGCATAGAGATTTGCCCTCTTTAAAAAGGCCCTGTTCTGTTGAAATTCTTGAATCTACGGCCAGATCCTTTGTCTTTTAGCTTTGATTTGGTTTTCTTGATGTTGCAGAGGTGGGTTCGGAAGGTAATGATGAGAATTTGTGGTCGGATACAGCCAAAAAATTCCGTTTCTTGGTTGGCAAAAATTAAGGGTTCTTGGCTTCCTTCAGCAGATATATCCCACAGGCCAAGAGCAAAAAGTTAAACAAGGATATAAATAGACTTCTGAAGCCGTTTCAACTAATTGCGTGGTCTCCTCCCACGCCAGCGTCGGCTCGTGATTCGACCTGGCACGCCAGGGACGCCACTTGGCGGAAAATGAGAGGGTAGATAGATGGGGGTAGATGTAGGTAGGTTTTGCCATTTTTCCAAAGAAGGCACGTTTCCCAAGAAGTAGCTTAAGGAGGTCCAAATAAACTCAATTTGAAAATTTTTTTGTGCCAGGTGGCATATTTTCACAAGGGCTACCAGGTGGTTTTGTCAAAAGATGATTTGGAGCACTTTGATTTTTGTCCAAAGAGTGAAGGGGGTGACTAGGCATAAATTTTGGTGAGGTGGCAAATGTACTGCTGATGTGGTACCATTGGATGACAAAAGAACTTTCCCCTAGTCAAAATGTTTTAATGAGGTGGATATGGAATGAAAATGATGTGGGTTGACACGTGTGAATAGTGATGTGGACTTGTGAGTGATGATGTGGGCATAAAAAGAATACTTTTGCCAACTAGACATAGGTGACAACCTTTCCTCAACCTAGTTGATCATTTTAACCCTAGGTTTTTTGAAGTGAGAGAAAGTAGGGTAAAGCCTCAACTTTTTTTGTTACTTTTGGTAAACTTGTGAATGTATGGATGGATCATGAGTGTGTGGGTCATTTTGACTAGGGAAAAGTGATTTGAACAATCCCAAGGTATGGTATGATGAAATGTAGGTATATGGGAAATGATAGTATGAAGTGTAGAGATGACAAGAGATAGGAAGGTGGAATATGAGTCAAATGGCTATAAAAATGGGAAATTGGCTGGGCAAAACTCTTGCAACATCAAGAATCCAAACTTCAAATGCTCAAATCATGGAATAGACTTCATACCATGCTCATGCCTCGCAATTCTTCAACAAGTGACTTCAAATCTTGTAGGAGTGATCTCTAGTACTTTGGATGATAATCAAAAACCTTGTCCATCCTCCAATTTTGAGATAACCAAGTGAATGTCCTTCTTTGGTTCTTCTAAACATTTGTTCCTTTTCTTTGTTTGGTGAGTCTTCAAGTGCTTCTGAAAGCCAATGGTCTTCATATTTCCTCATGCAATCAATGAGCCAAATGTCAGATATGTCTAGGCTCTTCTATGCTGCCATGAGTGGCAGCATCATGCTAAAAAAAGAGGGAGGGGTTTGCCAAACCCACGATGACTTCAAAGTCGCGAAGATTGCCATGATGGAAAAAAGAATGGCAATGTGGATATGATGCATATGTTTGAGAAACAGAGTTCTTCATGGAAATCGAGGCCAAGCATGGAGCGGATGATGATGAATGAAATTGAGGGTGAACACATCTACGTTATCTAACAAACATGTTAGGCGAGTGTGCTTCTTTGGATGGTAAAGATGATGGCAAACACATGTGTGAAGTGAAGAGAATGAATGAGCGGATGGAGCCGAATGAGTCAAGGATGAACACACACCTGCATACAGTATACAACAACCATATTAGCTGAGTGTGCTTCTTTGGGTGGTAAAGATGATTGCAGCACACATTTGTGAAGTGAAGAGAATGAATGAGCAGATGGAGCGAATGAGTCAAGGATGAACCTGCACCTGCATACAGTATCTAACAAACATGTTAGCTGAGTGTGCTTGCTGGATGGTGAGGATGATAGCAGCACACATATGTGAGGTGAAGATAATGGAGAGTGAAAAGGTGAAATGAATGATGTATGGCCAGTGGATGTCCCTGCATGGAAGCTTAATTAATCATTAGCACCACATACCTGTTCTTCAAGAATCGTTTAGCTCATAGAATAGTTATCTCTGCAAAAGGTTATGACAACAAGGTGCAATCCTACAACTTACTTATCTAACTTGAAAATTTAACTTCTCATAACATACTTCACACATTTTAAGACTTATAAATAATTCAAGCTCTAACTTACTAATCTTCAGGACAATTTATATCTAATGCAATGCAATTTTTTTTTCTTTTTGAAATATTTCATGACTCTGTTTCTACCCTAATAACTCATACTCTAAATATAGCTACTAATTCTTATTCAAACAAACTAAGGGCAACATGTTGTTGCCAATACCTCTTCAAATGCAGAATATTGATAGGATTTGGTAAGACCCTTCCTTCTGATATGGACCTCAACCAGTAAGAATCCTGGCCTGCTGTTCCTGCAACCTCAAAAGGACCTTCCCACAGCTCTTCAAATTTGCTGGCACAATCCTCTTTTGCTTTATTCCATTTTAAAACTAATTCCCCATCTCTCAATGTACCTTGTAATTTATGTGCAGCCTTGAATGCTGCCAGATCTTTGGCTTTTTTTAATAATATTGCATTTTCAGCTTCATGTCTGTGCTCTTCCAACTGCATAAGTCGTATACATCTTTCTTTGAGTGCTTCCTCCATTTCCAAATTTAGTTTCAAGGCCATCCTCAGGGAGGGAAGTTCTAATTCTATTGGGACAATAGATTCTACTCCATAAACCAGGCTGAAAGGTGTATGCTTGGTTGAGATTTTGGTAGTAACTCTATAAGCCCATAAAGCATCATGTAACTTCATGTGCCAATCTTTCTTTGAAACACTAATAGTCTTCTTGAGAATAGTCTTGAGCACTTTGTTTGTAGATTCTGCTTGGCCATTACCTTGAGGATAATAAGACGAGCTCTTGGAGTGTCTCACTTTGAGAGTTGCTAGCAATGTGGCTATGACATCGTTTAAAAACTGACTACCCCTATCAGATATGAGTTTAAAAGGTATACCAAACCTGGCACATATATTCTCATGGATAAATCTGGCAGTAGTATATGCATTGGCTTGTCTCAGGGGAACAGCTTCAGCCCATTTTGTAAAGTAATCAGTGGCCACAAGGATGTACTGATGTTGTGCAGAAGAAGGAGGATCTACAGGTCCTATAAAATCAAGCCCCCAAGTCTGGAAGGGTCCTGGGGAAGTTATGGCGGATTAATGCAATTTGGTTGGAGAATCATACGCCAAAAACCTTTTATTTATGATGGTGCTTGATTGTCTCATAACAAATCTTGAAAAGAGTTGGCCAATAATAACCAGACCTCAAAATCTTCTTTCTTTGTGGTATCTGGCTTGCAAAAGTGTCCACCACATACCCCTTCATGGCATGCTTCCACCACTAATCTAGCTTCTTCTTTGTCAACACACCTTAGAATGATGCCTTCCTTGTCATACCTGCATAACACATTTCCAATTAGTCTATATTTGTTGCATTTTTCTTTGAACCTTCTTTTTTGGCTAGAATTGAACCCTTCTGGTATTTCATTCAGCTCCAGAAACCTTCTTATCTCTTCTTGCCAATCTTCCTCCTGCACAAGATTTACATCTACATCTGCATCCTCTTGAACATCATTAGCCAAACCTTCTTCATCTTCCTGTTCGAACAAGATATTAGTCAAGTATGAACTAGGATCATTAACTAAAGTGATCACTTTGACAACAATATCATAAGCTTGAATTTTGCAGGCCCATCTACATATCTTAGCCTTAGGCTGCTTTTTTGAGAACATCAAGGATAAAGGATTTTGTTTCATGTACACTTGAGTATGGCTTTTTTGAATGAGATGTCCCTGTCTATCAATCAAGAACATAAGGGCTGCTGCACTTTTTTCTAGTCTTGGATATCTCATTTCAGTGTTAGACCAAATTTTGCTGGCAAAAGTTACCACCTCTTCTTCTTGCAGTGAGAACTAATCCTACACCCTTTTGGTTATCTTGATATAAGCCTCAAAGGGTTTGGATGTATCGGGAGGTTTAAGTAATGCAGATTGGAGATGGCTTGTATAATATTATCAAAAGCAAGCTGGCGGTGAGTCCATTCAACCATAATTAACTTGCTCTCATGTTTGGTATACACCTTAACCTTGGTGAGATCAGATATAGAACCCACGGTATTAGAGAAATGTGGAACATACATCCTCGAGAAAACTTACCATCCCCAAAAACTTTTTAACTTCCCTAACAGTTTTTGGGTGGTGCTAGTTTTTCGGGGCATCCACCTTACTTTCAGCTACTTGAATCCCCTTGGAAGATACTTCATGGCCTAGCAATCCTCCCTTGGAGCGGAGAAACACGCATTTTTGGGATTTAAACTTACACCCCTTTTTACGCACATAACACATATTTTAGTTAGATAATTAAAATGATCCTTTAAGGCTGATCCCAAGCAAAGATCATCAAGAAAAACCACGAATGCAGTTGAAGGCATGTCCTTGAAGATAGCATCCATTGTTCTTTGAAAAGTTCTTTGGGGCATTCATCAAACCAAAAGGCATTCTTTTCATGGCAAAAGTTCCCCATGGTGTAATGAAAAGCTGTCTTTGGCTGGTCTTCTAGCTTGGACGAGATCTGATTAAACCACGAGAATCCATCTAAGAAAGAGTAGATCTCCTTCCACCTGCAACTGCATGTAAAACTTCTTCCAAAAAGGCAAAGGATAGCAATCTTTAACGATTGGCTTTATTCAAATCCCTATAGTCAATGCAGATTCTAATAGTTTTGTTTTTTTTTTCAACAGGCACAATGCATGACAACCATTCTGGATTTGATATTTCAGTGATCACACCTGCATCTTTCATTCTAAGTAATTCTTCTCTGATTAAGTCAAGCAAGGATACATTGATTCTTCTGAGTTTTTGCATCACAGGTTTGATACCCTCCTTAACCTTTATCTCAAACTCACAAATGTTCTTATCAACACCAACTAATTCATCATAGTCCCAAGCAAACACATCCTTCCATTCATTAAAAAAATTAGTTAATGTGCATTCATCTTCTTCTCTAAACATATCTCCAACATACAAGACTCTATTCTGACCATTTTTCTCTATTTGGATTTCTCTTACTTGTTTTTCAGTACTAGCATTGATTACCAGAATAGGATGAAGTTGTTTGAGTTCTTCTTCTTCAAGCTCTTCTTCTTTAATAGCACCTTCTGCTAGATGTTCAAGCAAGACACTCTTGCATAAGGCATCTGCCTCCTCATTGAACTCTCACGGTTATATGATCACGACTCCCAAGTTGAAAATCCTGATAATTCTTCTAAAGCTTGATCTCTAAGTATGAGCATATCCTTGTTCTTAGTCTGATAATCTCCTAGGATCTGTCTACACACAAGTTGGGAGTCACCAAACACAATAATGTCAGTAATGCCAAGGTGCTTAGCCTCCTGCAATCCTGCAATCAATGCTTTATACTCAGCCATGTTAGAAGTGGAATTCAAATGGATTCTGCCTACTTTTGCCATTAATTTACTGGCCTTATCTTTGAGAATAGCAGCAGATGATGCTATGCTTAGTTTCTTAGAAACACCACCATCAAACCATAAGTAAGCACTACTACTTTCCTTGAGTGTCTCACACTTGTCTGATGGTCTCTTTGCTATATCAAGCTGAGCCATAATGACTTCATACTCACCGGTTGGTTAGACATCAACAAATCTTCTTCAATATAGTTAAAAGATTCAAATTCCCCAAGCTTGTTGTAAATAGTGACTGTCCTTTTGCCATCAGTAATGGTACACTCACCTCTTGACCATATAGGCCTAGCATCTACTGTGGACAGCCATCTCCTTCCTAAAAGAAGGTCATAAATATCTGATTTCTCATTCATACCTTCAAAAGCAACTACTACAAAATTAGCAGCCACTACAATCCCTTCAATATCTATAGGTACCTTGCTTACAATCCCTATGGGGTTTATTTTTTGAATTGGAGAAGGATTTAAGTACCATTGGGGCTTTTTTGTCAATCTCTAAGCCACATTGTCTCATCACATGATGTGGCATGACATTTAAAGGTGAACCACCATCTAGTAATACCTTGGACAAAGCTCTTTTACCAATGTTGGCAGCACAAGTGAAGGCACCTGGATCATGCTCATCTTGTATCAGCATTTGTTCTTCAATGTGGTTTGTAAAAGCAATCTGCTCCTCTTGTGTGAGGTTAACTTGTTCCTCCTGAGTCAAACTAAGCATCTTTTTTCTGTAAGTAGGAGCAATTCTCAACAATGTGAGTAGGTCTACACTGATTTTTGAACTTTTCATAAGAGTCTCAAATTCATCATTGTCTTTATCTTTTCTCGGAAACTTTTGACAAGGCAGAGGGGGTATCAGTTGTTTACCTTCTTCTGCAGGTTTGTTTTTATTCCCTCTACCTTCTAAAGCACTTGTTTCTGTTTCTTCTCGAATTGCCTCCTTGTCTTTCATCATAGCTCTGGTGTGCACAGCCATAATTTCTTCCTGCTCTTCAGATTCCTGCACAAACCTTATAGGATAAGAAGTTTCAGACAAATATTTAACTGAAGCAGTGGTTTCAGCAGTCTTTGCTTTTTCTTGTCTAGCAAAATACTCTTTAACACTACATCTATCTTCATAGTGTCCTGTGGCTTTGCAAAAAATACAGACAGGGCACTCTTTACCATAATGGCCTCTCTTATTGCATTTAAGACAAAGCCTGTACCAACAAATCTCAGAAGAATGAGTGTCTCTCATGCAATGTGCACATGGAGGATAAGTTCTTCTTTCTGGTCTTGAAGCCTTCAATTCCTGGAGTTGTTTGGTCACTTCAAGTAGGGCCTCAGCAACCTTGTCAACATCTATTTTGGTATTAGCAGCAGCGTTATCTGATTCTTCAGTTGTCTTGAATTTCTTCTTGTCTTTCTGAATAGCATAAACTGGTATGGCATCTGGACCCATATGCTCTTGTTCAAAATCTGGGAAGAAAGGATCATTAGTGGCATAAACATCATCTGGCAAGGAAGAAAGCACATCAGCAATTTCAATAGCCTTGTTAAAAGCCTTGTGAATGGTAGCAAATCCCTCCTGCTTGTAAATCTTAAGCATTTTCCTGTGTACTCTCGGTCTGCCAGTCAAACCTCTTATAAAAGATGCAACAAGATGCAAGGTATGGTGAGGCACTTGATTAGTTTGACATTTGGTGAGATACACATGAAATCTTTCTACATATTGATGAATAGTCTCACCATTTCTAATATGGAAAGTTTGTAATTCAAAAACAAGATCTTGAGGATCATAAACCTTTCCAAACCTTGCTAGGAATCTTTTGATAATCTCATCCCATGTGTTAGTTCCATCACTTATCACATATTCCAACCAAGCTCTTACTTCATCATTTTTGAAGCACTTCTTGAATTCAGTGAACTTGGTACCTTTCTTGTGGCCATATTCTTGATAATACTCATCAAAAACCTTGAGAAAATTGTTAGCACTCATAGTAGAATCAAATGTAGGAACAGGAATGGGAACATTCAGTTCAAAGTATTGAGCAGGCACAGTTGTGTTTAGATTCACAGATTTGTTGAGATGTACAGACATACCTTGGGGTGTAGCTTGTACCTCTGCATTATCTTGTACCTCAGCATGTTCAGATGTCTCAGCATTTCGTCTAGGAGCCATAGTTCCCAAGAACCAGGGTGGATCTCGGTAGGAGCCTCCAAGATGTTGAGGGTATTCCTGGCAATCCCTCAACTGGAATGGTATAGGACCTCCAGGTTGCTTTAGGCAACCACTCTTTGCTCAAAATTTGCAGAAACAACTTTCAAGGAATCTGTTAGAACCAGTTTCCCAAATTGGAAAAAAATACACAGTACTAACCTTTTGATTCTGAGCAATATAAATTGAATTTTCTCCTGAAATTAATGCAATAGTATACTAGACAATTGATGTGAAATATGTGCAAAATATATTCTGAAGTCAGATATCATTTGGCACTTTAAAATCACACAACTGACTAGGTCAAAATTTGGTCAATGCTCTCGGCAGAGAGCTCCTTTTTGCAGAATTCTTTAAGAATAACTTTTTTGAATGAAACCACCTGGGGAAGTGTTAAAGGGTCTAAAGGGTCACGTGCAAACACTCATACAGTCTAAAGATGAAGATATTTTGGAACTGTGGGATTTTATGAACTGACAGACTATGTCTTTTGCCACAGAGAATACTTTTTTCAAATTTTGTTGATATTTAGGTAGGAAAGCTATGTAAAAGGAACAATAGAGATATTCTAAATCAACCCTCGCTATTAAAACCACTAAAGCTTCAGGAGTTCAACTACAGAGTATGCAAATGGTGCAGTTCAGGTGATGAGATATGGAATGGCATTATGGTGAACAGAGTTTTTTCTTTATTAACCATAGAACAGTGTTGATTGATATGCATACTAGTTGAAAGAAACGAAATAATCTATTTTTTGAATTTTCTTTAGTCTTTATGCAATATAAAAGCTATTTCAGAGCTATTTTTTGGAATTTCAAAAATTTCAAAGGGAAAGATATTACCAAATTGGATTTTCATTCACTTGATATAACAAATTGGAGGAATCACATCATTTTCGATGCCCACAGTTAATGAGCAAAGCATATTTCCGAAAAAACGGACAGATTTATGGTCAGCTTTACTGATCAACAATCACTTTGAACAGCAAGGAGGGTCGAATCCGCAGCAGGAGATCACTTTTGCATGTACTTCACACCAGCAATCTTCAGTTTAGCGTAAAAGCCCCTAACTTTCGCATAGAGATTTGCCCTCTTTAAAAAGGCCCTGTTCTGTTGAAATTCTTGAATCTACGGCCAGATCCTTTGTCTTTTAGCTTTGATTTGGTTTTCTTGATGTTGCAGAGGTGGGTTCGGAAGGTAATGATGAGAATTTGTGGTCGGATACAGCCAAAAAATTCCGTTTCTTGGTTGGCAAAAATTAAGGGTTCTTGGCTTCCTTCAGCAGATATATCCCACAGGCCAAGAGCAAAAAGTTAAACAAGGATATAAATAGACTTCTGAAGCCGTTTCAACTAATTGCGTGGTCTCCTCCCACGCCAGCGTCGGCTCGTGATTCGACCTGGCACGCCAGGGGGGACGCCACTTGGCGGAAAATGAGAGGGTAGATAGATGGGGGGGTAGATGTAGGTAGGTTTTGCCATTTTTCCAAAGAAGGCACGTTTCCCAAGAAGTAGCTTAAGGAGGTCCAAATAAACTCAATTTGAAAATTTTTTTGTGCCAGGTGGCATATTTTCACAAGGGCTACCAGGTGGTTTTGTCAAAAGATGATTTGGAGCACTTTGATTTTTGTCCAAAGAGTGAAGGGGGTGACTAGGCATAAATTTTGGTGAGGTGGCAAATGTACTGCTGATGTGGTACCATTGGATGACAAAAGAACTTTCCCCTAGTCAAAATGTTTTAATGAGGTGGATATGGAATGAAAATGATGTGGGTTGACACGTGTGAATAGTGATGTGGACTTGTGAGTGATGATGTGGGCATAAAAAGAATACTTTTGCCAACTAGACATAGGTGACAACCTTTCCTCAACCTAGTTGATCATTTTAACCCTAGGTTTTTTGAAGTGAGAGAAAGTAGGGTAAAGCCTCAACTTTTTTTGTTACTTTTGGTAAACTTGTGAATGTATGGATGGATCATGAGTGTGTGGGTCATTTTGACTAGGGAAAAGTGATTTGAACAATCCCAAGGTATGGTATGATGAAATGTAGGTATATGGGAAATGATAGTATGAAGTGTAGAGATGACAAGAGATAGGAAGGTGGAATATGAGTCAAATGGCTATAAAAATGGGAAATTGGCTGGGCAAAACTCTTGCAACATCAAGAATCCAAACTTCAAATGCTCAAATCATGGAATAGACTTCATACCATGCTCATGCCTCGCAATTCTTCAACAAGTGACTTCAAATCTTGTAGGAGTGATCTCTAGTACTTTGGATGATAATCAAAAACCTTGTCCATCCTCCAATTTTGAGATAACCAAGTGAATGTCCTTCTTTGGTTCTTCTAAACATTTGTTCCTTTTGCTGTTTGACTGAGTCTTCAAGTGCTTCTGAAAGCCAATGGTCTTCATATTTCCTCATGCAATCAATGAGCCAAATGTCAGATATGTCTAGGCTCTTCTATGCTGCCATGAGTGGCAGCAGGTCATCTACTTGCTCTTGGAAGTATTTCATGTATATTATGTGATATATATGTACATAGTGTAAGGATGTAGGATTAAATGTACTATAAATTGATACTATACATAATCTACTGTACATATGTACTGAATATGTACAGATTCAATCAAATCTTTTTACATGTACAACTGATATGTACTGGTATACATAGTATTTCTTACTTATGTACTGGATATGTATTAAGGTATTCAATGCACAGTCTTCTCCAACTTACATATTTTCTTTTGCAATGTGCAGGCTAAGCTGTATGAGCAGTTTGTGGAGGAGAATCCAGATGCAGATGTTGGTATTAGAATGTTCGAATACCTGAAACCAAGTTGCATAAGGAAATTGAAGGAGAGAAACACTTGCTGTTGTGTCAAGCATGAACAAGCAGAGAATTTCAGAAAAGCTTTCAACTCTATGAGGCAGAAGTTTCACATAAATTGCAGTTGCAATTGTGATGTATGTGCTGTTGGTACACATGATGGGGTTTGTCAGGCACAAAAGCTTACATTTTGTAATGTTAGCACTCTTTGGAGAGAAATGGTTTGCCAAAAAGAGGAAAGGGAAGAGTGGCACAATCTGAAGTGCATAAGGGGGGATTGTGAAAAATGTGGTAAGCAAAAGATTCCCTTATGTCCAAAAGAGACTGATCAGAATAATGAAGATGATGTTAAATGGCAGGCTTACTGTTATATGGACGAGAAGTCAAGGAAGGGCACTTCTAGAAGACTAAGATTGGTGGAGAAGCAAACAGATGCTCCTTTCATGCTATCTGCCATGTTTGATCACATGAAAAAGTTTGTGCATCACAACTTTGCAGCTCATTGGCAGAGCAAGGAATTTAGGAGAAGCATTCAGAGTCTAAGAGATGATTCTGTGATATCAGTAGTAGACTTTGCAGAAAATTACACATTGCAGCCCTTCAAAGAAGTGCAGTCTGAACATTGGAATGCAGACCAGATCACTATTTTGGTACACATCACTCTCTTCAAGGTAAATGGTAAGTTGCAGAAGACTGTTCACTTATATGTTTCTGATGATAGAAGTCATGACACACATTTTGTACAACATGCATTTCAACTTCATCTTCAGTGGTTGAAAGAGAATGGAGGATCTCACATGCGGTATCATCTCGTGGTCAGATGGTTGTGTTTGCTTTCAGTTCAAATCCGAAGATCATTCTACTTCATATGCGTACCATTGTCGCGATGGCATTCGTGTACAATGGAATTTCTTCTGATCGTGGCATGGGAAGGGGGAACATGATGGAGAGGCTGCCAAGGCCAAGCAACTCTTGGCCAGTGAGCAAAGAAGAGAGCATGGGATTGAAATAAAGGGTGCTCATGATGCCTGTGTTGTTTTGAGAAACAAGAAATCTCAAGTTCGTAGAGTGTATTGGGAAGTGAAGGAGGCTGAGATTGACAGGTCAAAGCCATTTGATGTGCAACCCCTTCCTGGTGTCCAAAGCTGGCACTGTGTATCTTCCATAAGTCCGGAGGACCCAACCTTACTGATGGTTAGACCACTATCTTGTTTTTGCAGTGCCTGCATAAACTTTGAATGGCAGGCATGTGAGTCTATTCAACATTGTGGAAAGTGGACATTGAAGAAGCTAGTCCCATGTGCACATGCTGAAGGTACAGAATTGGAATCAGAAACTGCAATGTTTGCAAATGAGGTAGAGGAGTTACATGATGTGATACAGTTTGGTGATAATTTTGCTTCTTTTGCTCTTCCTGGTAATGAGGAAGATGTGCCATACTATGTTCTTGCTTGCACTAGAGAAAAGCATGTATTGGATCAAACAAATATTGATGATTACAAGAATGAGCATCATGCGGTGGACGCATCATATCAAGCTTACTATTATCAGAAATTGCCAAGTTGCCATAACAAATATAAGCTGTTGGATGATAGAGAAGTATTGGTGCCAGTAGAGTCTGTTATTGGAGCTAAATTTCCCATGAAGAAGATAAATCACAGGGTTAAAGGTGCTAGTGCAGCTTTTGCATTGTCTGATGATGTGCATGAGATGTTGCTAGGAAGTCTTCCCGAAATGGTGGATGCCTTGGATTAGGTGAAGGCTTTGAATTTGCAGTGCTTTGTATTGTGTTACTTTTTGAATTGAATTGAATTTGCAGTGGTTTGTACTGTGTGAACTACCTGATTTGTAAAATATAGCATGGAACATGTTAAAGTTCAAATTGTAGACAAGTGCAAAAGGTACACATAATTATATTTCTGGAGCAAATAGTACAGTGTACACACTTAATAACTTAAGAAGCAGGCCTAATCACTATGTCATTTGGAACACAATATCTCAGTACTATTGCATCATGCACGCCTTTCTTCCAACGGTTTTCGGGATTTACATGTGCTGCAGCAGTAGCACTTGCTGTTGGGCATTCTCTGGCTATTGGAAGGCCGGTCCACCCTATTGGCTGATCAACTACTTCTGCAAAGGATGGTCTCCCCCAAGGATTATGTAGTAAACCTTGGACTGCAAGTAGATTTAGCAAATTGCTTCGAGTATCTGAATCACTGATTCTCTCAACCATTTCCCAAAGCTCGGGAAGCATAGTATTCGACCTTGGATTAGTCCCCCACCAAAGATATTGGGAACTTAGATTTCTTTCTTCTAGATCAGTTGGTTGAAGATCTACTTCAGCTGGTTGAAGAATTTGACACTTGTTTTGTGGATCATTCCTTACACCTACAATGCATACAAAATTATTAGTATATCATGTGAAAGCTTAATCAGACATTACCTAAGCTATGTACATACAAACTGATTGTAAAAAGCTCTACAACATACAACATCTAAGCATAATTGTATTACCTAAGTTAGATACATACACGAAGATGTGCCCGTGTCCTCGACTTGTTTGCTATCGATGTACCAAAGACACTCATCTTGTACCCCACCTTCATCATCTTCACTAGATTCTTCTATTATTGTGAATCTCTTCACTGTGATGCTAGGCTTCTTAATTAGCAAGCAACCTCTATTGCAAAAGCTCCATAAACTATCAATGTCTTCACCATATTGAGATTTTATGCATTTCACTCTTCGTGTCATTGTATGCACGAGAAGTATCAAATTGATGCTCTTGGACATAAGTGGTAAAGTCATTTGCATTCTTCAAGCCTACAAACCACCAAATAGCCAACACAAATCTTTGTCTTCACCCAGTTAGCACTCGATGCCATAATGGTATGCGCAAGAGCAACCCTCATTGAAGATACATTTGAAAGGAAGGTCAAGAATCATAACACATCTATTTCCGTGATTCGGATACTTGAGGAGTGGAATATCTAAAGGGAAGAGAAATATGTCTGTCCCATCATTGGCCTCTAAGAAGAGGGTCCAACATCTATTGCCACCATAAATGAATTTAAATCTTGGTATGCCTTGCTCATACAACTTGTCTACAATGGTCATCCGAACATCCAAGGGAAGATCCCACCAAACGTACCCAAATCCCAATGGTTGGAACACCAAGACAACAATGATTTCGACAATGGACGACAAAAGAAGACTCCATCGTAATTGGATTGGCACTTGAGTGCCATTATAGTCATTGGGTGCTGATTTACAATAGTAACCCAAAATGCCTTGGAGATCAAATATAATAAGCCCTGTAAGTAATCCAGGCGCTTAGGTTAGCCATACATCTAACCCCGACCAAGCCTAAGGATAAGACAGAAAGTCTAAACTAATTCTAGTTTTAACCCTTGATAGAAATTAAAAGCGTTGCAAACAATTTCTTATTCAAATAAATTTCAAAGTACAATAGTCAATTAGCTTTAAATTCCATAAGTTGGAATGAGTTTAACTACCACTCTTACGCCTGTGCCCAAAGTGACAACTTGTTTTGTCTCATCTCTTCTTCTCAAACCATATTCAATCATGGCTTTTATTAATACATTTCTTCTGCCAAGTGCAAAATCCTTGTCGAACCATGTTGATGAAAACTGCAACAAACACAAGAATTAAGATCCGCTACAATAAAACATCCCAAAAGATTTATGTGAAATATAAGAACAACTCACCATGCTTTTAGAATTCACTTGGGCATCCACAAAAGCTTGCATAAAGGCCATCACATAAAGACCGCAGCTTACATTATCTGGTTGTTGTGGAACCTCCTGAATAGTTTCCTTCTTCACTGCATTCTTCACATATAATTCAACTCTACGTGAGCTAGAGTTGGTTAGATATGTGATGACATCCTTATGAAGCCTGCACACACAAATGAGAACATGCAACTAAGATTTAAGCAAGCAGCAGTGGTACATATACTGAAAGAAAATGCTCACATATTTAGGAGTTTGTCATCCACCGTTATACCCATGGAGTTCAACACAATAATTGCGGGAGAAGCCATTGAGGTGGTACTGCAATTTTTGCGAACTCTAAAACAAAAATCACCAAAACATGATGGGCAGGGGTCCTCAACTTGAACTGAACCATAATATACCGGCATTTACTAACAACAATGCCTTGTAGCCCTTTTCTCAATCGCAGACTTCACCGACCGTCCCATACTATTAGCATCCGGGCTAATCTTTTAAATGCTGCCCGATAAGTCAAAAAAAAGTTTTCTGAAGGGAAAAAGAAGACATCTCGCCATTTGGATGTCAATGTGCTGCTCACATACCTTCCGAATATGTCTAAATGTCTGTTAGACATGTACCTATCTTTAAACAATGTCTCCACACAATATTTCGTGACCTTAATCAGAGGTTCAGCTTGGAACGGATAGAATGGAACCATTGTCTGAAGGTTATCCATGTCACTGCAAACCAAGCATCAATGGTAACTAGCATAAAACACATATTTACTAATCCAATTACACTTACAGTTGCTCAACTGATGTCTGGCTTCTAGTTCTCTTAGTCGGGTCATGACACCTTTGTATCTTTTCTTTTTCTTGACTCTTTCTCGTTCACACCACTATCTGTATCTGTTCTATCCTCAGATTCCTCCTTCTCTTGCTTCACCACAACCACCTGCTTCATATCTGTAGCCACATTCTCCACTAAAATTTCTTCAGTACCAGTTGTATATGTTCCTGTCTTACATGATTCTTCAATCTTTTCGATTGTAGTTCCAACTAAGGCCATAGATCCACTAGTTTCCTCTGTTTCTGCGAATAATAAAATGTATGAACATGCAATAACTAAATGCAATAAGTAGTTTTGACTTACCACTTGAAAAAAAGATTTTCAAGTTCGGTCTCGATGATGTGGCATTGGCTTTAGAATTGGTACCTTCTCGCATTATTGTCTCCAATCTGCTTTTCTTTGGAGTGTCAAGACCTCTACAATAATATCTTTTTTTTTTTAGAGTGTCGAGATGGCCTCATTGTTCTCCTCGCCACTGGTTCCAAAGATTACAAGATAACTCATTGTCAACAACAAAGATAAACATCAAGAAAATGTAGAAATTAAACTAATATGGACACACACTGCGGCCGCCACATTTCAAATTTTTTGCTTCAGGAGCTCAATTTGTTGTGCATATGAAGCTACAATTGTAGCTTTGCTTGTGACAATCAGATCTCAAGTATTAAAAATGAGCTCAATTTGCTTCCTTATAAAATCCAAAGAGAAATTCATTTAAAACTAATTACTTACTTGATGTTCCTTTTCCTCCTCTCTCATGCTCGCTACAAATGTGTTGAATGTGTTCAGAGGTGACCTAGATGTGGACCCGAGTTGACTTATCATGCTTCCCTCCATAATAATCATCTACACAACTTGAAAAATCAAGTGTCTTTGCAGGAGGATCTACTCGTTTTGCCCAAGATCCGCATACGAGGGTGAAATTGAAATACATATGAAAATACCATAACCACATATCACATACCTTTCTCTCGCTTCTTTATACTACCCATGTCACCCTGCAAGAATGAAAGCATTACCAATAATAACTAGATGACTGAAAGAAATGTACAATCCGTAAAAGCAATGTACAATCCAATTCCAAATGTATTCCATGTATCCTCAGATTGCGTAACTATGTACGCTTTTATGTACACACATCCAAATGTAGAAAGCTTCCTAGAAAAAAAGAATTCATAAATGCATTCCATGTAGTCAGATTAGATATATTAGATATATGTATTTGGAGCCAACTCAGAAAAGCTTATCGAAAATTGTAATTGCATTAAAATGTATCATAGAGTACAAAGATGTATCAAAATGTCCCCAAAGAGAAGACCACATGTTATACAAATGTACACACAAAGTGCTTACCTACTTATCCTATTTTCTTAGTACATAAAAGTAACTCCTCAATATTATCCGGCAACACTGCACACCATGCACATTAATAATATGCATGTACTAACATGATGTTTACACCAGCCTAGAAAAGCAAAACTCTCCAACCCTACAAATCTTCACTTCAACCTACATTTTAAAACCCAAATGTAATTAATATACTACGTAACAATTAATGCACAACCAATGCACAACTTCTAACTAATATCCATCTACCAATCTTACACCGAACTAATAAAGAAAGACATGAAAGAAATCGATTATGCATGCTTACCTTTTCCAATCAGCCCCAATGCACGAGGTAGATTCACATCCCATGTGCAGCCGTGTACCACAGCTTGTTCCTTTGTGCTAGCAAGATAGGAGATACATAATAGGCAGTAAGGATGTCCGCAAGATGCCAATACCACCGGGAGGAACCAAAACACCGCCGCAATTTGTGCAGGATCAAAATCAGCATTTGGTCGCTTCAAGAATCGAAACCAAAGAAAGAGGAGGAGGTCGCAAGCTAAGGACCCAGGAGTGATCTAAGAACTCCCTCAACTCCAAAATCTTTGTGTCCCCTCCTCAATTGCCCTCTTCTTTGAAGACCTTAAATTGAGTTCGTAATCTAGTCAGCCTCAACCTCGACATGCTTTTGCTTCCACTTCCTTGCTAAGCTCACCTAGATCCTCGCCCCGCTTGCTCTTCCTCACAAGAATTGCATCCTCCACCTTCCATTTTATGTGCTCAAACTTCATAGCACTACCGCTACTTCCATCCATCTCTGGCGGTTGAAATGCCTCCAACTCGACATCGATTCAAGTAATTAGTCTCGCCTCATGGACTAGCTTTGAATATACCGCCTTTTCCCCTTCCCCTCGTGCTTCAAAGTCTCAGATAGTAGCTGCATTCTCGCCTCCTCTGTAAATTCTGCATCTCCTTACATATGCTTTCCTTCAAAGAGGATCTGCTCTCAAGAAATACATTCAAACCGTCCGCATCCTCTTTTTTTTGTAGAAAGTATCATAGGACTTGTGGCCCTTGGCATTGCCGGACTTGACTCATTACAACTTCACCAAAACCTCTGATTCTTTTGACCTTGCTTTTAGTCGTGGCTGTTTTTTAACATCATCCCAATCAACTCGATTCACCTTTTTAAGTGTAAGGCAAATGCTCTAGCAAAATACAGGGGGAACATAGTGATTCTCAGACATCTTTCCTACCAATGCAAACTCATACCACTTAAAAAAATTCTCACTGGTCTTCCAACTTCACCACCATCCTTGTACCCGCACTGTAGGTTCCTTAGATCCCCAAACTTCATCACTAAAGAGTTGTACTCTGCAAATTTTTCCTTGAATTTCATATTCGCCAGATCCCTTGCAGAAAATATCGCGGTCCTCCTTGTCGCAGCCGTGACTTCCGTGACTTCAAATGTGTCCCCGCTTTGAAGCCCCGAGATTTTCTGGACCGATGCAGGGCAGCACTCTTCTTTGGTGTCTTTGCCATTGTCTATACCTGCAATGCAACAAGAAATATCTTTTAATTGTCCTAAAGGTGCAAATAACTGAGCTTGCACATGTAAACAAAAACCTAAAGTAATAAATTAACAAAGCAGAAAGAAAAAAAAACTAGGGAAGAAGACGATTGTACCTTTGATTTGTTGAGAATGGCCAAGCGACTTTCAAGAGCGTGCTTTAGTCGCTTGCGAGAGATCGAGGTGCCGGATCGCAGGGTAAAAGCAGAGAGATCAAATGACAAAGAAACAAGAACGGGGAAGAAAGAATTGGAGGGAATTTTCGATATGCCTATTTTCGGCCGAAAAGAAAAACCAAAATTCACGTTAATTATTATACATTTCTAAAAATGTATATGTATTAAAATGACCCAATATTTTATCACCCTAACGTGCTTTTACCCTCCATACGGGTTCAAAATTAAGGATAGCACTTTCGACGAGGAGGCCTTCACGCACGTGCAAGTCCGTGCTTTTTTGGACGGCCTGAAGGAAATCACGACATCTGCAAACTGGAGGGTCATCATTTTTCATTACCTGCAGACGATGTCGGTGCTTAAGCCATTGGGAGCTGTCTGTAATGCGGGCTTCGAAAACTGCGTATGGTAAGCTTTGAATTTATTGCTTTTCTATTTACTGTAACACCACGGTATAAATTTATACCTCAGTCGCCTCGTGGTATAAATTTATACACCAAGAAGAATGAGAATGAGAATGAGAATGATTTTTTATCGTCCACTGAGGCCAAGCGGCCTATGGGACCCATAAGGAGCGCAGCAAACTTATTACTGTCCGGTTAAAACCCCTCACCCAAGGGTTTTCGAGGGAAAACCGCGGGCGTTAATAAGAATGTCACAAACCGCATAAGTATACATCAATGTTTATATACATGTCAAGTGTGTGCCCGAGGACATAGCTGATCTCGCATGTCCATAACCTCCTGAAGATATGATCCCAGCATCCGTACGGATGCTATGCTCAATGTCACATGTAACGGCTGGCCAGCCCACCAACTCAAAGATATCGTGGTCCGGAATTTGATCATATGTCCGGGCAACTTTGAAGGGTATGAGATTCATCCCGCGACTCCCATTTGGCAAAGATTGACAGAGCCCCGCCCTGGCGTGGCTCACCAATCCATCCGCCAGCCTCAATTCGAAGATGATGCTCTCCACGGCGAATGGAGGCAATGAGTCCATAGCGCTTTTCATGGGCAAGTGGGTACGCAGGTAGCATTGCGGGCCTCGCTCCAATGTGGGATTTATGTGGCGCCGGTAGTGTGTTGTCTTGACTGCTCAAGGGCATTGGCATCCCAAAGCTTGCCGAGGAAGCAATCGCCAAGATATTGCCTCAAGCTATGGCGATCGCCTCGCTTGCACATGTATGCACCTGTGCTTCTGCACATTCCATCTAGCCAACCATTGAGCTCTTTTTTCCTCCAAAGAAGCCTTGAGGCGGGCGCGCTCCATTGCCATGATATAAGCTGGTTTAGGGAGACAGCATCGTCCATATTGACCACCTTCCTCGAAAATAGACAATGTGGCGATCAAGGGCCCCTCTCAAGAGGCAAGAATCCTGCCTCCCCGCAGAATTTGATATGGGACCGTGGACTTCACCCCTAGTGCTCGTATTAAGAAGGCTTTCTCGACTGCCCAAGTCATTCCAAGTAGCAAGTGATACTACTGGGCCCCATACTTCCACCCCGTATGAAAGGACAGGCTCCACTAAGACCTTGAACAAAGCGTGGATCGATGGGCCCAATCATACAACTCGCTCTATGACTATTGTTTTGCATTGCATATAGTGCCTTCCACCTGGCCACACTGTAGCCGTATGGATGTGTCCCAAAGGCATAGTAGAAGGAAACTCCACTCCCAAATATTTGTATGTGGATGCAACTTCCACATTTTGGCCTCTGTGAATCAAGGAGGAGACCCTCGGACGACGGAAGATGATATGAAAACCACCTTAGTCTTGGCCGTTGACGCCATATATCGCCGCCATGGCGGAATGTCGAGATGTCGTTGCATGTCCGGTGGTGTGTAAGCTAGAGGTCCACATCATCAGCATATATTAACCGGCTCGATGATCTCGATAGAGAAGGTGAGCTCCATCGCCCCCATTATCGCAAGCCAGCTCTCCAAATGATCAATATAAAGCCCAAACAATGTTGGGGAGAGAGGGCATCCCCGATGAACCCCAATACCGCTATCAAATGGTTGGCTTGTCTGCTCCGCAAACCGACCCGAGCATCTTTTTTAGTATAGCTCGCATTAATCGCATTCTCGCAAATCTACAGAACCCCAAATATTGCGCCTTGCCCATAGTTTTTCCCGAGGCACGCTGTCAAACGCCGCAAAAATCCACAAAGCAACAATATAGATCCCGACGGGCGTTCCCGCCGCCTTCAATCGAAGTTCGCAACGGAAGATGTGGTCAATGGTTGAGTGTCGGGTCTGAATCCCGCCTGGGTGAGGGCCCCGCGACTCTCACGCCGCCTTCAGCCGCCAACCGCCGCCGAGAATCCCAAAGAAGCAATTTTGCAAACACCGAACCCACCATGATTGTTCGATAATTGGTGGGCAAAGCAGGGGTCACCGCCTTTATATATGGGAACAACTCGCTATTGGTCCACCGCAATGAAACCTTCCTCGTAACGCCTTGTTGAACAAGGCGGTCAAGACTGGTATTATGGACGGCCCTCGCCCACTTAAGCAATTTCCCGCCGCATACCATCCAAGTCCGGGCTTTCCCATTGGCAAGATGCCGCAAGCCTTGTTCGACGCCCGATTCGTGGATTTCCAAAGACCGGCCTTCTTGCAAGGGTAATGCCGCATGTGCACCCTCGAGGGTCGATATAGTCGCTGCAAGTATTGTCTCCACCGCCGGAGTGATATTCCCCGGGGTTGTACCGGCTTTCTAAGAACCCTTCGCCGAAGGTCCCGGGATGACGCCCGTGAGGTAAAACATTTCCCTTTGATGCGCAATGTACCGCTTTCTTAGCTTTAAGGAAGATATGGTAATCGGCCTCGACCGCATGTGGGCGTAAAAGTGGTCCGTGGACTTGGCGGCCCGGCCGCTTGTGTTCCTTGCACTCGCGATCAAACCATTGATTACGGGGAAGGTTGTGTTCCGGAGGTCCGTCACGGGCGGCTTATCCCAAAGCACCTCTCTCGCCAGCCTCCTAAGCACATCGGGCCACCGTCCCTGTTGCTCTAGTGTAGGACATTGCAAAATTTCTGCCAGGTCATCTATAAGCATCTGGGCATAAGCCCCTGCATGTTCATAATCCAAGAAGAAGAAGAAGAAGAAGAAGAAGAAGAAGAAGAAGAAGAAGAAGAAGAAGAAGAAGAAGAAGAAGAAGAAGAAGAAGAAGAAGAAGAAGAAGAAGAAGAAGAAGAAGAAGAAGAAGAAGAAGAAGAAGAAGAAGAAGAAGAAGAAGAAGAAGAAGAAGAAGAAGAAGAAGAAGAAGAAGAAGAAGATAAGATTGAAGGGAATTTTGGTTAATTGCAGCCTTAGGGACAGGATAGAAATTGTGGTTGCTGCCCTATGAGGTGAAACATTGCTATAATAACTTATGGTTTTGGTTTGAAACCTAAGGAATGACGAGATTAGGGAAATATCCTATTATATGAAGGGGCTCTTTATAAGGACTTAGTTGGATTGTGGCTTAGAGATGTTATGCAGCTGATCCTGGGAGGCTACCATCATGTGCTCTATTCAGATTTCTTGGATGGATAACTATGTTGGCCTTTTTAGGCAATTTAAACATGTTACTAGTATAGTTATTGGAAAATGACCTATGGGGCTTTTTGGTAATATGATGCTATATGTGTGCATTTGTAATGGTTAATTTTAACCGTTATGTTCGTAGTGTATGGTAACATAGACGATGAAGGATTATTAAGCCTAATGGTTGGTAAGTAATCCTAATGGCTTATTATTTCTTATATTTCTTGTATTTCTTGAAGGATAAAATTGTAATTACGCTATTTAATTTGCATTAAGTAGTGACGGCTGGGCTGGGCCGCATGCTAAAGCCCAGAGATAGTCTGAAAATCTTCTGACCTAATGCAAAATTAAAAGAATAGCTATGGCGGTCGATTTCGGCGNCCAAAGATTTAATGGCCACATTAAGTTAATACACAGGTATGTGCTTTTCGTAGCAGCTTCGGTGGTTGGATTATTTAAGCTATGTTCTATTACGAAATGGGGATACATTTCTTCTTATTTGCGCTGTTATACTGCCGGATTGATAATACCATGCCAAAGGGAAAGTATGAAAGACATCCAGGCAAGAAGAGTAAAGCACTACTGGCCGGAAATCTCCCATTCAAGAAAAATGCAAGGCCAAACTTTGGTGGGAAACAAGTTCAGAAAGCACAAAAACAGAGTTTTGGCGATAGGAGCGATACACACCAGGTCTGATCTTTCAGTTTATGTGTGATACCTTACTGCTTCTTGCTCAAAAGAATGTATTTTTTACGAGAAAATAATAGATATGTATAAAGATGGAAAACAGAGAATGGTAAAAGGGTCGTGGATGTTAAAATACACCAGGATGTGTATAAGAGTATGTCTATAGATTTAGTTTTGGTCGGTTGTTGTTTCTAGTTGTCTAAATTAGATGCAGGTTTAAGGTCTTAATAAAGTAGTTGTATATTTACTTAGGTTCGGATTGAATCTATTCAGAAGAATTTATGCTTGCGGATTTAAGCCGTTATGGATCAGAAGCTTAGGATGAATGGAAATTTTTATTCGTATTATTAAAGGGCTGATGATTGTTGCCAGCATATATTTGTACCTTATGTTTTGCTAAACCATGTGCTTATTTACTTCACTATTATTCTGGACCCATTATATTTTGGGTATCTCGAGGTGAAGGGCGAAGAGCCAAGATATCTAACTGCTTACCTGTCATCCCTTATACTGTTACCAAGTTTATTGCTAACTAGTATACTGGTTGGATGCAGGTAACCTAGATATCTTCTCCTTGGAGTTCTTTCAATTTATTGTTGTGGTCCATATGCTGCTCTATTGGTGGAGCTATTGATGAAGACTGAAAGATCAATGCGGTCAAATATTTCATATGATTAATGCTGTGAAGACATGGTGAGATCATTCCTATTATGACAAGATTAAGCAGAATATATGTTATGATATAACAAAGGTTCAATAATTGACTATCATGATTATTATATGTTACTGGGTTGAATCTTGAACTGATACACTCCTTATTTCCTTATAAATCAAAATCTGAATACTGTAACAGATGTAAAAGATGAATATTTGACTTTTAATATAAAGGACTTTAATACTGTTATCTTTAAATGTCTACATAACATCACTTCATCACCTAAAATAACAGATTTTGAGACTCTAAACATGTAAAAGAAGCTTCATATGAGAAGATAAAATGTTTGGGATTGTGGTTCCAAACTAATATAATATATTATGGGATATAAGCTGTGGCCTAGTGAATAACTAGGATGGATATTTTATGTTTGTTTACATCTTAGATGGAATGTTATTTTTGTTTTTAACAAAATAATGTGAAGTTTTGATGTAAATGTAAATAAGAAGAAATTGGGACTTCCATTTGTTAGAGCTATCTAACAAACACAGTTTACCCCTTATATAATATATTATATGTATGATTTAAGGTTCTGATCCTATTGGATGTTACCTTGCAGAAAAATGAGTGGATGATGCATCTATTCGATATGGGCTATGGTGGTGTGGGTGATCCACCTAACAAAGCTGTCCAAGCGATTATTGGGTTAATACCTAATGAAGAGATACATGCTCTTATGCTGGATTTGAATAGAAGACTGCTTCCTGATCAATTCTCACCTATCATTCATCTTGGTTTTAGTACTTGGTTCGAGACATTTCTTATGCTCGATCAGAAAGGAATGATATTAGAAGAATGCAGAGGAATTATACAACAGCTATTCTCAAAAACTCAGGAGATACTTGCTGATCGGACAGACTTGGATGACATGTTGTCAATAGAGTGCAAAGCTACTGTCACATACCTTGAGAAAGTACATGGGTTGACTGATAACACGTTTGAAATGGAAAAAGGTAAACAAATAGATTATGGTATTGATGAGACTGAGACGCAGGGTTTTGTTAAATATTTCCCTAAAGTTGATATGGATCTCATGAAAAAAGAAAAGGAGGCTAATCTGAAGAACAGCAATATGGATAATCTGGTCAGACTTACATTAGGGAACTGCCTAAGATTCCCTATTATTTCTGAAATGGCTATAGAATGGTTGGGGGAGGAATTTCAGCAAGGATTATGGAGAAGCCTTAATTTTGGAACATTAGCACCTATTAGTACTAAAGTTTGGATGATGATGGCCGATATTAAAGAAGATGAGATGGCTAATGTTATAAATGAGACAAATAACATGGTTAAGATTATTGATGAAGCTGAATATGTAGCATAATAACAGGGGGTTTCTTTTGTATTTTTATACTGTTTTTTCCTATGGTTTTGCTATGATTTGGTGAATGTATCTGATGGAGTGTACTAATAAGTATTTCTAGAGTGCGCATACATGCTGCATTGATTTTTTGCTCTTTTTTAATGGTTAGCACCCATGTATTTGTCGAGATGTACAAGAAAAATATATGTACAACCCTCCCTTTGCATGCAGGAGTCGAAAGGGCATATTTTAGGGTTCGAGGCATATGGTCTCTCTTAAAGAATCGACTTCTCTCTCTTCCTCATATTCTGGAGCAGATACGGCTCCCCAACACCTCCTCTCCGAGCTTCAGGAAGCATTTTTCTCGGATAGACATGGCGGAGTAACAGGGGATAGCATTTTTCTCGGAACAGGGGATGGGCTCGCAATGCATAAATAGGTAGAGTGTATCTCGTGATTATTACTAGCTCGAGAATCGCCCATCTATAGCCTTTTTAGCCCCCTTGCATTTCAAACCCTATTCCGCTTGTATTAGATGTTCATGCAAGCCAAGGACCAAAGATGGTTTTGTATGAAATCGGGGCTACTTTATCCGCTCAAAACCGCAGATGTTTACAAAGGCGCTGCGTGAGAAGAGGATTCCGTGGTTGTAATTGCTTATCCGTTGAAATTGCTTAAAGAAGAAGAACAAAGGTATTTTTATTTTTTTGGTTTTACACGTATGCGTAGAAGAGGATTTCGTGGTTGTAATTGCTTATCTATTCTATTCTAGAAGAAGGGTGTTTCCGCTCATTTATTTACATGTAAGAAACGATGAAGCCGATGAAATTATTCGTGAGTTGATGTCTAGAGATGCCAACCGGGAAAGCATTGGAATGTACTCCGATGATAGCTTGGGTGCGGAGCTTTGGCAAACCACTTTCGACAACACTTCTCAAGCTCGGCAGATTTTGGCGATTCATTTGTTGCTTCAAACGAGGGCATCTTCACATCTCGTTGGTTTTGGACAAGGCCGCTCCATAATTTTTTTTTGTTCAATTTATTTTGCATTGCATAGGAAACTAAGATTGTTGTTTCGCAAATCATGTTTTAATTATGTAATCATCCACCTTAAAGTTCTCCAGATTCTCGCAACCTATTTTTATCTTTCTCGTGGAAGGTCGACAAGTGCATTTGTTGATCAAAGCCCGTGGGAATACTTTTGCTAGTTATATATGCATATGCTTCAACTTGTGGTGAGCTTTAAAACCGTGGGAATACTTTTTGCTAGTTATATATGCATATGCTTCAACTTGTGGTGAGCTTTAAAAATCTTTTATGCATGCGTATGTAGAGGGAAAGAACTCCACATAACCCTCCTCTTAATAAAAAAGATGTAGTCTAGCATTAACCTTGGATTTGTACCAAAGTGGTGAAACCGATGTCGAGTCCTTTATCCGTGATGTCATGTCCGTTATCCTTTCTCAAGATGACTGTATGAACAACTCCAACTCCATACCTAACATTTTGCTAACGTGGAATGTGGATTATAGAATTTGTTTCTCATTGCAAATATCTTATGCGATATTACTTCATATTGGGGATAGTATTCTTAGTGTGGAATGATGCAATCATCTTGGTACTTTTGTTACACAATAGTTGCACTTGAAATTATGATGTTCATACGTTGCAATATGGTATTGAATATGGTGGTTATCCAAGTTTTATGAGGTTTTAAATATGGCCCAACCACCATCCTTTCCTAATTTGATGCAATTGGAAACCTTAGAAATGTAATTATAGTACAACATTGATATATTCTTATGTCATAACCAACACATAACAACCATTAACATTAATTAATATTCTTACGTCTGCTTGTTTTTTTTAGGGCCCGAAGGGCCCAAAATTTTTTTTAGTATAATAACCAACACATAACTACCATTGAGACCATTGAATCCAACACATTTAAATTAAAATCCCCTTAAACCCCCTTTGGTTTGGGTGCATATTCACATCGGGGTGACGTAGGGCGCCGAGAGCCCTCAGATTTGTATTTTTTTTGCACGCATCTAAATCAACACCATATAGTATTCCTTTGAAATCTTATAGTATTTTGTGAATGTTGTTATACAAGATAGCAAATCTTGTACTTGCATACCCCACAAACGAGGAACTTTATGTACCGTGTGTAGATTAAGGAATAAGGGGTGAATATGCCTATCCAACGTACTCGTTGCTGAGTCACCCCGTGGTGAATATGCACCCAAACCAAAGGGGTTTAAGGGGATTTTAATTTAAATGTGTTGGATTCAATGGTCTCAATGGTAGTTATGTGTTGGTCTTTGATAAGAAATGTAGGCAGAATAGTGGTGTCACTTTATGCGTCAAAGCCCATATGGGGTATTTGAATACTGAAAGAGGATATTCATACCTACATAAGATTTGGAGGAGCTGGAGTCCTTATATTAAATGTAGTCTGCCCACCGATACATGTAAGGATGGTTTGATCGCTATTTGGTACTTATTTAATCACCGGAGATTGTTTATCCCAAGTATTCACCGCCGGTAGGATGGCATACTTTTGCATTTTATCGACAAAAAATCTCAAGAAACCTATTTTGGCACAGCTAGCCTATATGCATGTTCGTGAGACAATGATTAAGATTGCTAGCAAGTTGACTGTTAGCCCGAATTGTGACATAATACAGACCTTCGGTAACACAAGACTGGTTGAGGTATGTGAGGTGATGCTAAAAGATGAGGAGTTTTTAAGGAAGAAATACAGTAAAAAATCAAGGGACGAAAGCACTACTGCTACTACTACTACCTGGGTAGCTCATAAAGGATGCAGTGGGAGTGAATCATATCTACCTCCTCGGGTGACAAGGAACAAAGATTGATTCTAGTCAGAATATTATAAACCTCACGGAAAATTCAGATACTATCGTTAGTTGTACCCCTGGGGAAGCATCAGTAACTAAGCCAAGATCAAACGTGATCCATAGAAATACTGATGGAGTGCAAGCAATGCTGAGCTTTGAAAAGTATAATTCATTTTGATGCCTTAAAAAATTATATACATTTTTTACCAGAGTTCTGACTTTGGTGCCCTTTTGCTTTTTTGGCAGGGCAAATGTGTGGCCAAATGTGCCTAATGCAAAAACTGCATAATCTGGACCTTACATTCACATGAGGGTTATGATCTACCGGATGGTTTTCATGGATAAGAGATACGATCCTGATAATTTTGGACTACGTGTTGATGATTGCGGAAGATTATGAATTTTGTAGATTGAATATTATGTAAAAGGAATAGTATGACATACTTCTTTTGCGAAAGCCCATATATTGGCGCATGTTATTACTTCTTGTTATGACTGTTTCACCAATATTAATATACAAGTCTTTGTACTATCAACGGGATAAAATAAAATGGGATGAAACAAAAATGTATAGATTCCCTAAATTTTATTAAGTTTCTCCAAGATTCCACCTAGATTTTTAAAGATTTTATGGAGATTCCTTTAGATTCCCCTAGATTCCAGAAGAATACCCCAGGATTCCTCTAGATTCTCCAAGACTCTATCAAGATTACTTTAAATTCTTGAAGATTTTAGGAATATTCCCCTAGATTCCCAAAGGATCGCTTGAGATTCATATACATTCTCTTGAGATTCCTCTAGCTCCCCTGATTCTATGAAGATTCCCCTAGACTCCCCAATCCCTAAGATTCTCTTGAGATTCCTGTAGATTCTCTAAGATCCTGTTAGGATTCCCCCACATTTTCCAAGATTGCACCAAGATTCCCGTAGATACCCTTAGATTTTCCCTTAGATTCCCTAAGGTTCTACAAAGATTCCCCTAGATTCTTAAGATTATCTAGAGATTCCTCTAGATTTTATTAAGATTCATCTAGATTCTCCAAGATTCTATCCAAATTCCCATAGATTCTTAAAGATTTTATGACAATTTCCATAGATTCTCTTCAGACTCCCTAAGATTCCCCTAGATTCCCAAATATTGTCCCATGATTCCTCTAGGTTCCCTAAGATTCTATGAAGATTCTCCTAGATTCCCCAAGATTCTATGAAAATTCTCTTAGGTTCTCTAAGATTCTTTCAAGATTCCTCTAGATTCTCAAAAATTTCAGCAAGCTTCTCCTAGATTCCCAAAGTTTCTCTTAAGATTCGCTTAGATTCTCCTAAATTCTCAAAGATTTTCAAACATATGGGTTCAGCTGATTCTATCCAAGTTCCTATGAGCGGTTGCACTATGAGTGGTTATACATGGACTATACGTTTGGTTTTAGTGGTATCACACTAGTTTTAGAACAAATCGAGGTCCTCCACAGACACATTCAATGTGAGGTATTTGGGGGCAAGACCTAACAATTGCACAACAAAGCAATGTTATGGTGGTTTGCGCTTCATATGTCCGATGGGAATACTCCCAAATGGCATGTCATAAAAACTACTTCTTCTTTTTTCCGTTATAGTACTTAAGAATTAGAAGTAAAAAGCAATGTTATGGTGGGGACCTAGAAGTTCAAAAAAGAGTTGCAAGATAAAATATATTGGTGTAATCTTAAAAGACACATACCTTGGCTGCAGGCTCAAATTAACCTAATGTACAAAATTTGTCAAAAGAGACATAATCTGGCTGGAAGCCTAAAATAAGCTAGTCTAGAAAATTTCAACGGAGCCCAGCCTGCCATTATATAGTGCTTAAAGGCATATGCCTAGTTTCAAACATGGGCAACTAGAAATGCAATTTGTTTAAGAGTAGAGATGAATTGATAATTGCAAAATATACTCCTCAAATAACTTAGTGACAAATGTGCAAAATGGACAAAGAAGCAAAAGCATGCCATGGATGGCATGTACACAAAAATGCAAAGCACAACATGCTCTCCATGCCATGAGATACAATATATTTATGCAATACAAAAAGTAGATGTGCTAAAGTTGTTTTGGAACTGGCAAAGTCTTGTTTTCTGACATTTATTCATGAGTCATGCACCATTGGATTCGCGTTTGTACATGAGAGTTATGCACCATTCTGCTTTAAGGCTCTCAAGATGGTAGTCACCATTTTCGTGAGTGTATTGTGGCAAGGAGGATTTGTCTCGTGGATGTATTTAGCTTTTTTCTTTTTTGTCTTTTCTAGTGGGAGATGTAGGAAGGGCTAGTAAAGTAAGATGATGATGTGGAAAATATTATTCTTAAGTTGGACCTCAATACTAATTGGAATAAAAACGATAAGAGATCTTTATTTTAGAAAATGGAAACGTAAAAGCCTAGAGGAAAAGTTGCATGCATGTACATCCCACAATGTTCGGCCCAACGAACGCCTTCTAGCTCAACATTTAGGCATTTGAGTCTCCTACCATGCAGGGCTACGCTCAATATACCCATAATTTATTCCTGTTGAAGCAATGTAGCTTGAAATAAATTGTTTTAAAACTACAATGCTCAAAAGATAAAAATCCTATTATCGACCTCTCAAACATTAAAAAGAAACGAACTAATTGAGAGACATTGCAAATGAGATATCAATCGAAGTAAAATGAGAGAAGGGCTTCAATGCTATTCCCTGTTGGCGCATACCCTGAAATCATTCTCCACGAGATAACACCGCGCCTAGGCATCTCCACATTCTGCATAAATGTCCACAAGCATGTTAGAGGCAATATTGCCAACCTCACACTTTAGTTTCAGAACATAAGCATGAAGGCACTTGCAAGGCCCCTATAGAACATAAGCATGAAGGCACTTGCAAAGGCCCTATGATTGTCGATGCATTAAGTGCACAACTTTATGCCATGCATTCTATGTGCATTTGCAAGAAGAGCTCGAGGGCTTCCTGGCCTTTTCCAGCTAGGCACCGCTTGATATCATTGCAATCAACGTAAAACACATTACATTTTGCCAAATCATCAAATTTTCCAGTCTTTGCATACATGTTAACAAGGCTATTCCAAAGAAAAATATCTAGTTCTTTAAAAATATCTAGTTTTGATAACATGGGCAGCATGGACCCACTTCCCTTAAGCAATAAGTCTCAAATTAACGCATGCTTGAATTAAGTGGCATATGATCTATTTCGAAGTGTATTCCCTATCGCCAATATAAGAAAGGCTTCTTTCCATCTCTATTTACACAATTCCAAGGCTGTCAATAGGAAAATTTCTATAAAACTACTTCTATAGAAAGAGAGTCTAAGTCTGCATTTACAGTACATTCAAAGATATGGTCATTGCTAATCCTTTCAATAAACTCATGTAATTTTTTAAGCTTGTTTTTCTACCAGATAAATACACGCCATACACAGCACCGTTAATGCAGATTCGATCACTGATTCCGCAGAATTCCAATATTTGTTGCAGAAAAAAAGCAATTTGATTGTAACTATAATCATCCATACCTTATGAACATTTTCCCAGAAGTTAGAAGTGGCCAGAGGAAAGAGACCCCAGTGGCCTCAGAAATCCTTTCCAGCATTGCAAAGATAAAAAAGGAAGTTCCATTTTGCTAGTTTGCATTTTGAAAGCTGATTGATGGTAGCTTTCACACTGCTCCTTTATGAGTCTTTGCCCAGGAACAGTATAAACAACAAGATCCCGTTAGACAAAGAATGTCTTCTAATTCAGCAAAGAGTTTAGAATAATCTTACACAAATGTTTTGGCACATAGAGACAGAGATTACCGCTCTCTCTCTCTCTTCAAAGTGACAACCTAGCTAACATCTCAAAAGGAAATACCTCCTATTTCACAATTAACTATCATGATACGCCAGCAGTACAGGATACTTCAAACTGTGAAAATTTTGTCATGCTACTGCAATAAACTCAAGCCATTCATCTACATGCCGTCACCAAATGAAACGATGCTTACGAACCTTTCTTTGATGGAGCTTGTTTCTCAACTAATAAGGAACCATTTCAATAATCAGGTGTCTTAAAAAAACCAGCAGAATCTGCACTAGGAACCTGAAAGTCCTTCTAAATCCTTTTTCCGTTTTATTTCCAATCACTTTCTCATATTTTAAAAAGGTTGGTTGGTTGAAGAAAGTAGTCGAGCCCACATTCAAAGAGAGGTGAACCCACAAAGGGTTCAGCCACCCAAGAACATGGACACATAAATATCTTGTAAAAACAGGCTAACGCCAGCTATTGTACATAATGAACTGACCAACAACAACATTGGACATTGGAGAATGCTGCAAACCTACACAATGATCTGCCACCCCTGGACATGACATATGATATGGATATTGAGGAGCACGCATATACATGGTCATGGAAGGATGTGTATTGCTCTGACTAGAGCCAAATGCACTATTGCTATGACCAGCACCAAAGCACCCATTATTACATCTTGTGCATGAAAACTTGTTTCAAGCTGAGGCATGCTGCATTATAATTGAAAACTGGAGCATACCTAGCTTGTAAACCCAACGGACTGGACAATACAAACCAGGATCAAAGTATTGCATCTTGTGCATGAAATACTTGCCCTCAAGGTGCATGCATTTGTTGCTGCATAGGAAAACGTGCTGGCAATGGTCTCCTAGGGCATCCAAGCTGCGGGATTTCTGTACTATAATTGAAAACTGGAGCATACCTAGCTTGTCAAAAATGGCCCTGGAAAACACAAAAGCCGGGATCAAAGTGTTTGAAAATAGCTGCAATAACATAAACATGAGCTCTATGCTTTTGGCACATTCTGTTCAGCAACATTTTGATCATGTCAATGCGCAACAGCATCGGTTCCCTTTCTCCAGTTCTTGCACTTCAGAAATGGCCAAAGAGGTTCCCCTTTTTTTTTCTCCTTTCGGTAGGTCCTCAAAATCTGCAAATAATAACATGTTTTCTGAGCAGGACAATGGCTAGTTGGTATGAAAAAATGATGATGTAAAGAAGTAATAACAGGTAACTCCTTGTCTATTGTCAAAATTTCTGGTATATACGATTTGTTTTACAGAGCATCCTTCTAGAGAAACACCAGTTTGATAAACAACAAATCATTTGTGTCTAAAAACATCATTGTAATCCAAGCAGAAAACAACACTCAAGAATACTGCTTATAAAGGAGTACTCACATCAGATGATGTTACAGTAACAATAATGTTGAAACTGCATTCATCTAGTTCGATTCCAGAATCTAGTTCTCCATTAATGCATAGCACCTGCATGTAAACCAACTAGTATACTTCAACAAAGCTTTATCGTGTAATCCACAAGGTTTTATCATGAAAAGGCATGACATGCAAACCATATAACTCAATTGTGCTCAATCATGATCCACACATACATTCTCCAAATAAAAGAATTATGTTCATGAGCTCCACAATATCACGTCATCACATAATTATTCAGTATTCTTATTTTCAAGAAACGGTGGAAAATCAAGAGCAGACAATTTGTCAGCTTGTATTATATGAAATCTGCATGGGAGACAATGTTTTTCAAAGCAGTTATTACAAAGATGGCGATGTTAATCATATGGACCTGCTGCACACACGGAACTGCAGGAAAGAATCCACAATCACCTTCCCAATGCGGTTTAATTTGTCTTTTTAAAATTCCAAACATGTCAAACTTCTAAAGAAGAACATTTTCCTAGAAGAACTAGAAGGGCATTACCTCCATAACTCACTGTCTTCAACTTTGTACTTTGTGCAGGCTGTTGCCATAGCCGTAATGCTACATTGAAAAGATATACCTAGAATAATTAAAGGAAAAAAGGGGAGAAGTTATCCGACATTTTCTTTTGCTGACATTCCTTTTGCAACAAAGTGACAGTTTTGTAAAGTAAGGAAAAAACCTCAAAATTAGAGAAATTAGAGGTATCAGAAATGGCCACAGCAAGATTGAGAAGAACAACAGATATACAGGTAGATCCATATAGCTGGGTGTAGGAATCCAAGATAGATGAACTTATATCCAAGCCGGACTGCAAAAAAAGATTTGGTTATGGCCCTTGTAGATCTGAAAACATGGAAGGACAACTCTGGGCGGGAGCAAACCTCCGTCAATGCACCGCCCATCAACTGCCAAGCCGAGTGCAGTTTAATAGCCGGTAAATACCAAGGCTAAACCCGGATTTCGCAAAGGAAAAAAAACCCCAAATCTATAAGGCCTCAAGAACTACGAATCTGGCACCAGAGACCCCTATTGTCGCGATCCAGCCGGACCACTCTTCAACTCTACGCTCTCATCTATAGAACCGTAAAGTAAATTGTCAATGGGTTATTCTAAAAATCTTAAATACAAAGATAAGAGTGGATTACAAACCAGAACATCGACGGCAACATCAAGATTTCTAACTGCTCCTTAACACCCTGCAAACGATGGTTACAGTGCAAGCAATGCAGACTGCAAAAGAGCTTGGAATCACGCATTATAACGTAGAGGTCGAAGAACAAAACCTGTCCAAATCGAAACGAAAATTCAAACTCGAACAAGCATAAACTTGAAATAGTTTTCCAAGGATAAAAATCAACTTGCATTGTATTCACCATAACTTCATATTTTTCTACCAGAATGACCTAGTATCCATGCAAATAGTAAGAGCTTTCCAAAAAACCTTACCTCCCCGAGTCCCCATCTGTCCCTTTTGGTCATGAGCAGATAAACGAGAGCAGACTGATCATCGGTTCAAACAGCCTCATTCACGTCAGAAAAGGAAGATTCGACCTGTACTTTAAAGCTAAGGCAGATCCGACATGCATTTTGTGGTTCCTTCCATTCAAGCGACCAAAATATCCGGCAGATCCGACATGCATTTTCTGGTTGCTTCCATTCCAGCGACCAAAACATCCATCAGGCAGCTATCCGACAGAACAATACCTTCTATTTTTGCCATGATGCCTTGATCTCTTTGCCACCAATTTGGCTAAGTAAAGAACCCTAAAACAAATATGGCCAAAGCTACGGCAGCCTCAAAATGCACAGCCCAGGTGGCCTTGAAGCAAACACGAATGCCCAAGGCGCAAATTCGGCATTAGATAAGCTGAGAAAACCCATTGCAGAGCTTGGCCAAAAAGAGTAAGTGAAGAACCCCATAGCCCAGGCGGCCTTAAGCGAAGAATGCAACTTCGGCAGATAAGCCGAGAAATCTGATTGCAGAGCTTGGCCATTGCGGCTTCCTCGTTAGATCTGAAATATGGACGATCCAACGGGTGAAATCAAAAGCCCCAAATGAAGGGGTTGCTTGGGGATGATGACGTGGCTTCCTCTCGGCCGTCAGATCTCATAATCTGAACCGTCAAGACGGCGACACCTCGGGTTACATAAAGTGGCGGGTTACATAAGGGGGCAGCTTATATAATCGTATATATATACAAGTTTTTGTACTATCAACGGGATAAAATAAAGGGAAAATTACAAAATGCCCTTATATCCCGCTAAAATTACCAAAATACCCTTAGAAATGTTGAGTTTGGCTACATTATGATAATAACTTCTTTGTGACTGATCAAACATAAAAATGGTTTTCACAAAACATAAAAGTAATAGTGAGATATGTCCAAGGGCGGTAGAATCATCTAAAACGGAGTTGGAATCTTCAAGTTATGGTGCTTTAAATATGGATTTTAAAAACAGCTCAAAAGAGCATAACTTGTGAATTTCAACTCTAATTTAGATAAGTTTGAACTTGTTGGGAAGATTCTATCATGGTTTACAACTATTGTGAAGACAACTTTTGCATTTGATGAGCTACAAAAAAGTTTTTGTACTATCAACTAGATAAAATAAAGGGAAAATTACAAAATGCCCTTTATATCTCGCCAAAATTACCAAAATACCCTTTAGAAATGTTGAGTTTGGCTACATTATGATAATAACTTCTTTGTGGACCGATCAAACATAAAAATGGTTTTCACAAAACATAAAAGTAATAGTGAGATATGTCCAAGGGCTGTGTAGAATCATCTAAAACGAGTTGGAATCTTCAAGTTATGGTGCTTTAAATATGGATTTTAAAAACAAATCAAAAAGAGCATAACTTGTGAATTTCAACTCTAATTTAGATAAGTTTGAACTTGTTGGGAAGATTCTATCATGGTTTACAACTATTGTGAAGACAACTTTTACATTTGATGAGCTACAAAAATTATATTACTATGTTACCTAAAATGCCCTTCATTTGAGAGGCAATGTTGTAACTTTTGAAAAATATAGGGACTTTGGTAATTTTTCCTAAAACAAATGGGTATAAGACTTTGGTATTGTCGAAGCCTGTAATGACTTTACAATCAATGCAAGTGGCATATAAAACTCAAAAGGTGCCCAAATGGCATGATTTAAAATAGCAATTATTTCCTCCAAAAAAGCTTTCCCTTTAGGGTTGAAACAGAATAGTATTCTTGATCTATTTGTCCCAAGATAGCGGCCGAATTGATTCCAATGAACACAATGAGGAGATTTAATTGTATTCTAAGAATGTTTTACATCATGACTTGCAAAAGTTAATGGTGAACTTTTGCAATAGCCAAACTCCTGTGGATGTGATGTTTATTTCATCCTTGAATTTGGTATTCCAACATGGTAAGTCCCAAATCCACCCAAAATAACCTGCATTATTAGAATTAGATGAGGGGCGAAGGTGGATTGCCTTGCTTTTATGGAATCCAAGTTATCCAAACTCATGAACATGAGTAATAACTTATTAAAGCAGGAGCAAAGCAAATCCAAATTGGAACATGGAGCAAAGCAAATCCAAATTGGAACATACAATGTTCTTGAATTCATGCAGCTACAAACGAGATAGATGCCTTGCCTTCCATAAGTATCATTGAAATGCAGTTTCTTTCTCAATCTTACCACAGTGTGCAAATAACTGAAACAGGACCACTGTCTCCAAAATCTATTACATGTAACAATGACATAATGTACACTATTCACAAGTTCCCAGCATCTTGAAATTATGGCAGGTAGAGTTAACTCTCCGTGAACATACTTAGTGCCACAAATGGGAAGTGATCATTATAACCTTGATCGGATCATCCGCAGGTGTGGAAGAGCAAAGGGTTGCACCAACAGAAGTTAAGGGAAGGTCGACATCGCCAACATATCCCCAATGCAAGGTATCTGCAAGTACCATTAAGTATGCAAGTAGCATTAAGTATGTAAGTCGAAGCTTGCTAAGAAGTCAAAGTCAAATTTGTGCAAAGCAAACTAAAAGCTACAACTAAAATGTCAAAGTTATGCACAAAGTTGACACAAATGTCGTGCAGGACTATGAAGTTTTAGCAAAAAGAAGAAAGAGACATCTAACATGGCAAAATGCAAAATCTTAACGTACTCGAAACCATGTTCAAAAGGCATAACTTATTCGAAATCATGTTCTATACCAACGTGAAGCTTTCTCAAGTTGTGAAGCTTTCTCAAGTTCTAGCGATGAATATGCCATCTTGAACAACTCGTGCTACTGCATTGATGAATCTCTGACAAATGCTTGTGAATTTTAAGTGCACTTTTAGCAAAGCAAATATGTCCGGAATTCAAAATTTGGTCAAAAATTTAAGTGCACTTGGTCATCCATTGCCACCCTTAGCATTCTAGTTTACAATTTCTTTCAGAATGTAGCAACTCATTCCTTTTGATTTTCCTTCTCAACTGCATCCAAATAATATATCATAACTGCTATTGTTTTCATGAATGGTGCGTGTTCGATGTCACTTATTCTCCGGTGCTATATTACAACACTAATTTCCTCCAGATTTCCTTTACTATATCCTAGTGTGCAATTTGCCACTAGTGTTGAAGGGAAAGTACTCCAAGAGGAGACACCTTCACCAAAAGTACAGACGGCATGCATATTATATAGGCCCAAAAAAGCACTCGTCTTCGTAATGAGCCTTCGCTGCAAGAATCCACAAGTGTCTTTAAAGAGGTGTATCACTTTTAAAGTTCAGCTCTTCAACACTATGGATACGTTTCTCCACCAATTCCAGTCCCCAAGTTGAAGGAAAAAGTTTGCCGTGCCAACTTTATTTTACAAACCAAAGACATAATAATGGACGCCGTCATTTAAACCCTAAAGAACTTTCATCTTTGATCTAAACTCTAAATAACTTTGAACTTACTGGATCCACATCTGATTGAGTGTCACGAGGGTTATTGTCAGGTGCATTCTCTCCACTACGTTGTATGTGATGTTGAAACCCACAAAACATTGCAATGCAGATTGCATGAAAGAGGCAAATTCTGGAGACAATTGCGTTGGTCCATCTTGTGGGCCCAAGTATGCTTGTTGAAGTGGCAAAACTAACATTACCTTACTGATTTTGTGCTTTCACAAATATCTGCATTACTGAGTCCTCAATTCCTGCAACTTGAGATGGCACTTGAAATTGGAGTGCATTCTCTCTAGTGCCTTGTATCTGATGTTGAAGCCCAACAAACATTTGCAATGCAGATTGCATGAAGAGGCAATTGCCTTGGCCCATCAAGTGGCAAAACTAACGTTACAAAAAGCTAACACAACTTGTGAAAAAACGAATCTACCAAATTAGCAGAAGTGTGGATTAAATGCAACAATGGTGATCTAGAGATAGAGAGACAATCATATTTCAAGAACCAGACAATACAATTTATATTAATACATATATCAGGAAGCACCACTTATTTGCCATATTTTTGCAAATCCAGCAATGGAACTGGACAGTAGATTTGGCTGATATCTTCTAGCAAAACTGGAAGCGTATAAAGGTAAGACAACAGATCTAGAAGGTGGCAACTATAGCTGGCACTATTTTGCCAATAGATATCCTAACTGCAGAACAGAGATAATATTTTACAATCTAAATATTATGTGTGCAGGACCCAGAGCTTAAATTAATTGATTGGCAGGCTAGCTCTCTAAAAATTCAAGTAGCAGACTAGCTCTCTAGAATTCAAGTAGCAGGCTAGCTCTCTATATTCGGGCATGTGATAATGTTGATAGAGTCTGGCTCAGGATAACGATGAAATGGCTAACTAAAGCTCAAAAAAAGACGGGCTCTCCTGCAAAGAAAGGAGTGCCAGATAAAGATGCATGCAACACAAATCGTATTAAATCAAAGAGATTCAATGAGGATACAATTATGGGATCCAGGATCAACTCGGCTCTAGACTAAAGCCACTGCAGAATCACTTAACTTACTACAATTGGACGCATATAATCTTGGGCATTTCAAGCTTCAATTACTAAACTGCAAAAAAGACAGCGAAATTCAATTACCATAGGAATGCAAAAGGCATGACGGAAATCATCATGCCTTTCGAATCTAGGATAAGAGCGAGGTCTTCATTACTCAGCCAGTACTTCAATTCCATGCTAGTATCAAAATCACACACTAGTTTAAAAAACAAACACAACTTCCTTCACAAGGCAAGATTAAAAGGGCCTGTATTTCCACATGACATCTACAAAAGCTACTACATTAACCAGAAACCTACAAAAATGTAGGGGGTGCCTAATATTTTCTTGGAAGTGTCAAAGATGGACAGATCAAGATTAAGAAAAACAAAAGCAAAAGATATATAGGCAGAATGGAATAGCTGGACATCAAACTCCACAAAATCTAATGGATCCTGGAGAAACAGTCTTCCGCAAATATTATTCCAATGGTAAAAGGATAAAGAAAAATGCCATGCAAGAACAGAGATCCTTACCTCAGCTGACTTCCAAACAAAGCAAGCAAAACTAAGTGAAGTCATGAAGATGTCTACCCACCACAAGAGATGTGCATATCTGCTAGCTAGGTAGATGTGCATGGTCAACGCCTGCAGGTAAACAGACATGTTACTTCACAGTCAAATACAAAAAAGAAATACAATCATGCAGCATGGCATATACAATCACAACTTTGAGTTATGAATCATGTAGTAGACATAAGTGTCTTTGGCTCCTTCAAATTTAAACCCTTGTGTAGCAAATGTCCTGGACAAACTGATTCTGTGTAGAGCTTTCATACCACTCCAAAGATGATGGGCTCAAGTGAAATCTCCAATGATGAGCGTCGCTCAAAACAACAGCAGAGGCCTTAGTGATAACCCTGGCATTCAGCCTGGCTATGGCACATGCATCTAAAGTTGGCTGCCTTAGTGGTAAAATTGACGAGAATGATAACGACCACATTCTAACCGGGTCTTGCTAGCTAATCTTTAGCAATTTTGTTGACATGTTCCAAGATCATACCACAAATTTATTCAGGATAGAAAGATTTTTCTTCACCTTTGTACTGCACATTCATCAAGGGCCTATCTGCTGCTGCAAAACTTAATTTGACGGGCCAAATCGCAATGAACGCTAGGATTCAAAGATTTTCTGCCCATTAAACGCTTCAAATCTGTACTTTTTAACATAGTGCAACAAACTTACGGAAAAGATCAGAGTCAACAAATGATTAAGCCTATAAATCAAAAAGAGGATGGGGCAAGGCAAAAAAAATTCTGAAAATGGTATTGGAAGGCTTGATGGTAATTTGATCCTTTGCAGAATCGCCCATGATATGATTGGCATGAGAATTGGCAAGGCAGGCTGGAATTTTCCGACTGCCAATGTGGCTCGGAAGGATTTCGGCATGATCTCAATCCTATATTCTGATGCAACAAAAAGATGTGCCAAGGTCTACACCAGGGAAACATTCAGTGCCTGGATCTGATATGGCACAAAATAATAGATCGGCCACAGTTCTTGCAAAGGAGAATATCCTAGAATCACCTGGAGTAAATCACCTGGAATATCTTCCTAAGGCAAGAGAAAAGTGATTAAAACCAAGCCATCAATGAATGTTGCCCTGCAGGTTACAAATATAGTCAAGAGCAAAAAATGCAACGTATTGTAGATTACATTTACATACCTCTATCAGTTAAAACCTCCAAGTTATCATGCTAACATAAGGCCATTTAAAGAATATTGTGTTGCTTAGCTTTGCGTCATGACAGATGCCAATGCATGACCTTGTTCAGACGGAATGCTATTTAAGAGTGGTCTCATTTTGTCTCCATAATGTGTGAACAAGTGTGAGACGGTTTTCCCAATGGTTGCCTTAACTTCTGACTTTTCCTCCTTTAGAGCAACGGCACATGCAAAAACAGGCACTATTTGTGGTACGTATGGGAAAACCTGGAAAATGAAGCAGAGCAGAGGAGGCATGACAAGTTGAACCAATGTCTGGAAACAAATTAAACGTCACACCTCAGGATGAGACGCCATTATCAAACTGCAGAGGCAACCGTACACAATGGATGACTCTTCAAGGTCATCCTTCAGTGGTAAAGCCTTTAGCTTGTTTATGGGAGTTATGCCCATTTTTCTGATGAGGTCTAAAACAAATTTAAACTATCCTAAATTGAGCAACGAGCAAAAGAAAGGGACGCATCTAGAAATAGTGCGCACAGACATAAGCTCTTGCACACAAGTACACAAGTAGAACTGCCATCAAACTGTAGTTCCCACCTCATCATCAATGAATGCTGCCCGGCAGTGATTAACTAGAGATCTGATTATTCAAAACCCTCTTAGATATTTCAAAAGCCTGGCCAGGTTAAATAAAGTTAACAAAATGGCGTCCAGTTGATATATGGCAAATGTTCCATATGACCCATCCATATTCACGCATTTGATCCACAAAATGAACAAACTAGAATGCAGCCTAACCGCTTTAGAAAACTTACTAGCTAGAATAGCAAAGTAGAACAACTAGTCTCTAGTCTCTGCCACCATAGATGCTTTGAATTCATTTGCCACGACCTGCCAAGACTTGCCACGACCTGCAAAAGCAACAAAAAACAATGCAACGGTGTGAGGGAAAGAAGAGCAAAAATATCCGATAAAATATCCCAACAATTTCTGTTGAATAAAATTGTCCCAACACTTTTGAAGGGACGACTGCCATGAAAGGTCTACCTCACTGTTCGTTTTGGAACTCAGAGATGTATAAGATGAAAATTTAGGCACAAATATAGCCTGTTCAAAATATATACCTGCAACAGACGTAAACACATTCTAAAACGCTGGCATGCAATTAAACAGTAAGACCTGATACAGCATAATGCATTTGCAAAACAAATTAGAGTTCCAGAATCTGCAAAGAAAAGACATTGAATGAAATAGACATACAAACACATAACATAAATAGGTTTAGCGACCTGGCGCATCAAGGTAGTTCTTCCTTTGTCAGAATCCCTTGAATCTGCACCATCCAGCACATCAGCTAATACTGCCGAGCAAAACCATTTTGCTGCAACCTCCATGCTTTCTGGACTATGGGCTCCATCCAAGAAAAATGTCAAATCACCTCTTGGGCAATTTAAAGAACTGGGCAAAATATCATTTACGATTTGTGCCCTGCCCAATAGTTGTATATTTAATAAGCCCTTAATATAAGGTTCTGGTAGACTGCCTCTCTCTGTTGCCTAGATGAAGAAAAAAGGTAGTTCTCATCAGCCTCAAATACGATAGAACATGAACCATGAATGAAACAATTCACAACCCAGCGACTACCAACACTTTCCACCATATGAATATGTTGTTGTTTCCTTCTTCGTTCTGCCCAGGAGTTACACAGTTCAACAGCTAGACCTGCATTTATATACTGATGGTCGCCGGACAATCCTAGCTTTAATTTCCTATCAACTGGCGAAGCAATTTCGAGTCGTATCTGAGTTCAAGAAAGGCTTTAATTGAACATAACCGTGGTGCAGATCGATTAGAAGATGCCAACCTATTTCCCAAACAGGGGTCGCTTCAATCCCCTAGTCCATGCATCAGTCAAAGAATGAAAAGCAGATACAGAGGCGGATATCTTACTCGAGCTCCTTGTTTGCCTAAGGACCACCGACATGCCAAAATCAGTGAATGGTCCAAAAGAAAATGACCAGGAATTGAACCCGGTGGCAGTGTACGTCTTAAAACAGAGCTACGATAGAAAATGAAGACAATCGATTAGAAATGCAACAAAAAGTATCTCAATGTGGTCGTAGCTCCACCAAAAGGCTAAATCGAGTCCGAGAATTTCACTGTATCAACTGTCCGACCAGCAAATCCAAGATACAAAGTTCACATTCGAAAAGCGTCCGGGTCCGACCAGCAAATTTGAACTGCCGGATGCCCCAAATTGGAAAGCAGAGGGGGAAAAAGGCGACCAAGGCAAGGGAAAAGAAATTGGGAGCACGTTGCAAGAGATCATTTTCCCTTTCCAGAAATTTCGGGAACTTCTCTGGTTAAATTTTGACCATTGACAACAAATTCAACGCCTTAGATTAAAAGCCCCAAATAAGAGGGCTTTTAATCTTGGCCGCTCATCAAGCACCTTCGATGGCTGAAGTCGTGACACCTCAATCATTATACCTAAGGGGGGTGCTTGGGGTAGTTTGGCATGTTTTCATCTCAACCGTTGATCTCAAAAAATGGACGGCTGCGGCGGCGACACCAAAATCTCTAGATATAAGGGGGGTGCTTATATAATTGTATATATATAACAGATATAACAGATATAATATGTTCTTAATAAATGTTTCTATGGTATCGAAAGCTATTTGTATGCATCATATTTGATATGTCTTCCTATTCTATTGGTTGTTATCTATGAGATAAAATAGTGGTGGCAGTACCCACTTTGTAGGAGCATATACTGTGATTATATGCCTGAAATAAATGGGCCTAGATTAACATAAGATAGATAATCCCCTGCTTGGAATGGCGGACTTATTATAAACATTATTCTGCAAATAGAAGAAGAGGAAGGCAGAATTATTGGAATGGGATTCGATGGGAGGAGAACTTTCATTAAGTTCCCAAATGAATCTAGACAAAAGGTTAGAATACATTTCATGTTTGCATCAAAGATTATAGACAAAATTAAAGTCAGAAGTCTTATAAAAGACTATCTGATACTTAGGCTGGGTGATTTTGGTGCAAACATCATCAATGAAACTGGATTTGGTTGGAGATATGACAAGAAACTTGTTGACTATTTGTACAAACTGTACAAAGTATTTGCTGACGAGACAATACCTAGATGTGTTTGCCATATACCTGGTATGATGCAATTTGTAGATGAAAAAGTGGGACATGTCAGAACTCTTGACTTGAATATTGTCAAATCTAAAGATGTGAGAAATATGCTTAAAAAGGGACCGAATTACATCCCAGATAAACCACTGATTTTGGATGAATTTTTAGTGGATATGGAAAGAGGTATTAATGATATGTTTACTGGGCATGAAGGCCGTGGAAGATTTATACACCCATATGAAAAGCATAGTATTTCTATGAATTTGATCAAGATACTTAAGCAGGAAGCCTTGGATATCATAAGTAAGCAGAAAAAGATTAGATGCATGTTACTGAATGAAAAGGTGACATTATGCTTAGACTGGCCTGGTCGAAACCTTTACATAGCCGGTGTGGATAAAGCCACTAATGTACCATCATTTATTTGCCCCTGGCATATCAGGGATATGGCAAGGCAAAGGCTACAAGGAAAAGATTTTGTACAGTGTAAGATTGAGAGACAAGAGATACTGAAAATTCTGGATGGTGAACTTTGTGATAATTTCCAGCTTGATTGCCCATATAATGATAGGCTTCCATACTTATTAGGTACATATAAAGCGCACAAGGGAGATTATAGATGGATAACAAATGCGAACAAAACTCTATTTACACTCCCTGCTAATATAGTCACCAGAGGGCTTAAGGGGATTTTGGAAGTGATACCTAAAGCTTATATGCAGAAATTATGCAAGATTAATGTTCTACTACCTGGCAAGGTCAATCCATTTTGGGTTGTTAACTCGATTTATGATATGATGCTGAATCTACCTAATAAAGTGCATGACATATTTACTGCGGACATCTCGAAATGCTACGAAAATATCCCATTGGATGGTGACGATGGTATTTGCCTTGTGATAAAGCAAATAATCGATATTGCTGTTGATTATATGAGTGGCAATGGAGATGAATATCTGTTATGGTATAGAATCCTAAATGATGACATTATATATACTTGGGATTGTAAGAAACAAAATGGTAAAAGTTGGGGATATTTGAATAAGTTGCAATTTTTTGAGCTGAACAGATGGTTGCTTTGTAATTGTTACATTATACAAGGTTCTTGTGTATGGAGGCAAGCATGCGGAATACCAATGGGGTTCTCATGTTCCCCTGACTGGTGCAACCTTTACCTATCTTACTTTGAAATGATGCATCTGGAAAGATTAGCAAATGCTGGTAGATACAAAGATATCTTAAAATTTAAAGATGCCAGGAGATATATGGATGACCTTTGCATCTTGAATGGCGGAAATTTAGACGAATTTTTCCAGGTCGATAAAGATAGACAGGAAAGCTACAATATCTATAATCTAAAGCTGTTACAGATCAAGAATGAGACGAGCTACAGACTGAATGAATCAAAATCAGGTATGATTGGCTATAAGGGCAATTTTCTGAACATGACTCTTGAGGTAAAAGATCATCTGTCGGGACTGTTTGAAACTACAAGATTCGATAAAAGAGATATGCTTCCGTTTAAAATCACTAAGTATATACATGCTACAAGCTGCAGACCATATCTTAATGCTAGTCGTGTCATCATTTCGCAGATATTACCTTTTTTATATGTAAATAGTAGTCCTTTCAAGGCTGCTGAGGATATACAACAACTTCTGAAGGACTTTATGCTGAATGGCTTTAAAAAAGAAGACTTGATTGAAAATGTTTGCAGAATGATCTACAATGGTCAATTTCCTGGTCTTAAGTACAATATTTCTGATTTAATAGAAATACTGGCAAGACAGGATATTAGGTTGTAGGGTAGTAGGACCCCTTCTTTCTTGGAAGGTAGGTCCTACTCCCTATTTTCCAAGAATTAAGAAGGGCCTACTACCCGAGGGAGGGTAGTGGGTGAAGAAGAAGAAGAAGAAGAAGAAGAAGAAGAAGAAGAAGAAGAAGAAGAAGAAGAAGAAGAAGAAGAAGAAGAAGAAGAAGAAGAAGAAGAATTAAAAATTGTCTATCTTATGCTTATAAGAGAAATATTGGACATGGAAAACATATTTAATGCTTGCACTTGTGATTTGAAACCTTGAGAAATATAATGTATGCTACATGTTAAGTTTGACAATAAAATATTGGACTAATGGTGGAAAGCTCCTTTAGTCTTCTAATTGTTGAAAGCTATGATTTTCAAAGGTCGAATATGTTAGAAGATGGTTTATACCAATAAATGTTTAATGGGTGACTTGCACCAAGTGAAAAAAGGACAAAAGTCTTTTTAATGCTCTGAAATTTGTACTAATATTAATGGTTATATTTGAACACATATTAAAGCAAGGGCGTGGACCCCATAAAAATGGCTTCCTTTATTTTTAATGGATGGTTTGCATAATGCCACGTTTCTTTAATGGGCAAAAGTCCCATATCACTTTACATTCCTAGAGATGTTTCCAAATGAAAAGTTGTGTGCAAAAAGCCAAGTTTTGTTAATGGGAAAAGCCATAAAATCTTTTTTTATGCTTACCGATGCTTCCATAAAAGAGTGATGCCGATTGTGGAAAAAGGGGCCGATTGTGGCTTTAATGCCATGGATATGAAATGCCTATAGTAAGGCATATGCAAAAACAGGAATAATTATTCTAGGTTATATTTGTGGGGCTTTGCTCAACGAAACTGTGGCGCCAAAATGCCGCCCAAAGAGCTTAGCATGATTGATTTTTTGATGCTGCCCTTTCTATAGTAGCTGCCATAAAATCAGAGATGCCTATGATTCTTGTCCTTCATAGTTTTAAAACCTGTTGTGGATCGCAGGCAAAGTGATTAAGTATGCAGAATCTTGATGGTGATTTTTGCTTTTGCAAAGCATGGTGAAGACTACAAACCGGCCGCAATGATCCGGACCAACATTTCAAAGATGTCTAATAGCAAACAAGGCGCGCTACCATATACACGATTGATACCATCATGTAGAGTTCCGGATTTGCCTGGTGTAGCCAGTCTTGGTGAACTCAGATGGCTTTAAAAGCATGGACAACGTATCCACAAGGCAAAATGATCTTAGATGGCGGATCTGGCAAATACATGTGCACAAGTAAGCATTTGTTTTCACAAACATATTTCTAGAAAAATCACAAGGATCGCTGATCTATTCTCCGGATTTTGTTGGAGGGTTTTGCCTCTTTGAGCTTCATGTAACTAGCACAAATGTTTTTGCTCTAAATTGCAAATCTATGCATATGCTTTCAAGTTTAGAAGCCTATACAAATTAAATTTTTGGCAAATGCTTTCAACTTTAGAAGCCTCTACGAAATGAGTAAAGTGTGGAGTTCTTCACCATTAAAGCTTGAGCGCAACATATTTGACATGATGTCTATGAAGCGGAATCATCTCGGGTTAGCTTGAGAAGCTTTATGCTGTAAAAATAGTTCTCATCCCTTATCTTTGTAAGGTTAACAGAATAATAACGGTCTATAAATACATACGAGAATAAGGCTTTCTTAATCATGATACAAATTATATGATCATGCTTCTGATTCTTTGATCACTTAGAAAGCATGTTGAGTTGCTATAAATGGACTTGAATGCAAGAATCCATTGTCTTGCAGTTGGATCTATATGATTCTATAGAACTATAGATTGCAAGTACTGAGTTCTAGCTGGTCGCATTATTATGCTTATGTAAAAAATTGATACGCTTATTGAGAATGGGATTCATGTGCAATATGCATTGCTCTACCTTATGGTCTATTGCTTTGCTCTAATACGGTCTCAAAGTTTGAAAGCTAAGTTATATGACCTTTGTTAGCACCAATTTATAGTTTTAAATGGCCACATAAGCCTTTATGGTTTTCAAGCTTCTGATTAATGTTTTGCATGCTCCACCATGCAAGTATACTAACGAACATAAAATTATCAAACTGTAATATGGTCAAGAAATTTAATGGATATGGAATTATGTTATTAAACAGACTAAGATCTTGTACTTTACGCTATAAAACCAATTTATGATTTATGATTATGATGGATTATGCTTACAAGTTCAAATGCTTATACTTAATGATATAAAACTAATTATCAAGTTAACCAGCTAGGTCTGGGACTAAGAAATTAGTTCTCATCTAATGGTATAGCTTGAAATTAGTAATGCGATGGGATGCTTGAAATATTTTGTGATGTTAAATATATTATTCCGCTTATCTTTCTTGTTAATGTCATCTCAGGGCAAAAGGATACAATTGGTGATCAGTGATAAACTGAGAGACCCAATGTACCTTTTGGCCCTTGCATCGTTACCGGGATTACTGCTAACGTTTGCACGGGTTCTCTCCTCCAATTGTCTCTATTTTGCTTGCTAGGTGGTCGTTAACTTGAAAGAGGATGGAATATCTGAAATTGGAACTCCTGGAGCTAAGACACGTGGAGGTTCTACCTTGTATATGCAATGCATTGGTATGTTATCAAAGTTGAATGCTACAAACAAAGTAAGATGTAAGATAAGTTTAGAAATGTAAGATTACATGACAAGATTATAAAGCTCTATACTTTATACTTTCAAAATTCAAAATTCAAATTACTTTATGTTTTACAATTTGCTATTCAAGTTTATAGATGTAAGAATTAGTTTATAGATGTAAGATTATGTGACAAGATGTGAGATTTCTCAATTGCACAGATGTAAGACGTTATGGCAAATTATATGGGCTATGGTTTGGAGAGTGCTTGATGTGGCCTGGCGTAAAAAACCAGGGTGGATATTTGGAAATATGCTCTTGCCTTGAACGAGGTTCTTTTAATGTACTTATGTGCTTAAATGTGACTGTAGTCTGGGTAAGAACGTGTACGAAGAAGAAATTGTGACTTCCACTTGCTGGAGTTATCTGGCAAACGCATCTCTTCTACAAACCAGGTTAGTTTGATTATTATTGCTTTTGGACAAAAAAATAGGTTCTGCTACCATATGATATGGAAAATAGCCCATAGCCTATTAAATGATATAGTTCATTATACTATATCATGCTGTCCATTGGTGCTTAGGGCCCATTGTGCCCCTATACTTCACAATTTTAAAATCCTGATAATTTCAGGTCTTGAACTAGTCCACTGTACTGGTTCTCGAATTATCTGCTAATGCGGATATGGTATTTGGTCCACTGTACCTTATACTAATAATATACAGATGATGAAATATATGGTTGCTGAATTAAAGATTCTATGAATCTACTTTCTTCTGGTGTAAGGAAGTAGGACCCCTCTTTTTATAAGGGGGGTCCTACTTTCCTTATAAAAAGAGGTGTCCTACATCCCGAGGGAGGGATTGTGGGAGAAGAAGAAGAAGAAGAAGAAGAAGAAGAAGAATTAAAAATTGTCTATCTTATGCTTATAAGAGAAATATTGGACATGGAAAACATATTTAATGCTTGCACTTGTGATTTGAAACCTTGAGAAATATAATGTATGCTACATGTTAAGTTTGACAATAAAATATTGGACTAATGGTGGAAAGCTCCTTTAGTCTTCTAATTGTTGAAAGCTATGATTTTCAAAGGTCGAATATGTTAGAAGATGGTTTATACCAATAAATGTTTAATGGGTGACTTGCACCAAGTGAGAAAAGGACAAAAGTCTTTTTAATGCTCTGAAATTTGTACTAATATTAATGGTTATATTTGAACACATATTAAAGCAAGGGCGTGGACCCCATAAAAATGGCTTCCTTTATTTTTAATGGATGGTTTGCATAATGCCACGTTTCTTTAATGGGCAAAAGTCCCATATCACTTTACATTCCTAGAGATGTTTCCAAATGAAAAGTTGTGTGCAAAAAAGCCAAGTTTTGTTAATGGGAAAAGCCATAAAATCTTTTTTATGCTTACCGATGCTTCCATAAAAGAGTGATGCCGATTGTGGAAAAAAAATGATTGTGGCTTTAATGCCATGGATATGAAATGCCTATAGTAAGGCATATACAATAGGTTATATTTGTGGGGCTTTGCTCAACGAAACTGTGGCGCCAAAATGCCGCCCAAAGAGCTTAGCATGATCGATTTTTTGATGCTGCCCTTTCTATAGTAGCTGCCATAAAATCAGAGATGCCTATGATTCTTGTCCTTCATAGTTTTAAAACCTCGTTGTGGATCGCAGCACCTGTGATTAGGCGCAAATCTTGATGGTGATTTTTGCTTTTGCAAAGCATGGTGAAGACTACAACCGGCCGCAATGATCCGGACCAACATTTCAAAGATGTCTAATAGCAAACCGGGCGACTTTACCATATACCGATTGAGACCATCATGTAGAGTTCCTGGATTTGCCCGGTGTAGCCGGTCTTGGTGAACTCGGATGGCTTTAAAAAGCATGGACAACGATCCACAAGGCAAAATGATCTTAGATGGCGGATCCGGCAAATACATGTGCACAAGTAAGCATTTGTTTTCACAAACATATTTCTAGAAAAATCACAAGGATCGCTGATCTATTCTCTCGATTTTGTTGGAGGGTTTTGCCTCTTTGAGCTTCATGTAACTAGCACAAATGTTTTTGCTCTAAATTGCAAAGTAAAGATGGTGCATATGCTTTCAAGTTTAGAAGCCTATACAAATTAAATTTTTGGCAAATGCTTTCAACTTTAGAAGCCTCTACGAAATGAGTAAAGTGTGGAGTTCTTCACCATTAAAGCTTGAGCGCAACATATTTGACATGATGTCTATGAAGCGGAATCATCTCAGGTTAGCTTGAGAAGCTTTATCTTTTAAAAATAGTTCTGCGCTTTGTAAGGTTAACAGAATAATAACGGTCTATAAATACATACGAGAATAAGGCTTTCTTAATCATGATACAAATTATATGATCATGCTTCTGATTCTTTGATCACTTAGAAAGCATGTTGAGTTGCTATAAATGGACTTGAATGCAAGAATCCATTGTCTTGCAGTTGGATCTATATGATTCTATAGAACTATAGATTGCAAGTACTGAGTTCTAGCTGGTCGCATTATTATGCTTATGTAAAAAGCAATACGCTTATTGAGAACAGGGATTCATGTGCAATATGCATTGCTCTACCTTATGGTCTATTGCTTTGCTCTAATACGGTCTCAAAGTTTGAAAGCTAAGTTATATGACCTTTGTTAGCACCAATTTATAGCTGAAAATGGCCAGCATAAGCCTTTATGGTTTTCAAGCTTCTGATTAATGTTTTGCATGCTCCACCATGCAAGTATACTAACGAACATAAAATTATCAAACTGTAATATGGTCAAGAAATTTAATGGATATGGAATTATGTTATTAAACAGACTAAGATCTTGTACTTTACGCTATAAAACCAATTTATGATTTATGATTATGATGGATTATGCTTACAAGTTCAAATGCTTATACTTAATGATATAAAACTAATTATCAAGTTAACCAGCTAGGTCTGGGACTAAGAAATTAGTTCTCATCTAATGGTATAGCTTGAAATTAGTACGATGGGATGCTGAAATATTTTGTGATGTTAAATATATTATTCCAGTTATCTTTCTTGTTAATGTCATCTCAGGGCAAAAGGATACAATTGGTGATCGATAAACCGAGAGACCCAATGTACCTTTTGGCCCTTGCATCGTTACCGGGATTACTGCTAACGTTTGCATGATTGGCTGCAGGTACGGGTTCTCTCCTCCAATTGTCTCTATTTTGCTTGCTAGGTGGTCGTTAACTTGAAAGAGGATGGAATATCTGAAATTGGAACTCCTGGAGCTAAGACACGTGGAGGTTCTACCTTGTATATGCACAGATTGGTATTATCAAAGTTGAATGCTACAAACAAAGTAAGATGTAAGATAAGTTTAGAAATGTAAGATTACATGACAAGATTATGAAGCTCTATACTTTATACTTTCAAAATTCAAAATTCAAATTACTTTATGTTTTACAATTTGCTATTCAAGTTTATAGATGTAAGAATTAGTTTATAGATGTAAGATTATGTGACAAGATGTGAGATTTCTCAATTGCACAGATGTAAGACGTTATGGCAAATTATATGGGCTATGATTTGGAGAGTGCTTGATGTGGCCCAAGTAAAAACCGTGGTGGATATTTGGAAATATGCTCTTGCCTTGAACGAGGTTCTTTTAATGTACTTATGTGCTTAAATGTGACTGTAGTCTGGGTAAGAACGTGTACGAAGAAGAAGAAGAAGAAGAAGAAGAAGAAGAAGAAGAAGAAGAAGAAGAAGAAGAAGAAGAAGAAGAAGAAGAAGAAGAAGAAGAAGAAGAAGAAGAAGAAGAAGAAGAAGAAGAAGAAGAAGAAGAAGAAGAAGAAGAATAAAAAATAAGATTGAAGGGAATTTTGGTTAATTGCAGCCTTAGGGACAGGATAGAAATTGTGGTTGCTGCCCTATGAGGTGAAACATTGCTATAATAACTTATGGTTTTGGTTTGAAACCTAAGGAATGACGAGATTAGGGAAATGTCCTATTATATGAAGGGGCTCTTTATAAGGACTTAGTTGGATTGTGGCTTAGAGATGTTATGCAGCTGATCCTGGGAGGCTACCATCATGTGCTCTATTCAGGATTTCTGTATGGATAACTATGTTGGCCTTTTTAGGCAATTTAAACATGTTACTAGTATAGTTATTGGAAAATGACCTATGGGGCTTTTTGGTAATATGATGCTATATGTGTGCATTTGTAATGGTTAATTTTAACCGTTATGTTCGTAGTGTATGGTAACATAGACGATGAAGGATTATTAAGCCTAATGGTTGGTAAGTAATCCTAATGGCTTATTATTTCTTATATTTCTTGTATTTCTTGAAGGATAAAATTGTAATTACGCTATTTAATTTGCATTAAGTAGTGACGGCTGGGCTGGGCCGCATGCTAAAGCCCAGAGATAGTCTGAAAATCTTCTGACCTAATGCAAAATTAAAAGAATAGCTATGGCGGTCGATTTCGGCGCCAAAGATTTAATGGCCACATTAAGTTAATACACAGGTATGTGCTTTTAAGAGCGACTTGGTGGTTGGATTATTTAAGCGATGTTCTATTACGAAATGGGGATACATTTCTTCTTATTTGCGCTGTTATACTGCCGGATTGATAATACCATGCCAAAGGGAAAGTATGAAAGACATCCAGGCAAGAAGAGTAAAGCACTACTGGCCGGAAATCTCCCATTCAAGAAAAATGCAAGGCCAAACTTTGGTGGGAAACAAGTTCAGAAAGCACAAAAACAGAGTTTTGGCGATAGGAGCGATACACACCAGGTCTGATCTTTCAGTTTATGTGTGATACCTTACTGCTTCTTGCTCAAAAGAATGTATTTTTTACGAGAAAATAATAGATATGTATAAAGATGGAAAACAGAGAATGGTAAAAGGGTCGTGGATGTTAAAATACACCAGGATGTGTATAAGAGTATGTCTATAGATTTAGTTTTGGTCGGTTGTTGTTTCTAGTTGTCTAAATTAGATGCAGGTTTAAGGTCTTAATAAAGTAGTTGTATATTTACTTAGGTTCGGATTGAATCTATTCAGAAGAATTTATGCTTGCGGATTTAAGCCGTTATGGAATGGAAATTTTTATTCGTATTATTAAAGGGCTGATGATTGTTGCCAGCATATATTTGTACCTTATGTTTTGCTAAACCATGTGCTTATTTACTTCACTATTATTCTGGACCCATTATATTTTGGGTATCTCGAGGTGAAGGGCGAAGAGCCAAGATATCTAACTGCTTACCTGTCATCCCTTATACTGTTACCAAGTTTATTGCTAACTAGTATACTGGTTGGATGCAGGTAACCTAGATATCTTCTCCTTGGAGTTCTTTCAATTTATTGTTGTGGTCCATATGCTGCTCTATTGGTGGAGCTATTGATGAAGACTGAAAGATCAATGCGGTCAAATATTTCATATGATTAATGCTGTGAAGACATGGTGAGATCATTCCTATTATGACAAGATTAAGCAGAATATATGTTATGATATAACAAAGGTTCAATAATTGACTATCATGATTATTATATGTTACTGGGTTGAATCTTGAACTGATACACTCCTTATTTCCTTATAAATCAAAATCTGAATACTGTAACAGATGTAAAAGATGAATATTTGACTTTTAATATAAAGGACTTTAATACTGTTATCTTTAAATGTCTACATAACATCACTTCATCACCTAAAATAACAGATTTTGAGACTCTAAACATGTAAAAGAAGCTTCATATGAGAAGATAAAATGTTTGGGATTGTGGTTCCAAACTAATATAATATATTATTATGGGATATAAGCTGTGGCCTAGTGAATAACTAGGATGGACCAGCTTGGCAGTGGCTCCTGAGTCTTTTCCATTGTGACTTGAATAGTCAGCAGGTCCTTTTGTCAGTCTATCCTAGTTCTTGGGACAAGTTGGCAAAGAGGGCTTTCCACTTAGCATCTGCTTGGATCATCTGGTCCATCTGGAAGAGACGAAATCTCCTCATCTTCAAGGGTCAGCTCTTTTCAGATACACAAGTGCTTAGCGATGCCCGTAGTCGCATTGTGAAGGCTTACAAATGTTCTTCCTTGAAGGATGACATCAAAAGTGTCATTTGGGAACAATATCTTCAGATTCACACCTACTCATAGCAAACAGTTGTGCTCATGGTGATCTGTATTCTCTGCTTTTCCATGTTATGTATGTGGTGGGTAGTGTTGCTCTAGTGGATATCTTCTCCACTGGGTTTTGAGTCCCCCATGTACTCTTTGTATTCTTTTGAGTAATAAAGGCCCACGTTCCTCAACAAAAAAAAAATAACTAGGATGGATATTTTATGTTTGTTTACATCTTAGATGGAATGTTATTTTTGTTTTTAACAAAATAATGTGAAGTTTTGATGTAAATGTAAATAAGAAGAAGAAGAAGAAGAAGAAGAAGAAGAAGAAGAAGATAATATTCTCTTTTGTTTTTCATTCTCTTCGGAGCTTCAAATCATTGAAACATGAATTTATATCATTCTAGTTGGATTTTGTACACTACAAAAATATTTTATACTATGCTTGCTCTATGTTGTAATTTGACTTAGAAGATCCATATTATGGAATCAGTAGAAATCTAAGTGGCTCTCCATAATATGGTGGCCTTCACAAGTAAAACTTGGCTTTAAACTAAGAAACTGGCCGGTGACATAGGTTATAGTGCCACATCCTCTAGGGGGATTGTTCTGACATATTATGGAACTATTATGCCTAAGGTGCAATTTGGGGGCATATGCCTAAGATGCATGGTGGTTTAAGGCAATTTGGCCTAAGATTGTGAAATATATAGAGATTTTGATGGTGAAAAATATATGAGGTTCATATATAAGAAGAAGATATGAGGTAATAAAAAGCAATATGAGGTAAGAAGAAGAAGAAGAAGAAGAAACTCTTCTCTAATTTTTTAATGGCGTATGGCCTATATGGCAGACAAATGCTTAAATATGCATCTAATATATGAGTTATGTACATAATAGGTTTAGGGCCAATTTGGCTTTTGGAAATGCAAAATGACTTAGTGCATACTACAATTTTAGCCGAGGGCGCCTATAGAGCCATGAGTCTATAGAGCCATGACTGCCATAATACTAGATGTGTTGCTTGGTCGGCAGAGCCACATTGCATGTTTCACTAGATGTAAGCTGAAAATAATTTGGAAAATCCAAACTAAGGTAGATATACCAGGCTTTTTGCAAAAGCAGTGTGGCATCACATGACAAGGGGATGTTATAGACAAATAAAGGAATCCCATGTGTGAATATGACATTCGATATGGAAAATTAATACAAAAAATTCATGTGCATCTTGCTTGTGAATTTTTGACATGTAAATGTTGGATTAATTCCATGGAGATGACTATAGTGCTTATTGGAAGGGATGTGTACCTTCAATGTTAGAACACTAATTAATGGTACGTTGAAACCATACAAAAATGTAAATATGCAACTTGGATAGCTATCTTTAGACGTACACTCAAATGTATAGCACATTAAATGAATTTTGATGCTTTCAAAAAATATTGTACTATCTATGTTGACTTTTTAACAAATTGAAATTATGGCAAACATTAGAAGGCACACTTTGCCTTAAGGAATAAGTTTGGGTTTGCTTAAAAATGATTTGTTGCCTATTGTCCTTTTAAGGACTTTGTGGCATAATAACCATGGCCGACATAGCCATGAAAGGGCCTATCTTTTTCTGACTTTGAGCAAATAAAGAGCTGCATATACCTTTTTCCGACTTTGAGCAAATAAAGAGCTCGATATATGTTTGGGTAATAGAAGCATTTGGGGCTTTTCTTTGTAACTTTTATGGCCGCTAAAGACTGGCCGCATGACATAGTTTTACCGCCCAAAGGCCTTATTTGCTTGCTCTAAGATAATAGAGCAAGGATCGTGGATCTGCAGTTCGTGGCCATTATGCAGATGTTCCATGCACATGGATAGAGCCAAGTGTTAAAAAAAGGGGATTACATGCCGATAAGCACTTCGCCTTTAAATGGCTTCGCCAAATGCTTACATACAGCCTTTTTGATCCGAGACAAAGGTGCAATCTTTGCCTAAATGGTTATGTATAAATAACTTGATATGCCTTTTGGCAAAATCGTGGGTATGTTAATCTGCTCTTAGATGGATTCTAAAGGAAGTATAGAAAAGAATGTCATTGCTTGCCACGGAAAAATTCGTGCTTGCCAGGATCGCCATAGCTTGCCGTAAAAAGCTTGATTTTTCAAAAGAAATTTAAGAGATCCTTGTTATGCCTTGTTATGATTGAGAACACTGGTTGCTCCGAACTTTGCAAAAAAGTTGAAAATGTTTGTAGATAGTGCATATATGCTTTTGACAAGCATGCTTTTGGCATTTCTCCATCCATCCTTTTATGGAAGATCTCGAACGAAGTTGGGCCACTTCATCATAATGGTGGTCTGGCAAATGCAAATTGTTGCAAGATGAATGCAATAATCAGTTAGATAAAATAATATTTGATTTTGCGGCATAATATTTTGAAAAAAATGCTTTTCTCATAGCATTAGAAAATCCATTTGAAATGTATAATGCGAGCTTTGGATAATGCTTTTCTTACAACAAAGAAAAAGCCATCCGATATATGCACATCATGTAATAGGCAAGAAGGCAAGAAGTCTTCTGATGTCCTCGCGGAGAGCTTTTCACATAATGCCGCTGTGCTTATTCTTTAAATTTTATAAGAGTAGCTATCAAGGCATCAAGTTTAAAATACGCACAGAAACTTGAGGCGAAATTATTCAGGTTCCTGCTTATGTTCAAATTGCACATTTCTTCCTTGAATCTAGAGATCTTAAGCCTTAAGATTGTAGATGTTAAATGATAAATTGTTTTCATACTAGTTCTACTCTATTTGCTGGAAACTGTATCATTATACATGATCTACATAGAAGGAAAAATGATTTCAATTTTGACGGATATATTTTGTAAAACGTATTATGAGAGATCTTAAACTTTATGCCATACTACTAATCTAAGCTTTAAGGTCTAAACTTTATGGGAAGTTTTGAAACTAAGATTCCATTATTCTGTCTTGCTAACGTCACCTCAGGGCAAAAGGATACAATTGGTGATCAAGATAAAACCGGAGACCCAATGTACCTTTTGCCCTTGCACATTTACCGCTTTCACGCCAATTGTGTATTGATTGGTCGCAGTACCCGGGTTCTCCTCCAATTGTCTCTTATTTGCTCGTTAGGGTTGGCGTTAACGGAGATGGAATTACTGGAAGCGTAACTAAAGCTACATTTATTTTGTAACTCTACTTTTTTCCTTGACACATAGATGAGAATAATTTACAGGAATACTTTGTCTTTATTTTTATCATACATAGGAATAATCTACAATAATATTTTATGTCTCTACTTTGATCATACATGGTTACAATCTACAGATTTAATAGATCTTCTAAAATAATGCTTTGCTACTTTACTATTCTATTTTCATATCTTTAGGTAATGTGCCTTCCAGTTGTGGCCTGGGTAACGCCAGGATGGATATGTGTTGGGTAATCTTTACCTTGAACGAATACGGTTTAGTAAATTGTTTTTACTATAATCTGTTAGTAGTCCTGGTGAAGATGTGTCGAAGAAGAATTCGTGACTTCCATTTGCTGGAGATATCTGGCATGCACAATTGGTTGGTCTTACCTGTTTAAATTTCAGATATCTTTACTTTCTCATATTTTGATGGAGGTATCTTTTTCAAAATCCTGATGGAGCTATCTGGCAAATGAATCTCTTATACAAGCCAGGTTAGTTTGTATATTATTTCCTTTTTATAAGAATTTAAGTTTTGATAGCAGATGTTATCATAAATACTATAACAGGTTGTCCATGGTACTTAGGGCCCATCGTGCCCCATGTACCTCATAATTATAAAACCCTGATAATTTGTCAGGTCTTGAACTAGTCCATTGTGCTAGTTCTCAAATTATCTGCTACAGCGGATATGGTATTTGGTCCACTGCACCTTATACTATTTCAAATACAGATGATACAAGAACTTGATATCGAGCTAAAGATTCTTTTGAATCTGTTTTCTTGGGGTAAGGAAGTAGGACCCCTCTTTTTTATAAGGGGTCCTACTTTCCCTTTGTAAAAGAGGTATCCTACATCCCGAGGGAGGGATTGTGGGAGAAGAAGAAGAAGAAGAAGAAGAAGAAACTCTTCTCTAATTTTTTTTAATGGCGATGGCCTATATGGCGCATAAAATGCTTAAATATGCATCTAATATATGAGAGTTATGTACATAATAGGTTTAGGGCCAATTTGGCTTTTGGAAAATGCAAAATGACTTAGTGCATACTACAATTTTAGCTGAGGGCGTCTATAGAGCCATGAGTCTATAGAGCCATGACTGCCATAATACTAGATGTGTTGCTTGGCAATCGGCAGAGCCACATTGCATGTTTCACTAGATGTAAGCTGAAAAATAATTTGGAAAATCCAAACTAAGGTAGATATACCAGGCTTTTGCAAAAAGCAAAGTGGCATCACATGACAAGGGGATGTTATAGACAAATAAAGGAATCCCATGTGTGAATATGACATTCGATATGGAAATTCATACAAAAAATTTCATGTGCATCTTGCTTGTGAATTTTGGCATGTAAAGGTTGGATTAATTCCATGGAGATGACTATAGTGCTTATTGGAAGGGATGTGTACCTTCAATGTTAGAACACTAATTAATGGTACGTTGAAACCATACAAAAATGTAAATATGCAACTTGGATAGCTATCTTTAGACGTACACTCAAATGTATAGCACATTAAATGAATTTTGATGCTTTCAAAAAATATTGTACTATCTATGTTGACTTTTTAACAAATTGAAATTATGGCAAACATTAGAAGGCACACTTTGCCTTAAGGAATAAGTTTGGGTTTGCTTAAAAATGATTTGTTGCCTATTGTCCTTTTAAGGACTTTGTGGCATAATAACCATGGCCGACATAGCCATGAAAGGGCCTATCTTTTTCTGACTTTGAGCAAATAAAGAGCTGCATATACCTTTCCGACTTTGAGCAAATAAAGAGCTCGATATATGTTTGGGTAATAGAAGCATTTGGGGCTTTTCAGGTAACTTTATGGCCGCAAAGACTGGCCGCATGACATAGTTTTACCGCCCAAAGGCCTTATTTGCTTGCTCTAAGATAATAGAGCAAGGATCGTGACTGCAGTTCGTGGCCATTATGCAGATGTTCCATGCACATGGATAGAGCCAAGCTGTTAAAAAAGGGGATTACATGCCGATAAGCACTTCTGCTTTAAATGGCTTCGCCAAATGCTTACATACGCCTTTTGATCTGAGACAAAGGTGCAATCTTGCCTAAATGGTTATGTATAAATAACTTGATATGCCTTTTGGCAAATCGGGCATGTTAATCGCTCTTAGATGGATTCTACAGAAGTATAGAAAAGAATGTCATTGCTTGCCACGGAAAAATTCGCCAGGCTTGCCAGATCGCCATAGCTTGCCGTAAAAAGCTTGGATTTTTCGTGGAAAAGAAATTTAAGAGATCCTTGTTATGCCTTGTTATGATTGAGAACACTGGTTGCTCACGAACTTTGCAAAAACAAAGTTGAAAATGTTTGTAGATAGTGCATATATGCTTTTTGACAAGATGCTTTTGGCATTTCATCCATCCTTTATGGAAGATCCGAAAGCAGGTTGGGCCACTTCATCATAATGGTGGCTGGGCAAATGCAAATTGTTGCGATGAATGCAATAATCGGGTTAGATAAAATAATATTTGATTTCGTGCATAATATTTTTGAAAAATGCTTTTCTCATAGCATTAGAAAATCCATTTGAAATGTATATCGCAGCTTTGATAATGCTTTTCTTAACAAAGAAAAAGCCATCCTGATATATGCACATCATAACAGGCAAGAAGGCAAGAAGTCTTGGGATGTCCCGTGGAGAGCTTTTCACATAATGTTCGGCCGGTGCTTATTCTTTAAATTTTATAAGAGTAGCTTAATGCGTCAAGCTTAAAATACGACGTAAACTTGAGGCTAAATTATTCGTGTTCCCGCTATGTTCAAATTGCACATTTCTTCCTTGAATCTAGAGATCTTAAGCCTTAAGATTGTAGATGTTAAATGATAAATTGTTTTCATACTAGTTCTACTCTATTTGTTGAAACCTGATCATTATACATGATCTACATAGAAGGAAAAATGATTTCAATTTTGATCGGATATATTTTGTAAAACGTATTATGAGATCTTAAACTTTATGCCATACTACTAATCTAAGCTTTAAGGTCTAAACTTTATGGGAAGTTTGAAACTAAGATTCCATTATTCTCGTCTCTTGCTAACGCACCTCGGAGCAAAAAGGATACAATTGGTGATCAATGATAAACCGAGAGACCCAATGTACCTTTTGGGCTCCTTGCACATTTACCGCTTTCACGCTTAATTGTGTATTGATTGGTGTATGTATTTTGTTCTCCTCCAATTGTCTCTTATTTGTCATTAGGGTTGGCTAACGGGAGATGGAATTCATCTGGGGAAGCAACTAAAGCTACATTTATTTTGTAACTCTACTTTTTCCTTGACATAGATGAGAATAATTTACGGAATACTTTGTCTTTATTTTTATCATACATAGGAATAATCTACAATAATATTTTATGTCTCTACTTTGATCATACATGGTTACAATCTACGTGATTTAATAGATCTTCTAAAATAATGCTTTGCTACTTTACTATTCTATTTTCATATCTTTAGGTAATGTGCCTTCCAGTTGTGGCCCTGGTAACGCTTGAGGATGGATATGTGTTGGGTAATCTTTACCTTGAACGAATACCTACTTAGTAAATTGTTTTTACTATAACTGCTAGTAGTCCCGTGAAGATGTGTCAAGAAGAAGAAGAAGAAGAAGAAGAAGAAGAAGAAGAAGAAGAAGAAGAAGAAGAAGAAGAAGAAGAAGAAGAAGAAGGGAATATTCTTTGATTCTTCAAACTATGAATACAAGGGGCCTATGGTAGGCCGATACTGCATTATACTATTCTGATAATTCCGTAAAATTGTTACAGAATGGCATTAGACCTGCTAATATGTTATTGAAACGTGAATCTGTTAGCAACTCTAAAGATATGAGTGGATACTATTATGTCTAATATGAATGGGGTTAGCAAAAACCAAAAATGGAAAATATAAAGCTTATTGCTAGTGCTATGATACTTATATAAGATGAGACTTGTTGTCACTAAAGTATGGTCCCAAAAAATAAAATTTGAATCTTGTGATAAGCATATATGTCGATGGATTTTGGTGTATAAGCCCCATACAATGACCCTATGGGTAAAAGAATTTATTTCTATGGCAAAAGTGGATACCTTAAGGCAATTATTATATGAAGAGGTGATGACCAAGATACACATCATTATTTGAATAGGTGTAGGGCAAAATCAATGTTGGTGGTTGAAAAGTGGAATAAAATGAGTTATATCATGGGTGTACGGCAATATGCCATTAATTTACTGGACCCCACTTGATATAGGTGAACTAGGGTATTCAAGTTCACTTATAGAGGCAATGATGGAAAGAGATACGCTAAGGCAATTGTTATGTTGGTAAAAGGTAAATCTCTATATGGGATACATGGTGAAAAAATACGGATGGCTAATAAATGACATATAATAAGTGAGCTGCTTTATTTTTATGTGCATATACCGATGGGATAAGAAAAGAAGCTTGAAAGATGTAATACCTTGAATCGAGATGCAAAGATATTGACTTAGGAGATGTGGAGTACCTAAATAGGCATGCCGATTGCATTAAATGCTTATATAAAATGTTAAAGCATGGGATTTCATTGAATGCTTTTACAAAATGTTGAAGCATGAGTTAGAAAAGCGTACATTTTAAGTGGACATTTGTATTGGCACAAATGCGTTTAAAAAAGGCCGGTTTGGACATTTAGGGGTAGTGGTTACCCTAAGAGCATTGTCGAAGCGGCTCCTCTGTTGGTTTATTGCCGCTGGTCTGCCTGTGGAAGATCCGATATGCCTAAGGGCTTTTATATTTGCGGTAGCAGGGTAGAACGAGCTGGGAACTCTGCCCAAACATACATGCACGAATGATAATGAAGGAGAACAAACAAGCAAGCTGCCATGACCAGAGCGACCAAACCCGTGTTTCGATTATTTATCCGAATATGTAGTCTACTTTTGGTTCTGATTCATGCAAAAACAGAGCAAAAAATGAAGGCTTTGTTAGTCTTGCGATAGTTTGAGAATTCTTCTTGAAAAGATTAGCTAGGAGTAATACAGAAACATGCTACAAAAGTTTAAATTCTTATAGAATGTTTTGGGTGACGAATGTGTTCATATATCTGAAGCTAGATATAGCTGGCATGCATCCGGTTTTACGCTATGGGGCCGATGGTTAAAAGAAAAACTTAGTTTTGATACATGATATAGCTTGATTAATGTGTTTTTTAAAGGTCTAGTATAAGCTTCTATAGGTTCTTATAGAAGACCGAATATACCCTTAGACTTGGTGTAGGGTGCCTTTGGACACATGTTTTATGTGTACATGGTTGATCTAGAATCAAATGATGTGCCAATATAAGAAGAATGCATGGTTACGATGCCATATAAGGGATAAACTCGATCCGTTAAATGAGTAGTTACTACATGACAAAGTTTACATGATGAATCTGATATAGTCCTCTTATTATTCATAGTAGCTCTTTAATACATGTCAATAATTTAGCCTCTGGTCTTAAAAGGATATGTCAAGAACATAATATGCCTATACATGTCATGATGATGAATGAATAAAAAGAAGATGGAACTGCTACTGTTTTAGAATAAGGCAAATGTAGAATATTTTAAGACTTATGGACGAATTGCAGATGAAAGATATGGTTAACGGGTAATTTATATTGAATATAAGGTGTTTAAATGTCTGCTGAATAATGGATGATGCATACATAGTGATTTTACTTGCTTTACCATATCATAAATATAGACTTACAATCCTTTAACAGATTTATATATCTGATGGGACTAACTCAAAGTTTGTTTGTATAGTATATGTTTGATAAACATGTTTTTCTGCATTATCGATTCATGATCCGCTGGATTAGGTGCAGCATATTTCAGATTTGGATGATTTCTTTTTGGCTAATTATATGCTAATATACCAGACCATATTGCTGGTGTAAACAGATATGAAAGATTAATTATACTTTTTCTAAGATTTAAGGTTAATTTGTGAGCTCATTTTGCTTCTATTACACCATTCTTCCTTGGAAAAGAATAGGTGAAGGGCGAAGAGCCATAGTGTCTGTTTGGGTGCAGGTAACCGAGACTCTATCTCCTGTCTTTTCAAAGTTACAAGGTTGCAGTAGGAAGGCAACAAAAATAGAAGATATTACATGGAAATCATGCTCAACAAATTCTGATTTCCAGCCAAATGTGGTGAGATCTACCTAGTTTCTGATATGTACTACAACATAGTCAGAGAAAAACATGTAATGCAAGCTTAGATTTTGAAAAATAGCTAGCTTGATTACAAGACAAATACATGCTCTTTGGATTAATGCTGAATGTCTACTTTGGTGGAAATACATAGTATATGCTCATATAATTATATTCGAATTTTTTATCCTTATGAGAATATTATACAATGTTATACGCTTACATCTACATTTTGAGCTGATATAAATACGCTTACATCTTGAACTTGGATATGTTATACAATATAATACTTAATTTGATACGAAGGAAATGATTCGATACTGGAAGTTTATATTGCATAATTTCATTGTTTAATTTGTTAATATTCAATGGCTTATAGCAAGACTAACTTTATAATTCTGCTAAGTATATGCATTTCACCAACCATGTAAAGGTTACCTTACTGCTGTGGCTTGGGTTCTACCCTTGATGGATATTTATGGGAAAGATTTACATCCTGAACGGAACTGTAAGTTTGTATTTATGCATTTATAGTGTAAGTCTGGATGTAAATGTGAATAAGAAGAAGAAGAAGAAGAAGAAGAAGAAGAAGAAGAAGAAGAAGAAGAAGAAATAAGTTTTGAGAAGATGCTAAAATTGTGAAGAAGAAGAATATAAAGTAAGAAAAATAGGAAAATGACGTGAATAGAGGAATTTTGTCTATCTAAATTGATGTGAGATATATTGAGAATATTGTGAGTTCGAAGTTTGGGAATATCTTAAAGATTACTTGATGTTCAATGCTTATGTTCTATGCATATACAAGAACTATGTTGATATTGATGGATATTATGGTTGAATAATACTCGAACAAATAAAAAATTGAAATAATGAAGGTGGTGGCATAAAATTATAGAAGTACATACTCAAATTTAAGTGTGAAGGCATAATAGACATAGAGATGTAAGGGCATTTATGACTTGATAATGATTGTCCTTAAGGACAATAAGCTAGAGGTGAGGAATGATGGGATTTAAAGGTGATACCTATGTGGGATATGACACAAGATATTTTACATGTGTGGGTCATGACTCTTTTGACCCAAAGAGATTAAATGGAGACGAAGTGGAGTACACGTTCAATTTTGGCCCAATATCTATTGCTAAGGTAAGAACAAAAGTGATGTTGTATTTAATGCTTACATGCATTTGAACCATATATGTTTGTTGAAAAGGGATATGAAAAATGTTTATTCTTGGCAATATGGTAGCGCCGAAATGGCCGTCTTATCTAAGCTATGGCATGTAAATGTAAAATATCTCATATATGGACGACGGATGGATTTGGCGCCTAAAATAGCTACTAGGCCTTTCATGACAGCGGATGTGCTGTTTGCAAAAAGGGGCAGATGCCGTTCATTTTTCCGGGCAAATATGTTGCCTACATGAATATAGACAGGAGATGCAAGCTTGGATACATGGTTCAAAGCTGCTAGTATGAAGATGGGATGGCATTCTCGGCATCATATGACTGCCAGACGCTTGATGGAGCATTCTTCCAGTTGCAAGAGTTAACATGGACCTATGGTGTATTTTCCTGAGTCCCTGGTAGGAAGTGCATAGGCAAAATCGTTGGAGGTGTTCCACAAGAAAACAAAAAGAATGTACGTGACGTCCAGAAGCTGCTATATGGAGCAAAAACGATTCAGGTTATTTTATGGTTTTTGTGCACTTATTTAAGATCTTTATACTTGAGAATAGAACAACGGCTCTTGTATACTATACTTCTATTTGCTGAATGTAATGTTGTGTAGTATGAATATGACGTGGTTGGATTATGCATCCATGTTCTTGAAATAGTGACAGGATATAAAATCCTAAGGATGATAATCACATGCTGAAATAGTTGCTACAGAACGGGTTGAGCTCTGTTTCTATTTATTTCTAGTTCTATAGTTAAAACTTTTATGTTTTATGTAGATATAGGGCTGAAACAGGGTATGATATCTATGGTTGTGGTAAAAGGGTTAGACCCTTAGATTCATGGCTGATATTTGGTAAGTTGTTTATGCTAAATGAAGCAAATATCTCAGATTATTCCAGATCATTGAAGGTTAATTTCTGATCTAGACTTGGTTGGGGTAAGCAACCGTGGTCTTAGTATTCTTCCAAAAAATAATGGGCCCATGGTGCCATGAATATGTGGCTTAAAATCAGCCAGAAACTTTGCCAAAATTAGGTGAAGGGCGATAAGCCAAGATGTCTTATAGCTTACCTGACGCCCCTTTCCTTATTACCATTATCATGCTAATATTGGTCTGTTTGGGTGCAGGTAACCAAGACATCTTCTCCTACTCTTTTTGTCAAGGTTCCGATGTAGCACAAATAAGCTACAAAATGATGAAGGAGAATGCTGATTTTCTACTTCATTTGAAGATGTGCAATGCTGATTTTGCTCAAAGTTTGGTGAGATCCTTCCAAATGTCACAATTTCATGGATTAATTATGATTGAGGAAGTATATATGGAAACAAATATTGAAATCTGAATTATGACAGTAACATAGATATGAGACGGGTCCTGTAACATGGAAATAAACATAGTAGAGGTTAGATGCAATGATATTAAAAATTGTAGAAGAATTATAGTTTGAAAAAATGACTATGTACGATGGTTTATGCATGAAAAGGTGGTTGTACAAAGTGGGAAAACTGGAAAGAGAAGGAAATAAGCTTGAATTAATATTGAATACTTTACATTGTTTATTTTATACTTGATACTTTAAAATTTGAGATTTACACTTGTACACTTTAAAATCTGAGATTTATACTTTATGGAAAATGTTTTCTTATATCCAAGATGTTATATGGGCTAATGGTTTGGAGAGTGCCTGATGTGGCCTGGCTAAAAACCAGGGTGGATATTTGGGATTATGATCTTACCTTGAACGAAGTTCTTTTAATGTAATTGTACTTTAAATGTGACTTGTGACGTCCCCTACTCGCATACGGTGCACTCACCGTATACAAACAGGAGTTCATCCCCCATACCAGCTCCATGCTAATACAGGGCCCTCCACATGACACTGCAACCGTGACGGGTTCCAGTGGGAAGAGTGGAAGGGTCATTGCACCCCGTCTCCCTCAGGGCCTACCTAGCTGCGGAAGCGTAAACATACATGTCGGTAAGAGCACATACATCAACATCATATGACCATCCCGGGCGATGGTCCTCCACATATCTGCATAGACAAAGATCAAGCCGCATCACATAGGGAATCCTACCCAAGGCTCGGACTCAAGGGATGACCGACGGCTTGGGTCTCCCCGAGTTCATTGCGCATGAAATTCATGGCAATGGATTTGGGCGGCTTATGAACATGGCCTAGGGTTGTCCACTCCATCCGCCCCCTCCCGTGCACACTTTGCAGAGGGTCTCAAAAGTGTCGGGACTGACCGTGAGCCTCACGGATGCATAGCCAAGAGGGCTACTCCCGGGCTCATCTTCCCAGCCCGATGGGGCGTGGGGATCACTCCCTCCGAGATCTACATCGACTCAAGGTGGCTAGAGGGCCCCGCCTGAGCCCGGGATCAACCCACCGGAAGGTGAACACCACCCCACCGGTGTGTCGAGCCCATGCCTTGCCCGCACGCTAGCAGGGCAAGCCATTGGACCTAGCCACAATGGTTCCCTGTGAGGCCTTACACACCGTAGGAACCGCTCATGAGTCGACATGAACCTCCTTCTCACCGGTCCCCCCTTCACCCACATCCCTGGGGTGGCTCTTGTGCACAGGTCGAATCTACAAGTGTGCTAGAGAGGCTACTCTAGGAGCATCAACTACAAAGCTTTAGGTCTCTACCCCCTTCCCAATACAAGGAGTTCATAGAGATGCATCATCCATATACTTCACGAGAACTAAAGAACTAGATCTAATCTACAACATAGAGTTAGGGTTCTTTAGTTAGGATCTGCCATCTAGAGATCTAAAGGGTCGCTATGGGCAATCTAATAGGCTAAACCCACCGATTCAACGACTAAAAATAGGGTTTAGACTATCTAATTGGCCAAATACCCGATCCTTGAGGGGCTCCTCCCCGACCGAGCTCGACCATCCCAACAGACGCCTAATCAAGGGAAACTAAGGATGTAATTCTCCCAAAAGCAGAAGTTCGGATGCGGTTTTGGTCGCTGAGGCAGCCAAAACAGAGTTCTAAAGCCCCAAAATCGAAAAATTGGGCTAGTTAGGGTTTCCTACCCTATATAGACAAGGGGGTTGGTTAGGGTTTCCAATTATCCCCTTTGGCATGTGGGATAATTGGAAATGGGCCCACTTGCCTTTAAGGGCTAGGTGGCTAAATGTGCACACATGGAAATGTGTGCCCACATTAATGTGTACATTGGAAAATGTGCACATTAATTGCACCTATGGGTGTGGCCCACTTGGCATGAAGTCTCCACTTGGAAATGTGTGCCCACATTAATGTGTACATTGGAAAATGTGCACATTAATAGTTGCACATATTTTCGCAAGTTGCCCCTAGGGCTACCCACTGCTACACGCGTTAGCAGCACATCGCCACCGAGGGCGGTAACGCTGACGACGGGCAAGACGATATACGCCCCGGGCGATATATCGCGCCTTTGGGCGCCACATTCTCCCCACCTTGAAATGATGTCGTCCCCGGCAAAGATCGGGGTCTCCCCACCTTGGAATCCTCGTAACCTGCAATCAACCTGATACATACGATTACTACTCTAATTCCTACACATTTATTAAAATTACCTTAAGGTAATATTTTTATGACATTATCACATTATTGTATTATAACATAACTTATCAATTCACAACATTACTAACAGATTACTCCAAAATTCACTTAACATTACAATTAAGTTTATCAAAATTTAAAATTAACGTCCGAGGCTTTTTCCTTCCTTGCAACACATTCCAACAAAATTTGTGTTGCAAGTCTTAAGAGTCTCACCTCCTTGCCCTCCCGAGCTTCTACCGCCTCGCAGGTCGACACTACGCTAGTACCATTTAATTATTAAATAAAATTTTTGGTTATATGGTGACCACCCCACCTATCTACATGGATGCATGGCTAATCTCCTGGCCAGAGGGAAGAGGGTGAATCTTCCATTATGGCCATGGAGACAAATACTTACATGCCTATATGCCAGCCATGCCTACACCTCTAGTTGCCCGGGCAGGAGGATATCCTTCTCGGGGGGGCCAAGGATAGATTCCTCCTATCAAAGCATATATGGGGCTAAAGGTGCTTTCCCTATCAATGCATTCCTTCATGACCTCCTTTCTTTCTCGAGGTCGGTCGCCTACTTCGTGGGGACGTAAGTAGACTTTCTAATCTACCTTCCACTCGCCTAAAGGAAACGCTGTCCATGCCTACATTGACATTACACCACCCTAGAGATCACCGTAGTGGTCCCATCATCGCAGAATAACGCATGCACCCATACTAAGCGTAGGTGGCATGCGCGTGATTAATCTTAACTACACAAGAATTAACCTACACAAATCGACATGCCCGAGCCGATTTCTTCTGGAGATGACCTTGCCGTCCCATTGCTCCATAAACCGTGGATACCGCTTTTACTAAATCTTTCTTAAGTACCCACGCCGCTGCCTTCCCACGGTAAGTGTTTCCACTTGACCAAATACCGAGGAATTCGATCTCCTCGCTTTCTTGAAAGCTTTATCAAGAATTAATTCGAACTATTTCCAACCGCTCCTCCGGCCATTTCCAACAACGCTATAATCCAAGACTTCGTCCGATTTGGAGTATGCTTCTTCAACAAACTCACGTGGAAGACCTTATGAATCTTTAGGTGTGCTGGCAATTCTAGCTTGTAGGATTGATTACCTACTCTCTTGACTATTCTGAAAGGTCCAGCCCACCTTGGAGCAAGCTTCTTGCAATTGCCGATCCCGAAGCCACCGCTTCACCTTGATCTTGAGCCAAACATCATCTCCAACTTTGAACTCTCTTATCATCGCTCGATGCTTGTCGGCGATGCTCTTCCTCGACGACTTCTTGCTGCTAGCAGATACCCTCGAACTTCTTCCACAAGCCGCCGCATATCGGTCAACATCTCACGCGAAACTTCCACTTTTGACACCTGGGTTGTGCCAAGTATCCGAGTTAGGCAATCGATAGCCGTAATTGATCATAAACGGCACATTTGGGATGATTCCCCGCTTGGTGCTATTGTATGCAAACTCCACCAAGTGAATAAATTCTTCCCACATACTTTGCTTATTCCGCATATAGTTTCGTAGCATGTCCTCTAAAAATCCTGTTGGTCCGCCTCCGTCGCCATCCGTCTGAGGATGGTATGCCGTGCTCATGGATAGCTTCGTCTCAATTGTCGCGAAAGAGGTCTTGCCAAAAGGCGCTCATGAACTTCGATCCCCGGCCGAGATGATCTCCCTTGGCATGCCATGAAGCCCTCAAGATCTCTTTGGTGAAGAGCTTTGTCAGATCCATAGCTGTATCCCGTGGTCCCGCAAGGCACAAAATGTGCCATCTTAGACAACTTGTCGACCACTACCATCAAGGCATCCTTCCCTCTTGTCCGTTTTTGGGAGTCCCGCGGATGAAATCCATGCCGATTACCTCCCACTTAGCGCTTGGCACCGCTAATGGCTCTAATGCTCCTCGAATTAAGTCGCTCGCCTTTGTCTGGCCGGGCATAGCCGACATTCCTTGATGTAGCGAAGCTATTTGCTTTTTCATTCCGGCCAATAATAGCCGCCAAGACTTTGAAATATGTTTTCATGAATCCCGCATGGCCAGCTATTGGGTGTTGTAGCGTGTCATGGAGGATCAACTTCCTTACACCGATGATTCGCACGCGACAACTTGTTCTTATGGTATAACAAGTTGCCTTCCTTCTTATAATGCTTGAAGGCCTCCCCGCTTTTTATCGTTTCTAGCCTCCTTCAAAAGGCTTGCCCATACTTCCCCGAAATCCACATCCGCTGGCAAGGACTCTTCAATCCTCTTACCAAAGTCGCTAGAGAGCGCCGAAATTGCATTGCAATGCACTCTAGTTGTCGGGGATGCCTTGAAAGCGCATCGCTACCACATTGAGCTTCCCTTTGTAGACTATATCAAAGTCATATTCTTCGAGGAACTCCATCCATCTCCGCCGCCGATTAAGGTGTGGTTATGTGAATACATATTGGAGGCTCATGGTCGGTATCCAATTGGAACTTCCTTCCCAAGAGATAATGCCTCCATATTCTTAATGCCCCCGACAACCGCAAGCAACTCCCCGATCGTGGCGTTGGGTAGCGCCGCCTCGGCCGCTCATCTTCCCGAATCATACGCTACCACACGCTTTTCTTGCATAAGCACCGCACTGTGAGCTATCTTACTCGCATCTGCTTGCTACAAGCTTATCTTTCTCCCGTCCCAAGCGGTTAAGATCGGGCTGTTGTTAAAGCTTCCTTCAACAATTCAAACCCCTTTTGGGCTTTCTTGTGCCAATGCTCTACCCAATCTTTCACCTTCTCTACGCCTCCTCGCCGTCTCGCGTAATCCGGCTGCTATCTTAGCAAAGTTCTTCACGAACTTCCTCAGAGTACCCTCGCTAGGCCGAGGGAAACTTCTCGACTTCATGCACATTCTTCGGCGGGCCAATCGAATGACGGCTTCAATCTTGGCGGGTCTGTTGAGATGCCTTCTCCGAGATCACATGACCTAGATACTCCACCTTTTCTCATAAGGCGGCACTTCGACAACTTCATGCATAACCGGTGCCTCCTCAACTTCTCTAGCACTCTTCTCAAGTGTTGTACGTGCTCTTCAAGGGATCTGCTATACACCAAAATGTCGCCAAAGAAAACAATCACAAAGGTGTCCAGAACTCCTCGAAGATATCGCTCATGAGCCTCATGAACGCTATGGGGCATTTGATAAGCCGAAAAGGCATTACCGCGGAACTCATAATGCCCATACCGCTGCTCAAGGCGGTCTTATGGATATCTTCTTCCTTTATCCTGATCCGATGATAACCCGACCTTTAAGTCGATTTTGGAGAAGATCTTTGCACCTTGAGCTGATCCATCAAGTCGCCCGATCTTTGGAAGCGCATACTTGTTCTTAATGGTGTGCTTATTCAACTGCCTATAGTCTATGCACATCCTCAAAGATCCATCCTTCTTCTTGACAAAAAGAATGGGCGCCCAAAATGGCGAGACACTAGGTCTAATGAAACCTAGGTCGAAAGCAGCCCCGCAAATCGCTTTTCAGCCCGGACAACTCCTGCTTGTCATTCTATATGGAGTCTTGCTTGTTGGCTTTGTTCCCGGGTTCGAAAAGTATCTCGCGACTCGACTCCCCTATAAGGAGGGAGCCGCTTGATCTCATCTCGAAGAGATCATGGAACTCCGCGGATCGCCTTTAGCTACTTGCTTCGCAACTTGTCGAGCACCTTGTCTTTTTGCTTCCTTCCGATTCCTCGCTCACTAATCTCAAGCTTGAAGATGTATGCCACTTGCTCACTCTTGATGCACTTGAAATGTACCGCTTAGAAGACATACACCGCATGATGGGAACAACTTCCTTACCCGTTATCTCAATGATCTTGCCGCGGGCGCTGGGAAGGTCACCTTCCGCTTCCACATTGGCCGATAATGGCCCCGCCGCCCAAGGTACTCCATTCCTATGATCAAGTCATACTTTCCAATGCCCATTACTTCTGCCCCCATCCGATATTAATCCCCGGCAAGTCGATGTCGGTTAATTCTCTTGCCCGCCGTCGCCTTTATCGCACCACTTGCTAAAACAACGGTCTTGGCTTTGACTTTAGCGGCTTCAACTTCAACATTTGAACCATTCTCGGGGATGCAAAGTTATGGCTACTTCCCCGAAGTCTATCAAGACTATGAAGGACTTAGCTTTAGCCTTCCCTACCGTGGGAAATTACCCTATACCGGGCTCTCGCTGCTCAGATCTATTAAGGCAAAGATGTGACACTCACCTCGGATGTAGTCGTGGGCCTTCGCCGCCGCCGTCCGACAGGGGCCCCAATCTCCCAACTCCGCTAGAGCTGCACTCATGACGTAGGGACGACTGTCGCCCTATGGCCCGGCCGGAAGCACCCTGGCACAAACCGCTTTTCTATGCACTCCTCGCCTCTTTTCCTTGGGCATCGCTTGCAAAAGGATTGCACCGCTTTGGAGTAGTTTGACCTCTCCCCGCTTGTCCTTGAAGGATACCGCTTTTTCTCCCCGCCGCCCCGGGTTCCCACCATATGGGGGCTCTAGCCGACTGATCGATGGCCCCTGGGCTATAGCTTCCCCGCCTTGCCTTTATCCTCCGAAGTATCACCGCTTGTGCCCGCTATTCTGAGGTCCCGACCGCGCAAAGCTTATAGCCTTGATTCCGCTTCGATATCGTCCTAGGGTTTATTGCTCTCACAAGCTTGCGGATCTCCTCATTCAGCCCCTCAATATAGCTTTCTCTGCATGCTTCTCTCCCAACTTCGGCACATACAAAATTAGCCTCATGAATTCTCTCAGATATTTCTCGATCGATTTGTTGCCTTGTCGCAACCTCGTAAAACTGCCGCATCATGCCGGACTTATGTTCCCTTTGAACGTAATGGCTTTGAAGGCTTTAGCAAACTTTCTAAACTTACAAGCATCCCCTCGCTTAAGCCATGTGCCTTTGCATAACCCTTCCACCAAACCGAATGGCTCCTTTCAAGTTGGTCGCTGCAACTCGACTTTGTCCTTATCCTTCATGCCATAAGCATTTCCGCATTTCGCCATCTCGGCCCAGCCATGCCTCTCGCTTCCTAATCCCCACTGTTTCTCCCTCGAGAACTCGTTCCAGCCGCCTTCCATACATTGCCCAAAGGCGGAATCCACCTTCTTCCTCGTAGTCGAGGCCCCGTATCTTTTGTTGTCCTCCGGGTGTTCTCCGCCCCATCCGTTTCGCTCTCGAAGCCGTTTTCCTCTTTCCTCGTAGGCCTGAGTCCGAAGTCAACTTGAGCCTAAGATTCCTGACCGGGGATCTCCTTCTCTTGCTCCTCTTCTTGTCCCTTCCTTTCCCTCCGAAGCCGATGCTTGCGGCAATCGAGCATTGCCCACCGAACCCACTCCGCTATGCTGACAAGAATGCCTTTATCTGCCCGTGTCCGTCCTCATCCGGGCTATCTCCTCCTCCGGGTCATGGGTTCCCTATCTTCAAATAGGTTTCTTGCCTGGGTGGTCTCAAGGGTTTGTTCTTCTATAAGGTCTCGCAGCTTGTCGCTCCCCTCGCTTTAGGCCTCCGGGCTGCATACACAAGCAATTCATGGCTATATGATTAGTTCCATTTGTTCTTCTTGCATTGTTTATGTTTGTTGGTATAATTGTGGGGTAAAATACATCAACAAAACATTTAAAGTGCAGCGTAATTGTATTTATATATCATATAATATTTTAAATACAAAAAGTCTCCTGGATCAAGAGTCTAACTAGTCTTGAAATCACGGTAAGACTGGTTGTCTTCAAGAAACTTCTTAACTTGGGCCGCCCCTACCGAAAGTGACCCAAGTTCCTCGATGATGCTTGGCCGACGAGCCTCCCCGATGGCTCTCACCAGTCTTCGCCTCATGGCCGGATGTAAGGGCCGCAGCCATCGCTAATCTCGCCGACGCCGGGTGGGGTATGGCGGTCGAAGAGGTCGAAAGTGCCATTGCCCTCTTGACTAAGACAAAGATAGTCGACATTTGTTGCTATTCGAGCATGCCCGGCCAAGCCCGAGAGTGCAATCAAGATAAACACTCCTTCTTCGCCTGACCTAACTTGCGGAATTACCGCTATTCTCCCATCCATCACCATCCATCGTAGTATCTGGCGACTTTGTTGTTGTGTGTCGCCCGAAGCTTCCCCGCTTTGTTTGGCCTCGGCTACGTTGCCGCCTCCTACTCGTCGACCTCAACCCGATGAGCTCCACCCAGTCTTCAATTGTGCGGTCGAGCCTCCCGAGGTCCATTCCTTCTCCTTTTGGCGGGGTGATATCGAAGGACCCAAGATTAGGATGCTCGTGGTCTTCCACGGATCCCCATCTGTTCTTGGAGGGCGAGGAACTCCTCCTGTTGGCGTCCCCGCCGTCCATCAATTGCCTGATCTTTGATGTAGGCACGGATATCTGAGGTCGTCTCCCACAGTAGCGGGTGCTCCGGACTCCCCTCACTTGAAGCGGGGAAGTCGAGGTTCCGGACGATGAAAGTAGATCCATGCCTACCGCCGCACTTTGGTGGAGGCCGTTGGTCCAACTGAGCCCCTCCATTGGGGAAGGTTAGGATGTCGCCAGGAGTAGATACTCCTCTCCGCCGATGATGATAGGGGCTAGGCTTGTGATGCCTAGCCCGAAAGTGGGGAGCAACTCGATGCCCCATTGCTCGCCGAAATTGATCACCTCCTGCCTCCTTGGCGCCGCTTCTTCCCCGAAAGTCGAGCTCGCGTATCCTTCGCCGTCCGACTCCTCTTCATCCTCTCTTGCTTCCCTCGCTCCGCTGGATACCGCAACAACATCTGCTCTTCCTCTTGCTCCGCTATGGGGTCTACCTCCATCGGGGGATAGAGGTTGCCCCCCATCTGCCCGGGTTCTCGGGCATGGGATAAGAAGATGGCTAGGGGCGTGTGTAAGAGAAGTACTTGGTCCCGCTGGTGCCGACCATGTAGTCAGTAGTCTCGCGCCTTTGTTAGTCATACTTGGCGATGTTGGGGACATCGCCAAGGTCGCTTGAAGGGATGGGCGGGAACAAAGTATCCTATGCAAGGGGAACTTGAACAAGGGAGGGTCCTACCCCAGCCTGAAATTCGCGCTAGCACCCGCCTATAAGTGGGGTTGCATTTAACGTAGCTTGGATGTCAATTTCTTTCAATAAAGACTTGGAAGATGTCGCTGACATCCGCCTCAAGAAGAGATGGGCACCGGGCGCTGTACCATCGCCCAAAAATCAGCAAAGCCATTGATCTAGCAAAGAAGGGAGTATCAAACGGATGCGTAAGCGCCTCGTGGAGCCGAAAAGATCGCCTAAGCGTTGGGGAGCAAATTTGCAGGGTGCCAATTGAGAAATGGGGGACTTATTTATAGAAAGGGGAAAACCCTAATTTTTGGATGACTTAGAATTTACTGAGATTAGGCAATTCTAACCTATTAAGTGATGCAATTGCAAGTTTGACGTATATTTCTAGGGTTTGAGCATGCTAAGGAGAGCTACTGAACCTATTGTGCAATTTGGGAGATCATTTGGTGATGAAATGGATGGGGGTCATCACCGCGTTAAACTTCGATTTTCTAAAATGTAGAAATCATTCCGGCGCGACGTATGAGACATAGGTCCTAATTGGGCTAGGATTACTCAATTTAGATGATCTAAGGCTGTAATTCCACTAAACTCATCGAAGTTAGGCGCAATTGACCCCTTACTTGGTCGATTTGGAGCTGTTTTGGGCATTTTGGGCATGGTCTCACACGTTATTTCCGGCCATTTCTAAAATGTAGAAATCGTCCCCGGCGACGACGGTGAGACATCGCCTCAATTTTGCTCAAAACTCCAATTTAATTAAAACGAAGGCTAGGGATCGATATCTTGACCTATTTAAACAGGTTTTGACACTTTATTTACACAAAATTTTCTTTATATTAACAAAATTTTTCACATTATTTACAAGGTTCAAGGGCGTTCTCCCTTGATGTGCCCTCGCAAGATACATATCCCCGCCTCATGAGGGTAACCCTCTTCGCGTGCACCGCAGGCGAGGCCGCTGAATCTTCAAAATGCTTAACTATATGCGCTCGGCCGCCTCTTGTAAACACAACGGCATCTCATCGGTCACGGCGCGTATGCATGTTGTATTCTTGGATGACTTCAGTTACCAAAGCGGGAACGGCGCCCGGGGAATCAGGGAGTCCGTAACTCTTCCTACGGAAGTGGCGGATCTCCTTGAGTGCCCCGTCTTCCGCCTTCTTCTTCTTGTTAAAACTTCTTCCCCGGTGCTCCGGGGAGGCTTGGGCTTTGGTGGAGGGGGGCTTCACGGGCTCTTCGTCGGGGTGTCCGCCTTTCAATCGTTCTCACCCCAAGTGCTCCCGTAATAGGCATTGTAGGCCTCCCACTTTGCCATATACGCGTTGTGCTCCCCGATCCTCTTCTCGATAGACCTTTAGGGGTCTATCACATATACCCTCCCGTTATACCGGGGTCTTGACCCTATCCCACGCTCCGGAAATGGTGGGGCTTCCCAACTTCTTTCGACCTCCTCGTTCTTGGGCCGTCAGCGCTCTGGGACCTCTTCCTCTGACCGGGGGCTTTGAAGAGCTTGCCCGCTCTCCCAAGACGTAGTCTCCATCCGAAATGCCGGTGGTGGGCTGGTCTCCCCTCCCAGGTGGCTCGTTGATGGCGGACCTTCGCTCGCTTCAGGCCTTTACCGGCTTCCTCTTGCACGCCTTTTACGCCTTTGGCCTCCTCTTCTTGGTCCATTTGGTCTGAAGTTCGCCTTCCCACTCTTTGTCCTCTGCTCCGGCGCCCGCTTGGCTTTCATTTGTGGACCCGAGCGTCTGAGGTCTGCCTCTTCTTCCGGTGAGTTCGTGGCTGCTTTGCTCTTCTCTTCCCCGGCCCTCTCGCAGTGGATCTCACCGGGGTTGTTCTTGGGCTGTTGATGGGTCACTTGTTCCCTCTGTATCTCGCGGGTTGGCGCCCCGGGTGTTGTTCTGGCCGCTCGCCGCCCGCTTCCTCTGCGGTTGCAATTTAGGCCGAGGATCTCGTTTCATGACGCCCGCCGGCCGTCCTCCAGATTTCGTGGTGGTCGCCCGGCCCGACCACCCGCTTCCTCACTTGACGAAGATTCATCGCCGCGGAGAAGGCGCTCCCGGCGAATCCCCGTGAAAGAGGCCTGGGCGGCGCCGAGGATCCGCTTGCTAGGCTTCCTTGCGCCCGCTTCGTGCGGGCCATCATCTTACGGGTTTGTCGACTAAGCTAAGCCTAAGATCGCCTTTGACAACCTGAGCCAAGTTCTAGGGAAGAACAGAAAAATGGGAGGGTCCGTTCTATTTATAGGGCCAATTTTAGGTCAACTTTTAAACTACCTTTTGGGTTGTCTAGAGCACCTAAAAACACCTAATTAAGCAAGGTCTCACACGCGCTGCCAGCCTCGATTCCTAGAATCTAGAAACCCCGCCCGGCGCCGACGTGAGACATGGTGGGGCCCACTATTAAATTAACATGTAACATGCTAAATCTACTAATTCTTAGCTTAAATTTAGAATTATCAAGGTATTTTATCATAATTTACAACTTTTGGTGTCAAAGTTGAATGTCTCGTACGCTAAAATTGAACCGATTTTCTAGAATGTGGTAATAAGATATGAGGTAATAAAAAGCAATATGAGGTAAGAAGAAGAAGAAGAAGAAGAAGAAGAAGAAGAAGAAGAAGAAGAAGAAGAAGAAGAAGAAGAAGAAGAAGAAGAAGAAGAAGAAGAAGAAGAAGAAGAAGAAGAAGAAGAAGAAGAAGAAGAAGAAGAAGAAGAAGAAGAAGAAGAAGAAGAAGAAGAAGAAGAAGAAGAACATTGAGATAACTGGATTTACACTGCCAAAAGATGATACTAGAACATGAAGTTAAGAAAATTACGATTGCTGGATCTACACTACTAAATGATGATACTGAAAGTTGAAGTTAAGTTCATATGGGCGACTATGAAATATTGGATGGCAATAGGAACTTCAGTAAGATAAAAAGATAAATATGGTGACACAACATGGTCATGAGTTGCTCGACAAACAAAGTTTATGTTGGACAAGGTAATTATGAAAATAGGAAATTATGAGTGGGACAACAGGACTATTTGACAAGGAATATTGATGGAATATTATAAGGATGCGCATGATAAGATGGGAGCAAATTAGGTGTGTAGAACCTAATGAGTGCTAGCCTATAAGGGATTGTGCGGCATTAAAAAGGATAAGACAGGAAATACCCGATATGCCTTCTCACGAATGAGCTGAAAATTTGACGGTGGTGTTAATTGCAGAATTTAAGAAGGTAGTTGAGTATGGACAGAACCCTGGTTCTATTGAAGGATTTAAAGCGGAATAATGCCGCTCAAAATGCTTGCAACCTTAAGCAAGAAAGGCACTGCTGTTGTGATAAGTATTCTCTGGTGGTTTTGGGCGATCATACTAGCAGTAAAGATGCCGAAAGGTGTTTATCCAAGGGGTCCCGGGAAAAAGACAAAGGGATCTGGTGATGGACAGAATCCACAAAGAAAATATGATAGAGGCAGCTTTGGCAAGAGACCTATGGCTGGAGGAGCGTTTGGTCCCCATAAACGTGGAGCAACAAATCAGGTTAGCCGTTCTTGTGGTTTAAAAAAAACCATATAGGTGGTCAGGTAGTTGATTAATTTGTGGCTTCCTCTAATAGTAGTTGGTGGTTTTCTGATTTTGCAAAATAATAAGTGCTTGTAAAACATCTCATGGAAGACCAGTTGTTGAACAAAGTTGGATTAAACCGACACAACAACATGAAGAAACTAATAGAAATGATATGATACTCTGTTTTATAGAATATCTAGATTTGTGGCAGTGCTATGATAGGCAGGAATACATCTGTAAAATCCAATCTTGTGTAAGAATGAGTGTAATATTTTAAGCTATGATAGCTGCGATCTAAGATAATGGCCTGCCTAGGTGAAGTACACTGAAATAAGTCAATAAAATAAGGGCTTATGTGGTTGCCGAAATTAAAAAATCTAGTATTGGATATTTAACTCTGTGTAAACAGGGAATAGGATAGCTGCTACTACAGGGCATGGACTAAGACTATATATGAAGATAGTATATGAGTTTTCACCTCTGCTCTTAGAATAATAGATTAGTGTGAGCAAAGAAATATATTCTTTGTATATCTCTGTTATTAGCAGTAGGATAAATCCTATGAACAATATAGATTATAATTGGCTCAAGCTTCAAATAGAAGTAGAACAGCTCTATAAGTCATCCGTTTTCTGAAAATAGAGGGTGAAGGGCGATGAGCCGAGTTGTCTGACTTACACATCACCCCTTGTATATTTACCATGTTTGTGCTAACATATGCATTGGTTGGGTGCAGGTAACCACGACTCTCTCTCCCAAGTCTGTTTTTGGTTAACACATAAGGCAATGGATCAGGAATGTGAGGATCTGAAGAATGCCTAAGTATACATACAATATGGTGAGATCTGACCTATATGAGTAAGCAGCAGCAAAATAAGAACTGATATGTCAAGAATGGGAAATATTTATCTTTACATTAAGATTGATACTATATTATTAATAGTTGTTTGGAATACGAGGAAGCTCTATGTAAGGAAAATCTTCATGAAATTTTAAATCTGGAATTCGATTTCTTTAAAAGTCTTGACTAACGTAAAAATTTTTGGGAATAAATATGTATTTCTTTAACCATATTTGTAAACAGAAAGTAAAGCTTTAGATGTTCCTGAAAATATGAATGAGATAACTGTGAAAGACAAAGTGTGCTTTAAGATGGTTAACAAAATTAACAAAATTAACAAAAATAACGAGAATAAAAGGGGATGGAAGTAAGAGTACCTGTTGTGGCCTGGTAGAATATACCAGGGTAGATATATAGGGGACATGGTCTTATATTGAACGAAATGTTTAGTGTTAAACTCTAGCATTAAACAATGGTAGTCTATATAAGAACATATTCGAAGAAGAAACGGTGAAATCTATTTGTTGGAGTTATTCAACAAACACAACATTTCTGAAACCATCATTAAAATCAGAATAAAACATAGTTGTAGTTGTGATTTTCTGTTGATCATAACTGACAATATGTCCATGTTTTCAGTTTAAAGGTGTCTGGATCAAGCAGTTAGCAGACCTCGGTTATGGGGCTATTGGAAGGGCACCAAACGAGGCGATACAATCATTGATATGTTTGATACCCAACCCTGATTTACATGAGGTAATACTGAGGCTTAACAGAAATCTTCCTCCAAATTCATTTTCTCCCGTAATCCATCTCGGTTTTAGTGCCTGGGTGGATCTGTTCCTCAAGATGGATGGTCTTGGGATGAAGGTGGAAGAATGTGAGAAAATACTACAACAGGTCTTTATTGACATCCCCAATATCCTGGCAGATAGAACCGATCTGGATGATATGCTTGCTATTGAATGCAAGGCTGGTATAGCATACTTGGAGAAGGTAAACAAGATGACAGATAAAACCTTTGAGACTGATGCAAAAACAACCGAGGAGAACAATGATGCAGGATCCCCAAGCTTTGGAAAATTCATCCCAAAAGAGGATCTGGAAATCATGATGAATGAAGAAGAAATCTTGACCAATACAGGTAATGATGTGATGGTTAGACTGACTTTGCATAACTGTCTCAGGTTTCCTATCATCTCAGAAATGGCTATTGAGTGGTTAGGAGAAGAATTTGATCACGGTCTGTGGAGAAGTCAGAATTATAGTACTCTGGCACCTATTAGTCAACAAACATGGATCATGATTGCAGGGTTAAACAATGACCATCTGCTGGAAATTGAAGTGGCTGCCAGGAATATGACTAAGTTGGTTGATAATGAGGAAGTGGAATTTCCTTTCAGTACAGCCATGTTTGACAAGCAATGCCAAAATAACTCGGGCATAACTCTGTTCGTGAAGGCACATATGGCATTTCCTTCCATAAAAAGGGAATACAATTATCTCCACAGAATTTGGAGATCTTTTAGCCCCTACTTCAAATGCAATTGCACTGATTCCTCATGCAAGGATTCCATAACTTGGTTTGACCAAGCTATTTGGTACGCGTGTAATCATTTGGAGATGATATATCCAAGATTCTCACCAGCTGGTAGGATGGGAGCCTTTCTGAGCTTTATACAGCAGAAGCTCAAAAAACCTGTTATGGCACATCTGGTATATCTACAAGTAAGAGACATGATGATCAGGGTGACAAACAAGTTGGCCACTGACCCGAAATGTAATGTACAGGCTGTCTTTGGCAATACAAAACTAGTCAATGTCTGCGAGATGATGATCAAAGAAAGAAAATTTATGCTTGCCAAGCATGGCATCAACAATGAAGAATCAGCTGCTCCAGTGATATCACAGATGAACACCAGCTCACATGAAAGTTATTTACCACCTAGGGTTACTAGGAGCAGCATCAGTAATAGCACCAGCATGAATATGTCAAATACATCGAGCTGTCAAATGATTGAAAATATAGCAGAAGGGGATGAATCCCTGGTCAACTGCACTAATGATGAAGCATCGGTTACAAAAGGACCGAAACCTGGAACAAGTGGAAAATATGACATGAAACAGTCTAAACTGGCTTACTGATACAAGGTAGCCAACAAGACTAGGCTGGGGGTATCTGATTTAGTCCAGAGTACTAAATCAGAAAGAATGAGTAAATATGTCCTATAGTATGGACAAAAACTGCTGGTTAACATTTTGCTAATGTATGCGGTTAATATATGCGGATAAGTAAGATACCAATGTAAAAGTATTTTGGATACAAGAAAACATATGATAAATGGTTGATGTAATATGACATTCTGTCCTGCTCATATAATGGAAGTGTTGTTTACTCTAAAAACAATTATGTGTTAACTACAAAGATACAATAAGTTAAAATGTAGAGTTTGATTGATGCAAATAACATATGGAATAATACTGACACCAAATATAATTTTAGGATGAAGAAGACTTAAAGGATCGCTGTATCAACAATGGACCATGCGGGAGAAAAATCCTGGCAAAGGGAATGAGAAAAACCAAAAAGGTCAGGATACACTTTCAGTTCAGCTCAAAAATCATTGACACCATAAACCTTAGAGGTATAATAAAAGAATATCTGCAAGAAAGACTAGGAGACTATGGAACAATCATCATGGAAGAAATATGTATTGGCTGGAAGTATGACAGCCAATTGGTGGACCTGGTATACAAACCTTACAGGGTTTTTGCAGCTAGTGAAATCCCAAAGTGCATATGTCATATTCCTGGAATGAAAAGATATATCGATCATAGAATAGGGCATGTGAGAACTCTAGACCTGGGAATTATAAAATCAAAAGAAGTGAGGAACATGTTTAGAAAAGGGATGAATTTTATTCCGGATAAACCACTTGACATACCAAAGTTTTTTAAGAATGTTCAGGATGGTATTGACAACATGTTTCAGAGCTTGGAAAACAAGGGGATTAATATACACCCATATGAGATTACAAGTATTAAAAAGGGTATGATGGATAAAATAAAGCAGAGAACAATCAAAACTGTTCGTGCTAAATCCAGGCTACATGATCCGACCGTGATGTGAAAGTCAATAAGTGTGTGGATTGGTTAATCAGAAATTTGTACATCTCGAGTGTTGACAAAGCCGCAAATGTCCCATCTTTCATATGCCCATGGCATATAAGGGACAAAGCCAGAGAGAGATTGCATGGCAAAGATTTTGTGGAATGTAAATTCGATGTAACTACCATACTGAATAAGATAGATGAAGACCTAAAACAAGGGTTTAGTCTGGAGTGCCCATATAATGACAGATTACCATATATCTTGGGAATATACAAGGCACATAAGCAGGAGTATAGATGGATAACCAATGCCAATAGAACAATTTTTACATTGCCAGCCAAAATAGTATCCAGAGGATTAAGTGGACTGAAAGATGTTTTACCAAAAGCATACACCAAAAAATTGGAAATGCTCAACATATTACTACCAGGTAAAGTAAATCCATACTGGATTGTTGACTCTATTTATGATGTTATGCTAAATCTTCCGAACAGAATCAATAGTGTCTTTACAGCTGATATTGCTAAGTGTTATGAAAACATACCCTTAGTGGGTGATGATGGAATCTGCACCATTATTCAGGAGGTTATACATATGGCAATCAATTATATGTCTGAGAATGGAAAAGAAATTAGGTTATGTTACAGGATTATGGAGGATGACATACTATATGACTGGGATCATAGAAAACAGAAAGGAAACTCATGGCGATATATGAATAAAGAGGAATTTTGTGATCTGAACTTATTTCTACTGAATAACTGCTTTGTCAAACAAGGTGACAATATTTGGAGACAAGCCTGTGGAATACCTATGGGGTTTCCATGCTCGCCGGAATGGTGCAATCTGTATCTTTCCTTTTTTGAATTTAAACACATTGAAAGATTAGCTAAATTGGGAAGACTGCAGGATATTAATAGATTCAAAGATGCCAGGAGGTACATAGATGATTTATTTATCCCAAATGGTGGGGATCTGTGCACCTTTTTTCAGGAGAATAAAAACTGTGAAGATTGTTGTAATGTGTATAATCTAAACATATTGCAAATTAAGGATGAAACGGAATACATGAGAAATGAAAGTGACAGCGGGAATATTGGATACAGGGGTAACTTCTTGAGCATCACTATAGAGGTTATCAACCCGTCCACAGGATTGTACAACACTTACAAGTATGATAAGAGAGATAAACTACCATTTGCAGTTAGGAAGTTTATTCATGCATCTAGTTGCAGACCGTACCTAAATGCTAGTAGGGTAATAGTATCACAAATATTACCCATACTGTATATAAACACCAGTCCGGTCAGGGCAATTCAGGATATAAGCTCACTGATACAAGAGTTTATGGAATGTGGATTTATGAAGAATGACTTAGTAACAAATGTAAAAAAACTGTTATCTGAAAATACCTTTCCTGGTTTGATGTACAATATCATGGAAATTAAGGTATGGCTGGATAACAGTATTATTATTGCTGATGAGTAGGGTGGTAGGACTTGTCCCGTATAAGGGAGGTCCTACCACCTTATACGGATAAGTCCTACTCCCTGAGGGAGGGATGTGGGAAGAAGAAGAAGAAGAAGAAGAAGAAGAAGAAGAAGAAGAAGAAGAAGAAGAAGAAGAAGAAGAGGAACATTGAGATAACTGGATTTACACTGCCAAAAGATGATACTAGAACATGAAGTTAAGAAAATTACGATTGCTGGATCTACACTACTAAATGATGATACTGAAAGTTGAAGTTAAGTTCATATGGGCGACTATGAAATATTGGATGGCAATAGGAACTTCAGTAAGATAAAAAGATAAATATGGTGACACAACATGGTCATGAGTTGCTCGACAAACAAAGTTTATGTTGGACAAGGTAATTATGAAAATAGGAAATTATGAGTGGGACAACAGGACTATTTGACAAGGAATATTGATGGAATATTATAAGGATGCGCATGATAAGATGGGAGCAAATTAGGTGTGTAGAACCTAATGAGTGCTAGCCTATAAGGGATTGTGCGGCATTAAAAAGGATAAGACAGGAAATACCCGATATGCCTTCTCACGAATGAGCTGAAAATTTGACGGTGGGGTTAATTGCAGAATTTAAGAAGGTAGTTGAGTATGGACAGAACCCCTGTTCTATTGAAGGATTTAAAGCGGAATAATGCCGCTCAAAATGCTTGCAACCTTAAGCAAGAAAGGCACTGCTGTTGTGATAAGTATTCTCTGGTGGTTTTGGGCGATCATACTAGCAGTAAAGATGCCGAAAGGTGTTTATCCAAGGGGTCCCGGGAAAAAGACAAAGGGATCTGGTGATGGACAGAATCCACAAAGAAAATATGATAGAGGCAGCTTTGGCAAGAGACCTATGGTGGAGGGAGCGTTTGGTCCCCATAAACGTGGAGCAACAAATCAGGTTAGCCGTTCTTGTGGTTTAAAAAAAACCATATAGGTGGTCAGGTAGTTGATTAATTTGTGGCTTCCTCTAATAGTAGTTGGTGGTTTTCTGATTTTGCAAAATAATAAGTGCTTGTAAAACATCTCATGGAAGACCAGTTGTTGAACAAAGTTGGATTAAACCGACACAACAACATGAAGAAACTAATAGAAATGATATGATACTCTGTTTTATAGAATATCTAGATTTGTGGCGATGCTATGATAGGCGTGAATACATCCCAGAAAAATCCAATCTTGTGTAAGAATGAGTGTAATATTTTAAGCTATGATAGTCAAGCGATCTAAGATAATGGCCCGCCTAGGTGAAGTACACCAAAATAAGTCAATAAAATAAGGGCTTATGTGGTTCTTAAAATTAAAAATCTAGTATTGGATATTTAACTTCTGGTAAACAGGGAATAGGATAGTCGCTACTACGGGGGCATGGACTAAGACTATATATGAAGATAGTATATGAGTTTTCACCTCTGCTCTTAGAATAATAGATTAGTGTGAACAGTAAATATATTGCTGTATATCTGTTATTAGCAGTAGGATAAATCCTATGAACAATATAGATTATAATTGGCTCAAGCTTCAAATAGAAGTAGAACAGCTCTATAAGTCATCCGTTTTCTGAAAATAGAGGGTGAAGGGCGATGAGCCAGAGAGTTGTACAGCTTACCTGTCACCCCTTGTATATATACCATGTTTGTGCTAACATATGCATTGGTTGGGTGCAACCACCACCCACTCTCTCTCCCAAGTCTGTTTTGGTTAACACATAAGGCAATGGATCAGGAATGTGAGGATCTGAAGAATGCCTAAGTATACATACAATATGGTGAGATCTGACCTATATGAGTAAGCAGCAGCAAAATAAGAACTGATATGTCAAGAATGGGAAATATTTATCTTTACATTAAGATTGATACTATATTATTAATAGTTGTTTGGAATACGAGGAAGCTCTATGTAAGGAAAATCTTCATGAAATTTTAAATCTGGAATTCGATTTCTTTAAAAGTCTTGACTAACGTAAAAATTTTTGGGAATAAATATGTATTTCTTTAACCATATTTGTAAACAGAAAGTAAAGCTTTAGATGTTCCTGAAAATATGAATGAGATAACTGTGAAAGACAAAGTGTGCTTTAAGATGGTTAACAAAATTAACAAAATTAACAAAAATAACGAGAATAAAAGGGGATGGAAGTAAGAGTACCTGTTGTGGCCTGGTAGAATATACCAGGGTAGATATATAGGGGACATGGTCTTATATTGAACGAAATGTTTAGTGTTAAACTCTAGCATTAAACAATGGTAGTCTATATAAGAACATATTCGAAGAAGAAGAAGAAGAAGAAGAAGAAGAAGAAGAAATAAGTTTTGAGAAGATGCTAAAATTGTGAAGAAGAAGAATATAAAGTAAGAAAAATAGGAAAATGACGTGAATAGAGGAATTTTGTCTATCTAAATTGATGTGAGATATATTGAGAATATTGTGAGTTCGAAGTTTGGGAATATCTTAAAGATTACTTGATGTTCAATGCTTATGTTCTATGCATATACAAGAACTATGTTGATATTGATGGATATTATGGTTGAATAATACTCGAACAAATAAAAAATTGAAATAATGAAGGTGGTGGCATAAAATTATAGAAGTACATACTCAAATTTAAGTGTGAAGGCATAATAGACATAGAGATGTAAGGGCATTTATGACTTGATAATGATTGTCCTTAAGGACAATAAGCTAGAGGTGAGGAATGATGGGATTTAAAGGTGATACCTATGTGGGATATGACACAAGATATTTTACATGTGTGGGTCATGACTCTTTTTGACCCAAAGAGATTAAATGGAGACGAAGTGGAGTACACGTTCAATTTTGGCCCAATATCTATTGCTAAGGTAAGAACAAAAGTGATGTTGTATTTAATGCTTACATGCATTTGAACCATATATGTTTGTTGAAAAGGGATATGAAAAATGTTTATTCTTGGCAATATGGTAGCGCCGAAATGGCCGTCTTATCTAAGCTATGGCATGTAAATGTAAAATATCTCATATATGGACGACGGATGGATTTGGCGCCTAAAATAGCTACTAGGCCTTTCATGACAGCGGATGTGCTGTTTGCAAAAAGGGGCAGATGCCGTTCATTTTTTCGGGCAAATATGTTGCCTACATGAATATAGACAGGAGATGCAAGCTTGGATACATGGTTCAAAGCTGCTAGTATGAAGATGGGATGGCATTCTCGGCATCATATGACTGCCAGACGCTTGATGGAGCATTCTTCCAGTTGCAAGAGTTAACATGGACCTATGGTGTATTTTCCTGAGTCCCTGGTAGGAAGTGCATAGGCAAAATCGTTGGAGGTGTTCCACAAGAAAACAAAAAGAATGTACGTGACGTCCAGAAGCTGCTATATGGAGCAAAAATGATTCAGGTTATTTTATGGTTTTTGTGCACTTATTTAAGATCTTTATACTTGAGAATAGAACAACGGCTCTTGTATACTATACTTCTATTTGCTGAATGTAATGTTGTGTAGTATGAATATGACGTGGTTGGATTATGCATCCATGTTCTTGAAATAGTGACAGGATATAAAATCCTAAGGATGATAATCACATGCTGAAATAGTTGCTACAGAACGGGTTGAGCTCTGTTTCTATTTATTTCTAGTTCTATAGTTAAAACTTTTATGTTTTATGTAGATATAGGGCTGAAACAGGGTATGATATCTATGGTTGTGGTAAAAGGGTTAGACCCTTAGATTCATGGCTGATATTTGGTAAGTTGTTTATGCTAAATGAAGCAAATATCTCAGATTATTCCAGATCATTGAAGGTTAATTTCTGATCTAGACTTGGTTGGGGTAAGCAACCGTGGTCTTAGTATTCTTCCAAAAAATAATGGGCCCATGGTGCCATGAATATGTGGCTTAAAATCAGCCAGAAACTTTGCCAAAATTAGGTGAAGGGCGATAAGCCAAGATGTCTTATAGCTTACCTGACGCCCCTTTCCTTATTACCATTATCATGCTAATATTGGTCTGTTTGGGTGCAGGTAACCAAGACATCTTCTCCTACTCTTTTTGTCAAGGTTCCGATGTAGCACAAATAAGCTACAAAATGATGAAGGAGAATGCGATTTTCTACTTCATTTGAAGATGTGCAATGCTGATTTTGCTCAAAGTTTGGTGAGATCCTTCCAAATGTCACAATTTCATGGATTAATTATGATTGAGGAAGTATATATGGAAACAAATATTGAAATCTGAATTATGACAGTAACATAGATATGAGACGGGTCCTGTAACATGGAAATAAACATAGTAGAGGTTAGATGCAATGATATTAAAAATTGTAGAAGAATTATAGTTTGAAAAAATGACTATGTACGATGGTTTATGCATGAAAAGGTGGTTGTACAAAGTGGGAAAACTGGAAAGAGAAGGAAATAAGCTTGAATTAATATTGAATACTTTACATTGTTTATTTTATACTTGATACTTTAAAATTTGAGATTTACACTTGTACACTTTAAAATCTGAGATTTATACTTTATGGAAAATGTTTTCTTATATCCAAGATGTTATATGGGCTAATGGTTTGGAGAGTGCCTGATGTGGCCTGGCTAAAAACCAGGGTGGATATTTGGGATTATGATCTTACCTTGAACGAAGTTCTTTTAATGTAATTGTACTTTAAATGTGACTTGTGACGTCCCCTACTGCATACTCTTGTGCACTCACCGTATACAAACAGAGTTCATCCCCATACCGGCTCCATGCTAATCTGGGGCCCTCCACATGACACCGCAACCGGCCGGGTTCCGGTGGGAAGAGTGGAAGGGTCATTGCACCCCGTCTCCCTCAGGGCCTACCTAGCTGCGGAAGCGTAAACATACATGTCAGTAGCACATACATCAACATCATATGACCATCCCGAAGGATGGTCCTCCACATATCTGCATAGACAAGGATCAGCACATCACATAGGGAATCCTACCCAAGGCTCAGACTCAAGGGATGACCCGGCCGGCTTGGGTCTCCGGTTCATTGGCATTGCAATTCATGGCAATGGATTTGGGCGGCTTATGAACATGGCCTAGGGTTGTCCACTCCATCCGCCCCTCCCTGCACACTTTGCGAGTGGTCCGAAAAGTGTCGGGACTGACCCGAGTTCCCGGATGCATAGCCAAGAGGGCTACTCACGGGCTCATCTTCCCGATTCCTGATGGGGCGGTAGGGATCACTCCCTCCGAGAGATCTACATCTTGACTCAAGGTGGCTAGAGGGCCACCGCCCGTATTCGACCCAACCCACTGGAAGGTGAACACCACCCCACGGGTGTCGAGCCCATGCCTTGCCCACGCAGCTGGGCAAGCCATTGGACCTAGCCACAATGGTTCCCTGTAGGCCTTACACACCGAGGGAACCGTTCATGAGTCGACATGAACCTCCTTCTCGGCCAGTCGGCCCCTTCACCCACATCCCCGGTGTGGCTCTTGTGCAGTGCCGAATCTACAAGGTGTGCTAGAGAGGCTACTCTAGGAGCATCAACTACAAAGCTTTAGGTCTCTACCCCCTTCCCAATACAAGGAGTTCATAGAGATGCATCATCCATATACTTCCACAGAGAACTAAAGAACTAGATCTAATCTACAACATAGAGTTAGGTTCTTTAGTTAGGATCTGCTATCTAGAGATCTAAAGGACTGCTATGGGCAATCTAATAGGCTAAACCCTCTTGATTCAACGACTAAAATAGGGTTTAGACTATCTAATTGGCCAAATACCGATCCTTGAGGGGCTCCTCGACTGAGCTCGACCATCCCGGGCGAGGCAGCTTCGAATCAAGGGAAACTAAGGATGTAATTCTCCCGGCAGAAGTTCGGATGCGGTTTTGGCCGTTGAGGCGACCAAAAGCAGTTCTAAAGCCCTAAAATCGAAAATTGGGCTAGTTAGGGTTTCCTACCCCCTATATAGACAAGGGGTTGGTTAGGGTTTCCAATTATCCCCTTTTGGCATGTGGGATAATTGGAAATGGGCCCACTTGCCTTTAAAGGGCTAGGTGGCTAAATGTGCACACATGGAAATGTGTGCCCACATTAATGTGTACATTGGAAAATGTGCACATTAATTGCACCTATGGGTGTGGCCCACTTGGCATGAAGTCTCCACTTGGAAATGTGTGCCCACATTAATGTGTACATTGGAAAATGTGCACATTAATAGTTGCACATATTTCTGGCAAGTTGCCCCTAGGGCTACCCACCTGGCCTGCGCTAGCGTACGCGTCGGTTTGGAGGGCGGTATGGCGTGACGCGATGCGATATACGCCCCGCAGGGATCATCGTCTTTGAACGTCACATGACTGTAGTCTAGGTAAGAACATGTACAAAGAAGAAGAAGAAGAAGAAGAAGAAGAAGAGAATATTCTCTTCGAATTTTCATGATCTATACATAATCTATACATGGTTATGATATTTGGAAGGGGCATATTGCCTTAGAAGATGTTGCTAAAATATCATATTGAAATAGTTTTCTTGCAAGAAGAATATTCTCTTAGATCTTCAAATAGTTGAAAACTATAATTTTCTAAGTGACTTGGTTGTCTCTAAATAGTTTAACGGTGTAAAGACGTTATGAATTTTCATGGAAATACAGATGTGGAAGGCATCTCTAGTAATATGATAGTTTATTTGCTGCTCAATATTGGGAGTTCTTTGTTCTCCATATAATGTGAGTCTACAAATGGTAAATTTCGAGGTATGTTTATTTAGATTGCTTTAGCATCCTCAATGGGTGCCATGAAATTAATCTAAGCTTTATTTTTCACCTTTTGGAAAAGCCATGCAAAAGGGCACTCGCCAAAAAGCCTAAGCCTAAGATAGACATTCGAGATGGAAATTCATACAAAAGATTTCATGTGCATCTTGCTTGTGAATTTTAGCATGTAAATGTTGGATTAATTCCATGGAGATGACTATAGTACTTATTGGAAGGGATGTGTACCTTCAATGTACAAAAAGGTAAATATGCAACTTGGATAGCTATCTTTGGACGTACACTCAAATGTATAGCACATTAAATGATTTTTGATGCTTTCAAAAAATAATGTACTATCTATGTTGACTTTTAACAAATTGAAATTATGGCAAACATTAGAAGGCACACTTTGCCTTAGGTTCATCGTAAGGAATAAGTTTGGGTTTAGGTTCATCGTAAGGAATAAGTTTGGGTTTGCTTAAAAATGATTTGTTGCCTATTGTCCTTTTTATGGACGTTGTGGCATAATAACCATGGCCGACATCGCCATGAAAGGGCCTATCTTTTTCTGACTTTGAGCAAATAAAGAGCTCCATATACCTTTTTCCGACTTTGAGCAAATATGTTTGAGTAATAGAAGCATTTGGGGCTTTTCCTTGTAACTTTTGTGGCAGCTAAAGACGGGCCGCATGACATAGTTTTACCGCCCAAAAGGGCTTATTTGCTTGCTTCTAGGTAAGATAATAGAGCAAGGATCGTGACTGTAGTTCGTGGCCATTATGCAGATGTTCCATGCACATGGATCGTGCCTTGTGATAGCATGTAGCCGATAAGCACTTCTGCCTTAAATGGCTTCGCCAAATGCTTACATACAGCTTTTTGATCTGAGACAAAGGTGCAATCTTTGCCTAAATGGTTATGTATAAATAACTTGATATGCCTTTTGGCAAAATCGTGGCATGTTAAGCTGCTCTTAGATGGATTCTACAGGAAGTATAGAAAAGAATGTCATTGCTTGCCACGAAAAAATTCGTGCTTGCCAGGATCGCCATAGCTTGCCAGGTAAAAATCTTGATTTTTCAGAAAAGAAATTTAAGAGATCGTTGTTATGCCTTGTTATGATTGAGAACACTAGTTGCTCTGAACTTTTGCAAAAAAACAGGTTGAAAATGTTTGTAGATAGTGCAAATATGCTTTTTGCATTACAAGCATGCTTTTGGCATTTCTCCATTCAGCCTTTTATGGAAGATCGGAAACGAGCTAGGCCACTTCATCATAATGGTGGCTGGGCAAATGCAAACTGTTGCAGTATGAATGCAATAATCAGGTCAGACAAAATAATATTTGAACCAAATCAGTCAGTCATTTTCGCCTTGAACCAAATCCATATATGTAAAACTTGTTTTTCATATTGTGGAAAGTAATCTTGGTGAAGATAATCCGAAGAAGAAATTGTGATTTCCACTTGCCAGAGATATCTGGCAAACACAACTACACAATAGGATTTTGGCCTACTGTGCCATGTCCCAAACATTGGGTCCACTGCACCCATTATATACATGTTGAGGTTACCTCTATCATACTAGAACTTTGGCCCACTGCGCCAAGCTCTAAGTATTGGGTCCACTGCACCCTTTACATATATTTGACAATACCCTATGCTAATAGGGTAATGAAAATACAACTACTGACATATTTATAAGTGTGGTTACTTCTCGTGTAGGATAGTAGGACCCTTCTTTTCATAGGAGGGGTCCTCTATCCTATGAAAAGTTGGTTCCTACTACCCGAGGGAGGGTTGTGGGAGAAGAAGAAGAAGAAGAAGAAGAAGAAGGAAATATTACTTTTGGAACTGCATTGCAAAATGCTTGAGCCCATAAAATCTAGATCCTGATAGAGCTCTAAGTGTCTAAAGCAACATCTAGCTCTAAGTGCATATATAAAGGTTCGTGAGCAACTTTAGTTACATGTCTTGGGACCATACATAAGTGCATGAACATGAAACATGGTCAAGTTGGTTCAAATGTGGGCCATATAATTTTTGTTTTACATGGTTAGAAAATGGGCATATATTATATTCTCCATAAAGTAATTGTTTGGTTGCATGGGGCATGCATGTGTGCCACTTGTAACCTTCAAAACAAATGGGTTGCATGTACCTTTTCTAAACTATTTTGGGGCAACAAATATGCTTTTCTATAAACTTTATATCGTGAGTAGAATATGGGACGAATGCTCTAGAATACCACATATGGCTTAATTAATGGAGCTCTTAAAAAGCTTGGTTCTTTATATAGCATGTAGACTATATGGCTTCTTTCCTCTTCAAGAGCTACGACACTTAAATTGGTACTTTGAAAATAATTTTGCATTGAGACACTTGGGGAAATTTTTACATTTTTGAGAACTATGATATTTTTGCATAAATGGATTTTATGGTTCGAATAGTGGTTTGAAACCCTAAATTCGTTTTTGCATTTAGGGCTTTTCTTTGAAACAGAGTTATTCTCCCTTTGCCGAAAGCAGAGAGCCTGTAGCCGGTTTATTTGGAGAGCTCTCAGTGAATATCAATATAGGCCCATTTCTTGCCTTGTTTTGCTCGTACCAGATCATTTATAGTGGATTGAGCCAATGATAGTTGCCACAAAGCTTGATTCGAATCTGTTTCATAAAAAAGACATTCCTATCTTATTTGGAGGTAAGCCGACTTTGTGCTTAGAGGCAAGTCGGTTGTTTTAAGAAGCCTGAATGCTATCTTTGCAGCCGTAGATGTCATGATCCATTTCGAATATCTGCTGGTAGCTACTGTGTTTGAGTCATGGCAAGCATATTTATATTTACTTGAAAATTTTGTTTCTTGCTTTAGGCTGTGTTCCGATCATCATATATTATAGTGATGCCTAAATAGCTACACAAACTGTAGCAGTGAAGTACCAATGGAACGTACAACAAATAGTGCCAATAGAGCGTACAACAAGCAACAAGTTTTATTGCGGGAGCAACTTACTCGTGTTTTATGGCTCATTTTGTCATTTTAGCAGATGAATGTAGATGCATATGATTTGACATTCTGGGCAGATGCCTATGAACCGTGAACGATTATATATTGAAAATATTACTTGGGGGAAGATTTAGGTCTTAGGCCTTGGTATATAGTGCATTGTTGCGCTCTATCTTAGCATTTGCTTTGGCAGGTTATAAGTTATAACAGCTAGATCTAGGTGCTTATTCATGTTCTTAGATGTTGCAAGTTTTTATAAGGCTTTCCTAATATGAGGTTTCAGGTTGCTGTAGGTGCTTGCGCCTTGCTTTTGTTTTAATAATGCTGCACATTTCTCTGCATAATATGATGGCTTTGCACAGGGTTTTTATAGTGCAGATTGATTGATTGACCGCTTTGAATGTGCTTATGAGATACAAAATAGAGCTAATAGTATAATGGTGCTTCCATTCCCATATTCAAATGCTGATTTTATGTGAAAATATAACATCCATCCATTTGGAATAGTTATAGTAGTTCTATTATTTGGTTTTTGGCATTGAATTGATGGTTAAGGCATTGACACAGGCAAGGCAGCTGCAAAAAGCACCTCATGTGTTAAATATTCTGGCTTTAAACCGGACTTAGTCATATTTAGTGACTTGAATATTATATGTTGTATCATAATTTGCTGAAATGCAGTACTTGTGAGGATGCTTACTTAGGCAGCATTCTTTTAGCTTATATTCTGTCTTGATTAGAATATAAGAATTCAGTAAGAAAAGTTTGATATTCTACTTTGAATATGACTAAACTTTAGGTGAAGGGCGATGAGCCATGTAGTTTTATAGCTTACATGTCCCCCTCTCCCTCGTTACCATTAATATGCTAATGTTGGTCTTACGCTTTGGGTGCGGGTAACCAAGACTACATCTCCTAGATGTTTTGTCATATCTTTGGGATGTACATAAGCTTGTCTTCACGAGGATTGCTAATTATGGTACAAGATTATCCGGTGAGACCTTTCTCGTGGTTATGAAGGAATACAAATTCTGAAAATTACGAATTTTTAGATTGTAAATCATGTGCATAGTGTTTGTTTTGTGGATTGACTAAGAATAATCTGAAATTATCTGATGATCCGAAGGAAGATTTGATTTTAACACTAGTATCATATTATATTTGACCTGTACACTATGTCTTCTATATTTTTACATTATGAATTAGAAAATATTTGATTTTAATTGAAATCTGATTACATTTGACTCTTGCATTCTCTTCTTTATTCATTGTGATAGTATATGTTTTCTTGAATACTTTGCTATGAATATGTTATTGCTGAATATTTGAATACTACAGTCAGTGTGGTTGTGGCCTGGCGTAAAACCCAGGGTGGATATGTCGTGTCAGTCATTTTCGCCTTGAACCAAATCCATATATGTAAAACTTGTTTTTCATATTGTGGAAAGTAATCTTGGTGAAGATAATCCGAAGAAGAAGAAGAAGAAGAAGAAGAAGAAGAAGAAGAAGAAGAAGAAGAAGAAGAAGAAGAAGAAGAAGAAGAAGAAGAAGAAGAAGAAGAAGAAGAAGAAGAAGAAGAGATTTTAACGTCACGCCACAAGGCAGCGTCCTATCGAACATGTGACACTTTACAACACACCCAGATGGGTCCTGCCCCCACCACTTTACATTGCTGAAGTGGGTCCTTCCCCCACCAATTTTACATTGCATGGCCACTTTCACAACGAGGCACCGTGGTAAAAGTTTATACAGCAAGGCAATGGTGATATAAATTTATACTGCCACACCACTGAACTAACTTATTTTGTTCGTTTTCTTTCTACTAATTTTTAATTGCTTTTTTGTTTGGCAGGCTAAAAACAAATGTCAAAGGACATGGTGGTGGTCCAGCGCTTAGTAAAATTTGCTTTGAACATTTCCATATAGGTTTTCACAATGGGCGCCAAAACCATGGTTCATTTCAATACGGAGAATGAGAAGAGTCCACCACCGCAACGCCTTTGGTTCCGTTTTGCTCTACAAAATTAAAGAGACCCACAAAATGACAAAGGTATCCCATTACCGGAAGCCCGCGGCTAATTAATAACTTAATACGCTGGTTTTCGCCCGAGACCCGGATTCTAGATGCATTTTCTGGCTCGGGCACCACGGCCAGTTTAGCCCTTGGCCAGAGGCGCAATATTGTCTCTGTCGACATAGGCCGGACAAACTAAGTTTCGTCAGGACAAGGATAAGCTCTTGTGAATCCTTTCCGATGAAAACGAGGAACTGGGAGCAAAAACGGTCTTTGGCAATGTTAAAGGCACATACACGAAATCCGAAATCCCACTTACGGGAAGAAGAGATGAGGAGGTGGAGTTTGTCGAGCTGAGCACTGTGGTGCCCTCGAGCACGAGAAATGAGCTGTACTGTATCATTGGAATCGAAGCCGTCCTCTGCTATTATACCCTCATAGAGACCAGACCCTAAGGGGTGCGAGAGTCACGTGGACTGAAGAGCCACCTCCGTGTATAAATTTATACGCACGATATTATAAATTAACTTTCATTGTAAACTTTGTGCTAAGAATTTCAATATAATTTGATGAAGATTTTTAAACTGAAAGCTTTGTCTCTTCAACAACGCTTAATTAGAACAAGTCTTTCTTGCTTTATGATTTCACACTCTTTCTCTTTCCTATGTTTGATTTTCTTAGTACTTATATTAAGCTTGCAAAAAGACAAACTATATTTCCTTCTATTTTCAACAATAAATACTTATTGAGTTTTCAACTTTAATGTCTCTCTCCTCAAAATAACCATTTTTTTTTTTGCCCTCTTTTAAAAATGAAAAGGCTTCAAAAATGTTGCTTTTTTTGGGGTATTTCTAATGCTAATTGCTCAACAATCTATTTTGCTCCCTATTTTGTCTGTTTTTTTCAAGTTTTCAATTTTTATAAAGGAATCTTTCAAACACGCACTTCTTAAATAAGTGCGTTTCATTTTAAACCTTGTTAATTGTGTTCCTTTATACAAGAATACTAGGTCATTCTTCTGCCCACACGGTTGAACTTCCATAACCCAGCAACGAAAAAGACCACCAATAGTTTTCTCTGTTGGCTCTGCAAAGGTATAGGTGGTAAGGATCTTCCAAAAGCACCAATCAATTTATTTTTTTGTCGATTTGCACTCCAGTAAGAGCAAGGAAATGTGGGATGCCAATGACTTTGAGCGTTTTTGGCGAAGTTGTTCAGATATGACATTGTTAGACATGTATACTGTATGCATCTTGTCTCCAACATAACTACTATTAATATTAATTAACACAAACCATTACATTAAACATGTTTAAAATTAAATTCCCCCTTAAACCCCCTTTTGTTTGGGTGCATATTCACACGGGGGGTGACTCCGGGCAACGAGAGCTGTTGGATAGGCATATTCACCCCTTATTCCTAAATCTACACCGTACACAAAGTTCCTCGTTTGTGGGATATGGATGTATAGAATTTGTTATCTTGTGTATAACAAGATTTACAAAATACTATAAGATTTCGGTGATATACTATATGGTGTTGATTTTGTGCGTCTTGAAACATAATAATTATAGGGGCTCTCGCTGCCCTACGTCACCCCCCCTGTGAATATGCACCCAAACAAAAGGGGGTTTAAGGGGGAATTTAATTTTAAACATGTTTAATGTAATGGTTTGTGTTAATTAATATTAATAGTAGTTATGTTGGTTGTTATATTAGAAAAATTTTTGGGCCCTTCGGGCCCCCAAAAAAAATAAACCTAGATAAACTCTGAGGTAAACAAAAAACTAAAAATCAAAATAAAATGAAAAATCATGTTCATAGTGAGAAGCAGGAGCACAGAATCAAGCCGGAATTTAGAGGTATTCCTTCCCTCAAGCATGATTTTGTTCCTAACAGATTAAGGGACCTTCAATCGAGAGGAGTGATCGGGTGCATTAGGCATGAAGGTGTCAAACTCTGTGATATCAGAATGGAACTAATTAAGATGGGAAAGCATGTGAGTATTACAAGTATGTACTGGCTTGATTTTCCCTTCTTTGTAGTTGAATCTTGGTGACACCTGGCGGTTCAATTCTTACTAAAAAGGGGACCATATTCAAAGCCAACACCCAATTCTACTTTCAAAAGTGGAATGCAAAATTTGACCCAAGCGACCTTAAAGTTATTTCATCCAAAGATCATGTTAGATGCAGTGCGGAGTCCTATATCTTGTACGAGGACATATTTAAGAATCTGTTCTGCGGGATAGGGAATATATAGGATGGGAGGCAATCCCGGAAAGGGCCCAGAGAATATGGGTTCAAGCTGGATATCCTCAAGGATATCCCCAAAAAACTGAATTACAAAGACTATTATGAGGAAAGAAAAGGTGTTAAGACTACAATAGTGCAGTGCGCCCCATTCCATGTGGAATTTGTGGATTAAGATTACATGGAGGGTATGTGAGGGGCAAAGAGTTTACAAACCTGAAGGATATCCACAGGGGAAATCTGACCTTGAAAACAAAATGTCACCGGTAATTCCTAAGGAAAATTGGATTCCATCAAGCAGGGAGGAAAAAAAAGAATGGCGATTGCATACAAAAAGCAAAAGAAAACAAAAGAGCCAAACAACTAAGAGAGGTGGAAAAGGAAAAATGGAAACAAGCAAATTCAAAAAGAGTGGAAAAAGAAAAAGGCTAATGACAAAATGGCGACAAAAGTCAAGGTCTTGGTCAAAAGTGGGAGAACGATGATGAAGCCCCGAAAGGAAAAGACCGGTCCAACGGGGTTCTTTATGTATTACCCCACATCTTATGAGGGTAATACCTTAACTATAAACTGAGCCTTTGCTCCACCCATAAATGCCTACCACGAATCTTGATTCCGGAGATATCAGTAGGGGGCGATCCTTTTGAAGGGAGGCTGTTCGAGAGGTGAGCATATTAATCCGGTCAATTTGAATTTTCTTCCCCAAAACAGCCACAAGATGATAAAGATCTTCATGAGGTGTTGCTGGAGCTAATGGAGAAACAAGAGGATATGGATAAGGAAGTAGTGCCAAATACTCCCATGAATATGACTCTCATGACCTCTCTTATTAATGAAGAACATGAAGGTAAATTTAAATTTTTTACCAAATCCCCAATGGAATTTGATAACAGTCAGGAGGTAAGCATAGACAAGGGGCTGAAAATCAAGTTTTCCTCAAGTGAGACCACGGATCCTATAAGTCCCATGGGCCAGGAGGTGGTTAACAACAGTCAGCCAGAAGAAATGCAGTCTAATGGCCTGGAAATTGACCTTGTCAATAGGCCAATAAGCCCATTAGAATACAAGGATGTTGATGGGAATAGAGGAGACAATGAAGAGGATTTCTTTACACCAAGGAAAGGGGACATAACAGCCCGGGGAGGCACTGGGAATTGTTGACACTTTCGACCATTAAGCCCATCTAAATTAGATGGCACGGAAAGTGTGAACAATAGACCAATAAGTCAAGCGAGAAAAGTTTGGCTGCGATGGCGAAAATCGAGAAGACCAAGGGCGGGGGATGATGATAAATATTTCACACCAAGAAGGGGACATTGATTCATCGAGGGTCGAGTCAAAACAAAGCGGAACCTCTAGATGGCACAGTGGCCCCATTCGAAATGGAAGGTAGGCCAATAAGTCCATCTAGTAGGGATATATTATCTGAGTTAAATGGTAACCAATTAAGTATTGGAAAAGTGGGGAAAAGTTTTTACCCACATACAAAAAGAAAAGTGCTAAGGTTGTCCATTTCTCGATATACTTATACACCTTAATTTGAAAGTCAAGGTAGAAAGAAATCTGAGATCAATGAAAGTTGTTACACGGAATTTGAGAGGAATCAAAGGTCCTCTCAAAAGGAAAAGGAGTGCTTATTGCACTAAAGGAGATGAAAGCGAGACATTGTTTTGAGTGCAGGGAACCGAGGTTACGAGAATTTGAGGCATCTAATTTGGGACCTTTGGATTATACCAAATGGAGACTTCGGTGTGGACCCTACTTGAGATGGCACTAAGGGAGGTATTAGTATGGTATGGAGGGATTCAAATCACGAGGAAAAATACAAAAGATAGTAGTGGAAGATGGACTTTGCTATTCTAAAGAAAGGGAAGAATGAAATGGGAATTATAAATGTATATGCCTCAAGCCCGATCCGTGAGAGAGAGAAAACGGCGATGGATACAAATGGACAATTGGTTACAAGCACACCAAAACAATAATTGGCTCTTGGTTGGAGATTTCAACAACACACCAAGTTGGGATCAAAAACTTGGTAAGCATTTAAATATGACCAAAGGAGAAAAAAAAGCATGGGATGGATTAATGGAAAATTTCATATATATTCCTCCATCCTCCTCTCATCAATATTCTTGGAGTAACAAAAGAAAAGGAGAGCATAGAACCTTACATTTGCTTGGAGGGTTTTATATAAGCAATAATGATCTAGAAAGGCTGGGATAATATGATTACCTCTTGTGATGTTGGTAATTCTATATCGGATCATTTTCCTCGGTTTCTAGAGTATGGCCCTCCACAAAAGGGTGGATTTAATACACCTTTCAAATTCAACACTGGGGATGTTGGACAACAAAAGTTACGTGAAGACTTCACAACCTTCTATAATCACTCCCGGGGTCACCCTTACTTGAATCAATGAATGTTTTTTGTGCAAAATCTTAAGAAAATAAAAGAATGGGTCAAAGTTTGGGGAAGGGGAGTGGAATAAGAAAAGGAAAAAAAAGAAGCGGGGAAGTCTATGAGGCCATGAGAGAAACAGGGGCAGATTCTATTCCAAGACAAAAACAATAGAAAGTGGCAAGAAAGGAGGGAGGCGAGTGGAGATCAAGGTCAAGAAGATTGAAGAGGATGAAGCCAAAAGCTTGGCTATTAGAAGCAAATGCAAATATTTGAATGAGATGGATGATCTTTGGATCAGCTTTCTTCTTTAGGACAGCCAAAGTCGTATATTGAATAATGGAATAGTAGAGGTGGTGGATGAACAAAGGGAAGTCCACAGGTCCCAATCGGAGATTGAGAACTATTTCCACAAAGAGTACGGGGATCTTTTCAGCAAGTATGAAGTAGAGAGTAAGGTAATTGAGGACTTCTTCAAGGACTTGCCCAAAGGGACTGAAATTGTAGACAAGGATATGCTTGGAAACTCCGGAGAGAAGGAGATAACCCGAGGCGTTAAGGTCAATGGCACATGGAAAAAGCCGGGTCGGATGGACTTCAACGAGAATTCTATGTTGAGTTACGGAAAATCATGAAAAGATGACTTCATAAAGTTTATCTCGAGGGAGCATGGCAAGCCGGGTTTCTACACCCAACAATAAATCTTGGTCAAATTACTTTGATTCCTAAAAGTAGGTTGTCCAATAAGCATAGCTGATTGGAGGCCAATCTCCCTGACAAATACCACTTATAAGGTATTAGCCAAGATCCTTGCTAATAGGTTAAAGGCTTGCCTCATAAATGTCATAAATCCATGTCAGTCTGCTTTCCTCCCCCAAAGACATATTCTTGACAACTACATTGGGGCTGCTGAAGGCCTACATTGGAACAAGCTGTCCAAGCAGGAATGCCTATTGCTCAAGTTGGACTTCAAAAGAGCATATGATACTATAAAATTTGGCGTTCTTGGAAAGCCATGGCCCACACAGGATTATCAAAAAGGTGTACCAAAAAGTCTTGGGTTTCAACTCAACGGCAACATCGACTTTAATTGTCAATGGTGCGACTCTTGATAAATTTCCGTGTAGGAGAGGGGTAAGGCAAGGCTGCCCTTTAGCCCCTTACCTTTTTTTGATTGTTGCAGAAGTGCTCATTAAATTAGTGCTACAAATGCAAGACAAAGGAGATATTCAATCATTACAACTACCAAAAGGGGAAGGTACTTTTTCCATAATGCAATATGCTGATGACACCTTTGTCTTTTTGAAGAAGGAAGGGGAAAGCCTCCAGAAATTTCTTGCGACTATGGAAAGGTTTGAGTGCGGTTTTAAGTTTGCTTGAACAAAAGTAAAAGTGCCATTATACTAGATTGAAGAAAAAACCATGCAAGGGATTAAAGTGTTAAGCAAAGATCACAGTACTTGTCATATTAGGTATTCCTTTGGCACTAAACTCTACTTTGAAAGGCCTTTGGGATCAATTGTGACCCGGGATCAAGAAGAAGTTGGGATCATATTCCTCCTATCTATCCACTGGCGGGAGAAATTCAAATAGCAAATCTTTGTTATAGGTAGTACTCATGTATATTTCTCCTCGGCTGTAATAGGAGATAAAGCATCATCCGGTAAGATTGAAGCAGTCATCAAGAAATTCATCTGGCAGGGGGTTCATAAAGTTGCATGGAATGATCTAACTAAGCCCAAGAAAGAGGGGGGATGGGATGCAAAGATTTATTTCTCTGAGGCACAAGCTCACGGCAGCTAAGATGATTTGGAGAGCCATACAAAATAATTCCCCATCCCACACCAAAAAATTGGTTAGGTACTGGATCTCTGAATCTTACCCTGTTGGTAGCCATAGCCTCAAACATCAATTACCTGATTCTGCTTTCTTTCAATTTAATCCTTGCCCTAATACCTCCTCTATCCTTAGGAGAATGTTTCAAGCTTGGAATATGGCCTCTACGTGCTACAAGCCTCAATTATTGACACAAAAGTCAAAGAGATTAATTTCTTTTGGCATCCGAAATTCTTGCGGTGAAAATAATTGTCTAGCACTTATGCATCCTCGAAATACATACGATTGGAATCAGGTTGGCTTGGGAAAGATTGGAGATCTACGGGATGAAGTACATGGATGGAAATCATGGGAAATAATAAATTTGGATTAACCAAAGGATCAAATCTAGATAAATGGATATACAATACGATGATGGACAAAATCAAACATGTGGATGAATTATTGAGTACTACCAATGATGGAGTTTAAAAAGGTAAGGAAATATACTCGATAAGTCGATATACAAAGCTCTAATCAGTCACAAACCTTCAAGGCAACATTACTTTGGGATTGTGAAGAAAAGATATTGGCGAGATGTTTGCAAAAGGGATGGAAAAGCTACAATGCCAACAAAATTAAAACCTTTGGGTGGCTGATCTTACACCAAGGGCTAACAGCTAACTCCAAAAGACACAAAATAGATGCTAACATTTCAGATCAGTGTCCATTGGGGTGTGGGGAAATAGAAACATCCAACCATGTGTTCCAATGTAACAGGATAATGGAATTCTGGAACTGGTCAGCTCAAGTTCATAAAGGTACAATTGGTGATCGAGGGCTTATTGAGTTCCTCAACACAGATAATAGAATTCTTGGTACAACAAGATTACTAGGTTGCTGGTCAGTATGGAAACACAGGAACAGGGTGGCTATGGAAAACAAAAATCCAAACATTATATGGCTAAAACAAACATTCTTGGCAGAATTAGCTATAACAGCAGTGGCACATAAGTCCTTGAAGGGAAAGAATTATGACACAGGATGGAATGCCTTTGGTAGATTTCAGGGTAATTATGATTTCTTTGTTCTTGCTCTAACTGTTGGTGATGACATGTTACCACGAGATGCCATGAGGAAGCCCGAATAGATGGGGTCTTTTGCGGCGAGGGGGATGGGAGTAGCACATGACTCGGATGAGGAAGACACAAATTTGGGTGACATTGAAGAAGAGGAGATCTTCATCCGGCTAAAGCGAGGGAAATGATACATCACGGTTGCTCTTAAGAAATTCTCAAGAGATTGGAAACTTGGAGACACAATAACCTTAAGCCATTTTTATGAACCTATTTCATAAATGGCGGCCGAAGAAGAGGCCATGTCCTCTTACTCTGGACTTCACTAATTACCGTTGGTAAAAGCTGGATGAGGTTCACGAATATCACGGGCGAAGCTTGAGTCACGGGATCGACCATCACGAGGACCTAATAGATGCACAATGAGAACTTATTCTTGAAGCTTCCAAAGCTGTTTATGATTATGATATCTTGATAAGTTTTCAACATCGACTTTGATCGAAATTTTGACACTATTCCTAACACTAGGAATGTGTTTTTCTACTTATATACCTTCCATGGTATATTTCCTATTTATGTAATCTTTAAGTATGAATAGAAGTCACACCTTGCCTCCAAAAAAAAAAAAAAAAAATGAAAGCCATATTCAAATTCCCAAATTGCTCTAAAATACTCAAAGCCCAAGATGAAAAATCATGTTCATGGTGAAGCCATATTCAAATTCCCAAGTACTCTAAAATGCTCAAAGCCCAAGATTTATCAAAGAGAATACAAGCTTATTCCAAAGCTATGAATTTGGCATAATACTAGTAATAGTAGTCATTGATCGCGACCTTTGCATTAAGTTATTTTTATAATGTGCTAATCATACGCTTCCTACCGCAGGGCAAAGATACATTGATGCACATTTGTTATCGTCCGAACAAGATTTGCATACATCATAGTTGATTGTAAGGGCATGAAAACCTAACTTGGGCATTTACGTAAGCCTACTGCTTTTTGTTATTCTTGTTGCAATAGCTAGAAGTACCAACAATTTCCATTTCTCATGTTAGAGAACTAGGGTGGCTGAATTCTAAAAAGGAAGGACTTTGTCTGGATATCATTCCTAGTATACATGAAATATGCAAGCTTCAAATTTTTGATACATATCGATCGCGTCTTTTGCAAACCATGTAACCAAAATCCATAGATGTACATTTGTTAGCATCCATATGGTACAACATGAAATAAGATATGATGGGCTGCATCTTTCTTATACATAAATGAGAAACTTGAAACCCCATGGCGGGGGTTGCCCTTAAGGGTAAATTTCCAAAGGTATTATATAGAAATGTTGGCGAATCTTATCTTTTTAGAAATAGCTATGTTGGCGAATGTTTTATGAACTTCAACTATAGCCATAGAAATGTTGGCGAATCATGACCAACCTCCTCTACCCAAAGAAATTACGTGCCCTTCAATTCAAAATTTACCATGAGTGATTTAACTGTAGAATAACTTAATGCCATTGCTTTCCCAAGCACTAAATCTAGATCCAAATGCAATCAAATATGTAGGCACCCCCGGGTTTTTTTTTTTTTTTTTCCGATATATCTTTTTTTTAGCTCTAATTAGCACCACTAGTAACTTGGTTCCATTGATATATATAATCTATACCCCTCCCGTAGCTCAACAAACACCATTAGGAACTTGATTCCATTGATATATATTCCATATGTCCTCCCTAAAGCTCAACACCTTAAACTTTGCAACCGAAGTTGACTGCATGTGCAAGGAAAACCAAGTTAATTGTTTATTCATATTCTCGCAATTGGGCTTGAAGGTGCGGTTTGATAAATCATCCTAGATTTGTTGATTAATTCTTTAATGGCAAATCTCAAGATAATTATATGTGTTCATTGCATCAAAGAAGTTGACATTAGAATTGCCAACTTTTCACTAATAGGGTCCACAACTAATCAAGCGACTAATAGGCTCGACTACTTATATAAAACAAAAAAGGTAAAACAAGACCTTATATGCAGAATTCTATCATCTATATCTGTGCAAGCAGTAGCTAACCTTGCATGCACAATGCCAGGATTAAAGCATGCCAAATGCAGTTCAATGCTAAGGCTTCAACCATTTATGCAAATTTGGCGTACATAATTTATCTTGCGGTTACCAAGTTATCTTTGGATCCACAATACCCGGGACAACATATCAAATACAGGGGAATGAGAAAAAGCGCGTTCGCGCATTGTAGGCCGAATATGGTAAGGGGTCTAACATGCCAAAGGCGTCTGCCCTTCATTGGAAACATTCGAAATGCATCTTTATCATCATTCCTATCCTCATTGAAGCGGGAGCTATTGCTGATTTCTTTCTTCACAATAACAAAGGCAAGCTTGGGTTCGCATAGCCCATGACCTTGAGAAAGGGGCTGCCAATGTTATCAATTGGTAAGATGTCAAAATTGGAATCGGATAGAGCGGAATCGGTTCTCTTTGACTCCATCTATATCTATAGATATAAACACAAAGATAATGCCCTTTGCTTCATTATCTTTTATGCTGCAAGTTATGCCCACTGGGAAGAGCTTAAATGTCGCTATTCTTTGAACCGCGTCTTACCCTTTGCACATGATGGCAAGGATTTTGAGAAGATCGTCAACAGCATGGATCTTGATAGCAACAATCTGTTCCACTGGGCTGCCATAAAAGGCAACCTTGATGTCTTAGAAACAGTATGTAAATCCCTCTGGCAGAGATGGGTTAAGCCGCTGAAGTGGATAGCGTGAATCCACCTAAATCCCGGACTTCTTCAAGAACATGGCAAAATCTTTGACAAAAAGGCTGTGCTTGAGGCAAAACAACGTGAATCCACCTAAATCTGCCGGACTTCTTCAAGAACATAGCAAAATCTTGACAAAAGGCGTGCGGGCAAAACACATTAGGCCCCAAAACACATTAGGCTTGGCACAACTTGTAAAATCCATTTTCATCTCTCCAAAATCAAGTCTTAGTTCAAGCAAACACTTGGCTTATGAGAAGGTTTCTAAGATTAAGCAGCACAATCTTCAATTTGTACAATTTATCTGAGACCCGGATGAGCTTGAAATGATTTTGTTTTCCTTAGGCGAGACACGTGGAGATTGAAGACTTACGATCAAGAAAGATCCATTTGAGAAAGAGCGGCTTCAAACTTGATACTTGGTTCTTGTCATGATGCCACGGATGCACAAGGACACTCTAATGCCCTATTCACGCAAAAATGGCCCTGGTTCAATGCTTAAATATTTATCTTAAACTCCCTTTGCCGGTCTCAATTGACAAAACACAAAAGCTTATAAAGCCGGCAATAATGGATGGCATATTCGGATCTCAAAATAAAAATGCAATTGCCACGAGATCAATGCAAAATAATGAAAGCTTAATCTAGAATAGAGACATAGTTGGCATATAGATTCTAGATAAACCAAGTTGAATTGTAGCGGAATAAACATCTGAGGATACCACCGATTTAGCTATCACACAAGATACAGTTGGTAAATTTGATGATGCCCGCGGATGCCAGGGGACACTCTAATGCCCTATTCACCAAAATGGCCTTCTTCAATGCTTAAATATTTATCTTAAACTCCCTTTACCGGTCTCAAATGACAAAACACAAAAGCTTACAAAGATATTAGATCCATATTTAGATAACAAAAATGCAACCGGTTGCAAATTAAGCGAGAAAGCTTAACCTATAATAGAAACCTGAGGGCATCACAGTTCTAGAAAATATGAGGCGTTCAATGGAATTGCATCATGAGAGAAAGACTTTGAACCAAGGAAGCAGATCCTTGATTTACGAGCATGTCGATTTTGTTTCAAGCTTAAAAAGAATCCCTTTGTGAAGTCTTTTGTAAAGGCTAAAGTGAGCTCCTCTTTTGGCTCGCTGGTTTAGTTCACATCGTCGACTTGACATCTTTGAGAATGCGTTCTTGCCATCAAACAATCTTTGTTCTTACGAATCCATCACTCCATCCGGAATGTTGTCAGGCATTTTTCAATTGGTCTTTCCTTTTTGAGATAGATTTGAGTGGAATAAAATAAGACAAATGTTCAAATAATGAAATCAATACGCTGTGGCATAAGCATCGCCGACCAACAAAAACAAATACCTTCCCACCACCATTTTCCACCAAATCCGTAAGAGCTAACTAGATTGGAGATGGATTCGAGTAAATGTCTTAGCTGGCTTGCATCTGTAGTAAAACCTCCCGTTAATGATACTCCGGGCAACGAGAGCTGTCGGATGGGCATATTTGCCCTTTATTCCAAGATCTGGACCGTACATAGCGATCCTCGTTTGTGGGGTATGCATGTACAAATTTTTGTATACTGTATATTAAGGTTTGCAAAATACTATAAGGTTTGAGAGAATGTACATAATGGTGTTAATTTTGTACATGTATTGTAAATTTTTTGGGGCTCTCGCTGCCCTACGTAACCCCCCGTGTGAATATGCACCCAAACCAAAGGGGGTTTAAGGGGGATTTTAATTTAAATGTGTCAAATGCAATGGTTTGTGTTAATAATGTTAATAGTAGTTTTGTGTTAATGGTTTGTGTTAACAAAAAAAAATTTTGGCCTTCCGGGGGCCTTAAGGATCAGTGTAGGGGTGTCGATATAGACATTACCTAATACTCTAATGATGGATGGAAGGGCACTAAAGAATCCAAGCCCTAATATTAAGTGTGACATAATACAATGATAGATAATAGACAAATGGTAACCCATGTTACAATTTCTTATTATCAAATGCTTAAGCTCTTAATCGATACAACATAATAAATATGCAACCTAGTCACGTAGCAAGTTCTTAGAAAAGCTCTCCCAACTAGCAACCTCCTTCACAACCAAACATAGCAACATGATAATATAACATCTCATTTTCCACACAACTAATTAAATAGCTGAAATGTAGAGACTTACATGCATACTTTTGAAAGTAATTTAGCTTACATGGCAAGCCCGACCTCTGACTTTTGTGGAATTCCCCTCCACAAAGGATAGCATTTAGTCGATAGGTTGAATTGTTACATAAATTCTTTGGCTAAACAGCTATCGATTTAAAATATTTATCATACCTTTTTTTAAAGAAATTGATTACATAGCCTCGGCAACCTCATGCCACCACGAGAGCGGGACTCAAGCAAGCCACTACACACAAAAGATACAAAAGCGGTGCATATGAAATGCGGTACACTAACAAAACCATTATTAGGAATCGAGGAAGGGAAAAAATTTAACATTTTGCGACCATGGAAATGAGAAAGGGTTGTAATAAAACATTTCATTACTTCTCCCAATACAATATATTTACGGTACCATTGATTTTTTGCATGCCTTATTTATAGGTCGGACATACTAAAGTCCCGGTTTAAGTTAGCCACCCCCTTTGTGCCTTGAGGCAAAAGCGCCAACTTCGTAAAGATATGCAAAGTGGCGGGTCTTACGTATACTTTTGCGGTGAGAAAGCATGCCTTAGCAACCGCATGCAAAGCGGACTACTGACTCGTCGGGGCCTTAAATTCTTGTCAAAAGTCAAGTTCCTTAGGCAAAATTTCTTCGACATGAGATTTTTAGATCATCAATTTTCACCTCTTCCATCTTGAATTTTCTCCTATATTTTTCAAGGCTTCTCCGGCTTCTTCAATGAATTCCTATATACTTGCTATATCACTCCGGATAGGCACAGCCGCGCATAGCCCATCTTTCATCTATTGAAAATGGTTCTTTCTCACGGATACACATCTTCTACAATGCAACTTTTATTGTTAGGCTTGACATCTATGATGCGAATAGGAAGTTCATAGAACTTTCCCCCTCCTCTGACCCCTTCTTTATTTGCATCTCTCGAGGAAGGTGGTCAAGGAAAGACATATATTCATCTCGGACACCAAGTGAATCATTTGCAAAATAATTTCAACCTCCATTAAATGAGCGATGAAATTAAATGAGCGGTGAAATTCCTTCAAGTTATTGTCGGTTTTCTTTGCGGACCTCCCATGACTCTCTTTTGCATTCCGTTCACCTCATTAAGATAATCTATCCATTGCTTTCGGCATGACTGCCATAATCAAGACATAAATTACCCGGTGTATCCATACCATAACTTGACTACCAATAACAATTGTGCAACCTATGAGTTTAGTTTTTGTGGCGGCATCTCTGCTTTTGCTAATTGTTGTAATGCATCAAGTTTTTGGACATCGGATAATGCACGGTCTTGAGCGATCACGAAAATTCTTATGCGCAATCGTAATGCATTTTAACTACTATCATCTGTTGCTCAAGATTCGGAAGAGAGCTTTCTCGAGGAGGAAGCATAGATGGGAGATTGTTGCATAGCATATAATCTTCTTTGTCGTGGTGGAAGTGATAGAAAGAACAACGCATGAAAAAAAACATGAATATTTAGTCATTATCCTATGAAAACACGTACTTTGGAAGGCCAATGCTTACTGGACAAGAATGCACGGGTACGACAAGCGCCTTTCTGGGATAGATTCATTCTTGAAAAAGCGCAAGGCGCAAAAGATGGAAAGCTATTTGCTTCAAGAAGGCGTCATTCTCCCTACCCATCAATGTGGCTCCATGGCGGCTTTGAAGAGGTTATTAAAGGTGGAACAAATGCATTCCGGAGGTCAATGGTATTTGCGACTTCGAAAAACCTGTGAATATTGCGGTAACACAATCAAGCTTCACATAGTGCGTGGCGGTGCATAGCTAACCACCACATGTGTGAACTTCTCGGCAATTTCAAGAACTTGAAGGCTTCTGCTGCACTCAAGTTTTCCTCCCATACTTCCTACAATATAAAAGGCGATGTGATCCGTTATATCCATCACTTTGGATAAACTTAGAAACTAAATGAATAATACTAGAAATAAAGCTATACTCACCGACTTACGCCTTAGCAAGGATGTAAGCTCTCTCGACGATAAGCTTACGCCTACAAATTAAACTTTAAGCCACTTACATAACTTGCTCCACGATTTATCCTTGCATAAAAGGCAAAATCAGAAGTTGAGCATGCCTTCAAATAACAACAAAGATGTACTGTCGATGTGCACACCTCAAAGCTTCGGGGGACTGTCTCCTTTGGCACAAACTTGACTGCGAATAGCAGCCCATGTTGGTGCGGGATTACGTTCTCCGTTCGACTGCTTCAAGCAATCATTTTGAGCAAAGGCGGTATCGGATGGTTCTAGAATAGCAAATCCACTTTGTAACATGAGAGCTTGAATGTGTTTGGTCGAGACTTGAATATTCTTTGCATAGATATGTGCGAGTGGGACTTGGACCATTGCATAGATGCGGTCTTGGCCGGGAGGCGAGAATGCCAAAGAACTTCGTCGAAGTCTGTATTTGCATTTTCATTCCTTTACTACTCTTGATTAGCGCTACCCTAAAGTATCCTTCTTGATTAACCCTAAAATTATCCTTCATTCGAGCCTTGCATGCTTGATTGGAGATATCCTCAAAAATCATAGGTGTAACCATTAAAAATGTCATAAAGATTAATGTGAGCATATCGCCTCTAGAAATGCGCGCATTAAAATGCGTCTTCAAAATCGGCGATCAAATCTTAGCAAAACCATAGGAAAAAATGTACAAAAATACAAAAGTAACCCCACGTTATTATGCTACATATTCAAGCGGTGATAAGCGGCCGAATCCATAAGTTAGGGCTCTCCGATTAAATTAGAAATGGAAGCGAACCACTAGATTTGAGCCGAGAACCGAGCTAATTCAAGAATGGCCGGGGAGGAAAAATGGTCGAAAAAATGGCGACCATATCAAAAAATATTTTCAATAGTACCCTACTTGGGTTTAGTATTACATTTTTTAAAATGTTCACAATATAACCATTGGGCTAAAATTAAGCCCTTAAGGGCAACCACATATGGTATTACACATTTGCAATAACTAACAACGCCATTTCGAACCAAATGAAAAAAGCCGACCAAGATCACGAAACATCATTGCTCCTTCTAACCACTAACTCAACCATTTGTGTAAGCACAGCATACATAAATGACAAGCTTGAAACCCCATGGTATTACTGTTGCAATAGATAGAAGTGCCAACAACGCCCATTTTTATTGCTCATGTTAGGAAAGCGAGGGTGCGTCAATTAGAGAAGAGGAAAAGATATGCGACATCATGTCCGACTTTCAAATCTTAATAAAATATGATGCTCAAACCAAGCTCGACCTTTTTTTGCAAATCAAGCGGTGGTAATGTCTATGTTACATTCCTTTTCTTGAGATCTATGCTTTCGGAAAAATGGCCGAAGGTAATCGGCCTTCCTCAACTTTGCCCTCGAATATGTCCGACATCGAATTAGGCGATGGAGCGGCTGGCTTTGCTTAAAGAGTAGCGCTGGATTCTAACTCAAATCCACTATCGCCAACCCTTTTCTTTCGAGAAATAGACATATCTTACGAACTATCCTCCCAATCTTCTTCCACCACTACAAGCGGCCACGCATCCTCATGAGACAAGGACCTAGGCTTCTTTCTTATCCGTCCTAGGGCTTGCCAAATAACTCTCATGGTGCTCAAAGGATCAGATCCACGCAGAATCTTTATCACGAAAACCCGGGATCAGAACCCCATATGATCAACTTCTGACAGCGACAAAATAGATGCATAGAAATAAAACTGAGCCATTGAGTATCGATGTTCATATGCCCGTTGTCCTTCCTTTTTCTTTGCGACTTTTAGTTTTGCGAAGTCCGGGAAGGCATGTTTTTCTGCTTGAGATTAAACCGGGAATAAAATCGTATCTGTTGAAAAAATTCTGCTCCGAACCCAATTACGGCATGATTAGTGCGAAGCGGGGTATGTTAATAAAAAAAGCGGTCGGATAAGGCTGGGCGCCCAATCCTCCGCCGAAATGGTTATGGTCGATGGGGCTCATGAAAACCTAGAGTTCCAATCTTGCGATGGTTGCATGTCCCCCAGTTTTTTTTTTTTTTTTTGATTATTAACCTAATATTTGAAACCTAAACTAAAAAACATGCAAACAATAAAAGCCCCCATAACCACCGATTTTTCCCTCTTCTTTAAAATCAATGGCTAACAAATTGGTTTTACTCTAGAAATACCGTTTAGTATGCGTCCGCGTGAATAATACCCAGAGTGAAATCATATGAAAACCATGTCAAAAGCGTATAAAATCACAAAAAAAACCCATGTTATAATGCTACATATTCATCGACTCATTGTGAATGCAATATCTGAACATCATCGATATCAAAATCAGATATAGCTTCGATGGTATCTCTTATATCTCTTATCTTCTTATAGTTATGATTTCAAAACACGGGTATGTGGTACAATCCAAAGCGATGTTACCTTGGAAAGATCTTATGGAAGTGTATTTTTACAATCAACAAGAAAATGGAGCTTGATTGGGAACAAAAAATATATTTTCTAAAAAGGTGGCCTCTGCGATTATTTAATGACCATCACTAGCATACCCCTTCACATTGGTACTTCCTCATATACCCTTTGTCGGGATGTTTCTAGAAATTGAATTGCAATACAAAACATTATAGCAAATTCTCTATGTTCACCTTAGAAATTGTGTATATACATCTAGAATCCGTGAAGGGAATCATCTATGTGATCATTAGTAGTTCCCCAAATAAGTTCAAGATTTATCGTCTATTCTCTAATTCACACTTGGTGAGGTGGTGGATGAACATTGTTCAATGCTTTCATAACATGCTTTTCTACAGTAGCTCTTCATCACAATTCTCCTTTTGTGCATAAACACAGGAGATTCAAAGTTAGTAGTCGAATGAAGCTAATTTGCCACTTGATGTGGGTATGAATGGAGGGTTAGTGAACGTAGTGTCGTTGAGGGCTCAAGTGGTAAAATATTTTATAAACTCTTTTTGTGAGAAACAAACTATGATATGTGAGTGGTACCTTCATGGTACAGCCCCAACGACTATGCTTTCACGGTTATAAAAGCTATCTCTATATATTTGGGAGTCAGAAAGTATTTTGTGATAAGTTTTTATATGATGTTGTAAACTTTATAAAGAAAGTGCCGAAATTGAAGATGAAGATCCTCAAAACACAAATGTTATAGAAAAGCAAGCCATTGAAGATGCTATCCAAGTTAGTGATACTAATCAAGTTGGCATACCAAAGCCACTTGATAGCAGTGCAAAAGCAGCATCAATCTTACTTGCTAGGCAGCAAATACTGTAAGATATGATTTTCTCATTCTCCTTCTTCTTTCATGTTCTCTTGTTCATCTCCTTTACTTTTATCATGTCCCTATGATTAGCATCCTTTTCATGTTATAGTGCTTTGGAAAAGTCGATGGGTTGGGACTCAAGTCCGAGTAAAATTTTCTTGATGAATTGTTTTCTTAGGTTTGAGCTAAGCCCGACTAGGATGGCCTTCATCAACCTAGGGTTCTAGACGATACTCCCATTAGAGTTCTAGAAGATATCATTGCCATTGCACACTTGGCGATCGATAACTTGCCGTGGGCTTGCCACCATGCATAGAATTCCATATTGGGCTTCTTCTTATGACTCTCGGTACGCATGCGTGAAGCTCTCAGATGCGCCCACCTTCCACTCGGGTTTTGGTACTTTCGGTTGACTTCGACAATGAAAATCTTGTAGTCCAGAGCTATTAGGATAATACAATTTTGCAACTTTTTCAACGAACCCATAATTTCCTTATCGTATGTTGGTCCATATCATGGTTGTCGCGGGTCTAAGGCATGCGGCGCCATGAAAATCATTATGCGACTTCTTGATTGTTCAATGAAGTCTACGGCGATCTTCTTTGCTTGTAGCATTGTCAAAAGAGCGCATTAAGACCATCACGTTCTAGGAAGGGGTTGAATTGAGTGCCAACATCTCGGACCTTTCCGGTGCTTGCCTTAGAATCAAGGGTTTTGATGGCATGACAAGCGGGGTTGCATGCACCTCACAACATTCTTTATGCCTTTCAAAAGCGCTCAGCCAAGCATTTCTTGAAGGCGTGAAACTTATTAATCGGTGTTTGGAGGCATTTTTTCCCTTCTGCCTCCTCTCCCATTCAAAGAACTTCGTATGATTGAAGGTCGAAATAATTTAATCCACGACACCTAATAACTCTTTCTGAGCCGGATGTAATTGGAACCAAATCGTGTTTGCCGAGGGGTTCATGAGTGCTAGGGCCTTGTATAATGACTTGTAAATAGCATAAATTGCCGGCTTCTTTGTGATGAATTTTACAAGGCGGCGCCCTTACGAACCATTCCTTTCTCACGAGACAAAAGCGGTAAACTATCATCCTACCATTCCTTTATCACCGAGACAAAAATGTTAAAGCTGTCATTATTTTTATCACGGGGAATAATAAAGTTGAAGGCGAGACATCACAAAGCAAAAGAAAATTACAGATCCGCGAGAACCACTAACGAAATGCATAATCCACGATAAAACTCTAATTGACAACCCATTGGTAGAAATGCATAATCCATAAAAAGATTATAGCAACACAAATGCATTATAAGAAATAACAACTTACTTTGTGGTGGCGACTTCAGGATTAGTAACCTTTTCCGCGGCCCAATCTCCCCAAGATTTCACAGGCATCGGCACCTTCAAGCTGCTTCTTGACTCATTTTTTGCGTCAACACCACGTTCTCTAAGCGTTAAGCCAACATTTCGGCCGACCTTCCCCTACATTTTAAGCTCTTGCCCTTGGCATGTTTAAAACACACTCACTCGAATCGAAGGCGGCTACACTAAGAGGCAAGGCATCCGATCAAAAACCACCACAATACTCACCATCCGCCCAAGTGGAGACCTCTCGGTTAAGCCCGGTTTTAGTGGCTACCCACCAGTAAGTGGCCGGGTTATAGCTAATAATGGGTTCGTGCGGTTATTTGGCATATTTCGGGCATATACTTGGAATGCCACAAACCCACATGAACCGGGGTTTGCCTCCACAGGGCAGCAAAAAAAATCAGTACAAAAAGCAACCAAAATATAACTTCAAATATATGCTTGAAGAAAATAGAATTAGACCAAAAATCGATTCTAATCGCAAAAAAAAAATGAAGATGGAGGCAGAAAGAAAGATGCCGCAAAAAGGATGTAAAGGAAGCACGAATTTTCAAAGGGCTCTGAACTCTATTTATATTTGTATTGCAAGCAAAAGAAGCAAACCATCAAAGGTCCAGAGCTGGCCATGTCAATGATAATGAGAATTTGCTACCTAGATCATGTCAAATAGGCACAAATGCATGAGGGTCATTCAAAACTGGAGGGACCTCATTCGATTGGAGGGAAGATGCAGAAAAACCCTCAACCATTGTATTGGGGCTTAAATCCTCGAACAAATTTGATAAAACCATGGAACCATGATTTTGGGAGGTGCAGAAAGGCAAAACAGCCATAATCGTGAAGCTGTTCCTCCTGCCATTGCCGAGAATGGGTCATTCCTCTGCAAAAAGTCAGGGATGGCAAACGCCACTATTGGCCACGTCTGCGCCGTCTAGGACAAACCTTAAGCCAACTGGAAGATGCCAACTAGCCAAAATTTGTAACGTCACCGACGTGGACTCCGCTTTAGGCAATTGGGCTTTTTATGTCCACTTCACGTGGTTGGGTCCACTTTTTCTTTTGCTCAAAGTCTGATTTCCTCGAAGCCGATTTACAGTTTCCTCAAGCCTAGTTTTTCTGATTTCCTCGAAGCCGGTTTGCAGTTTCCTGGAAGCTTCTAAGTACTTAGGCTAAGATTCCACTGGCAATGGGCGTCAATCAACTGAACACCAATCCTTTGATGGACAGATTTGAAGCTTGGACGATGATTCCACTACCGCAGTTAGCATTTAGCAAAACACTGCCCTCAAAACTTTGAGATCAGGGAGCACCACCGTAACTTTGAAGTTATGATAATTGCCGTGGGCTGAATTCCTGCCAAGGAGAGCAGATCACCGTAGATTTTCGCCAAGTTTGATTTTCTAAAATTCTTGAACAATTGCCCATGACATGAATGCCGTGAAGGTGAATCATCGCCCTATCTTAGGTCACAGAAGGAAGCCGCAGTTGGATTTTTGCTCCCAGATTACGTTGCCCTAGTCTACAAAGCTTCCGATCTACAGGGATAGTGGGGCAATCCCTTCTTTACTCGACCTTCTTGCTTTGCCCCAAGAAGTAATCAAGGGAATCATTTGAATCAGTGCTCAGGTTATAAAGATTTTCTTGGGCTGCTTTCTTGGTGCTGGGCAGCTGGATTTTTGCTTTTGCGAAATGTCTAAGTGCCAGTAAGACGATTGATTGCTTTATCCAAGGGAGATCGTTGAAGCTGTGACGATGAAGATCTGGGGCGATAGTATGGAACAATGTTCTAGGTTAGTTTAATGGCAGCTCGCATCCCAGAATATGTGGTTATGGACTTATCTATGTGGTGGAAGAAGAAGATTATGGTCTGGGCAAGTGGCGGAAGAGCTGTCTACAGTTTTGACAGAGCCTGCAACTCATCAATCTTTGCAATGGAAAGGGATGCCCTTTGTTTTGGTAACATAGGTCAGTTTAGAGATCATTACGGATGCAATACTATATAGGGCATGATTGAAAAGGTTATTTATCATATGATTATTTTTGCTGAGGATAATTATTTGGGTTGAACTTGGTGCTTAAGTTCACAGAACAAGGATACTTTCATGGGAATCCTCAAGTCTCAACCTGGGCATTCAAGATCCGTCCTAGTATCCTAGAGAAATACGGTCATTACTCTCGGAGATTAGAGAATATGAATTGTATTTGGAGAGACGGCCAAGGGTTTGTGAGTTTGGAAAGATCACCTTTGGAAGGGTGGCGTGATGTACCCGTAGCAGTAAAGGAATTTTCTTTGATGATTACTTTGCCGATGAATTGGAAGTTTTTCCAGAAACTGTTGGATGCTGGTTCTAGTCGTCTTAGTCCCCATGTCGTTCAGATGTTTGGATTATACACTAAGGACAAGCTTGTTTAGAGCTAATGGACACGGATTTGAAAGACATAATAACAGTACCACGACCTCTGTTTCCTCGGTTGACATAAATCCATCAAATAGCCCAGAATGAGAATGTATTTACATAAAAAATAATGTGGTGCATCGGGACCGGCCTTAAACCCAGTATGTGTTGGTGACGTTTAGAAATGGAC